>OZ017738.1:352429296-352794296 GCA_963969285.1 Odontomyia ornata | reverse complement strand
CATATCGCATAATACAGAGTATGCCAGGCCTTCCCTCAGTTGAAACTCTAAGAAGACATTGCAAATTTGCCTAGTTCTCCTGGCCTCCACGATATCTGCGCTAAAGGTTTACAGTATTACCTTTCTTTGTTACCAGAAAAAACAAAATATTGCGGAGTTTTAATAGATGAAATGTCCATTCAAACCCGCTTGGACTTCAATATTAAAACAGGAGATATACAAGGACTCGAAGATGATGGTTTCGTAAAAACAGGGATGTTAACGAAATCTGTACTAGCTTTTATGGCTAAGAAAATAAGTAGCAACTGGAAATATCCTGTTGCCTGGAATTTTTCAAACTCAGCTTGCTCACCTTCTAAATTTCAGAAGTATCTTTTTGAATCTATCACTTCTCTTCGGAGCATTGATTTGATTCCCATTGCAGTTATTTCTGATCAAAGATCCAATTTCATATCCTTGACGCGGTCTCTTGATATAACTGAAGAAAATACATCGTTTTCTGTAGGAACCTCTACCCATCGCATCATTTATAAGTTTGATCCACCTCAATCTGTCAGAAATGCATTTTTTAAGTAGTCTCAGATTTTATGGCACGAAAATTGCACAGATCAATGACGTGCGCAAACTCGACGATTGGGACTCCAAGGAAAAGTTTGTAGTAAGCTCACCCAAGCTCACATATATCCTTCTATTAAGGAAAAAATGAAGGTGAAGGCTATTTATGCGCAGAAATATTTCCAAGAATGGTCTCCCTCTGCAACCCTTGAAGATACAGCTGAGTTTATATCTCTGTTTTATGTGTTCAATTCCCATGAACTATATAGCGTGAAACCAGGCAGGAGTGCTTTTTCAGATGAAAAAATAAATAGGCTGGTAGAGATTATGGATTTCATAAGATCTTTGGAAGTTTTAGATCAAGAAAACAAAGTCATTACTTCATTGTTCCGTTGTTTCTGTGGTTGGCTTATTTGTATTTTAAGTCTAACTGAGATTTGGAGGACTCTTAAAAGTGATGGGTATAAGTTTTTAATGATAGGCTGGCTAAACCAGGATTATCTTGAAAAATTTTTTTTCAAATTCGAGACAAAGGTGGCTTTAATATATGTCGAACACCCTGAAGATTTACCCAAGCCTTTCGAAAGCTTGTTGGAATAGTTTTCTTCAAAACATCCTGGGCAGAAAATATCGAAACAATTTATTTAGAATTAGAGGAACCTCTAGCCCAACCACTCATCCCTTTTACTTGTTCCGAAAATTTGCTTAAGGCTTCTATCATTCCTTTACCTGCTGACATTCCTAAGGCAGATAATTTAAGTGAAAATGCTTTCACATATTTTTGTGGCTATCTCTTCAAGAAAGTTCAATCGAATCTTTATTGCATAATGAATTTAGAAAATCCACAAGCGTCAACTTCTTCAATTTACACCGAACATTGCCAGTATGAAATGGCACGACTGGCCCATCCTCTAATTCATTTTGTAGGATTTTTTTTCCAAATTCCACTTCATCGTTCATGAGTCGAGATATTTTATCTCATATCCTTACTCGTCTAGCAGAAATCAGTATCCTCAAGTGCTGTCGAAATTTTGATCAATTTTTCCTTTTGAAAGTTTTCCTTAGGGTTAGGTTATTTTATTCGTTGAAGTTTTTCAACAATGAAATTAACACTAAAAGGCACCAACACGTATTCACATACAATATGATGTCTTGACTGTTTTCTTGCTTTACCTTTAAACATATTAATTATACGAGTATTCTTTATCCCTTACTTCCTAAAATTACACCAATTTACTTCTTTCCTTTTATCTCACATCCCGATAGAATAATAGGTCTCCTGGAGGAACCAGCTATCTAAAACCCAAGGTTAACGCGCCAGATTGCAATACTTCAAAGGTGGTATAGAAATTTGCATAAGAATTCAACAATAACCATTAAATACAATTGTTCACATTTGAGTTGAACTTACGAGTATTTTATGCACCGTGAATTTACTTTTCTGTAAATAGACAAAACTATTTATTTTTTTTTAGATCTGGTAATGCTGAAATCTCTCGTCGAATCACATGTTACATTCGCGACATTTCTCTTGTCAGCATTTACATACCTGCATGCTGACGAAGATTTATGGCTCGCTGTTCTATATGAGTATGCTATACTCCAAAGTCGTCCAGTCAATTTGTTAATCTCTTTAAACACATCCGAAGATGGCTTAATAAAAGAAAGCCGTGTTTTGTAAGTCGAATTCAGTTCTATACGAATTTTGTCTCTTATAATTTTACTCAAAGAATTAATTTGTGATCTAAGGGAAATGTAAGCAGGATTGACTCTATTATAATTTTGATGAAATAGTCTTTTTAATTGTTGTTGCCATAAGTTTCTAATGCAAATGAAGTTAAGAGTTGATTGGGAAATATTGTGATATTTGGAATTACAGAATTTTTTATCAGGAGCGAAAGTATCCAAACATTCAGAAACACTACTAAAAAGAAATTGAATAGAGTCATCAATTTGCTTATTATTTAGTATCCGGTCATCAGAAAAGTTACCTTCCAATAGATCAGAAAGGTGATTATCAAAATTTGTCCAGTCAACATTTTTGAAAGAAGGTGTTAGAGAGTGGCTAGAGGTTATTGGATAATGATCTAAAGGAGGCAAAGATAAAAAGAGAGCATGATGATCAGAAGTAGCGGAAAAAGAGAAGTAATGATGCGTATCATGACTAACGTTCTGAAGAGATGATGAAACTAAAATATTAACTAAAAAAGAGTTGCCGTTAGGAAAAGTGGGGACGCCTGCATTAACAATAAATGCAGAGAAACTATTACCTGATATAAGCAAATTATGAATGATTCTACCATTAGAGTTGATACTGCAGTCACCTTGGATATGATGCCTTGCATTTAAATCTCCACCCCCAAAAAACCGTCAAATCCATCAGAGGTATTCAGCAATAAGTCAAGATGAGGGATTAAAAGAGACTCTAAATCCGAGGGAAAATATAAAGAGCCCACAAGTTATTTCCTAATGTGGCCACCATGTGTCCGCATGTGTAATGTTGCAATTGTATAAGAGAGAGAGGAAATATTGCAAATAATTTGGATAACCGAGTGTTTTGAATGTGCAAGAATAGCTGTATCTCTACCAGCATCATTACGAAGATGTGTATAATTGTTAAATAACGGCTTGTGTCTTTCATGCAGGCGTGTCTCATTTAAAAGCACAAGATCTGGAAGATCAAGAATCAAGAATTAACTGCATAGCAATTCTTTTATCATGTGATTGAAGTGAATTTAAATTTAATGCAATGATTTTTAAGTTATTGACTGTTCCCAACACTAATGAAAAATTAAAAAGGGCTTCTGGTCGTTCATCAGAATTCAAAAGGTCATATGATAGTAAGAACTCTTTGTTTTTGTTTTAATGAGCACAGCCGGAGGGACTCCAAAACCAAGAAGGGGCTCTCGATTAAATGTGGCTAGACAATTTTCCTGAATTTTGTTATCCATATTGCCAGACGTTGGTAGTGAGGTTATGGTGATTGCAGACTAGGATAACCCATTAGAGTTTCTGGGCAAGGCAGAAAATGGTAAAACGTTATTCTTAGAAATAAAAGCAGAAAAATTACGGTTACCAATATACGGAGGCAAATTCGGTGGGGCTCGGTTTATTTGCACGTTTTTTCGGCAATTTTCGCTTTAAGTTTTATTCGCTCTGGACAGCCAGAATAATTTGCAGAACGTTCATTGGATGAGCACAGCACGTAAAATACAGAAAGTATAGAATGGTCTGATAAATTTTTGTCCATATTTTTCCTCGGACAAAAACAATCTACATCGATGTTCCAAACCACATGCCATACACCTGCTTTCATACCCACAGTTGGCCACATGACCGAAACGCTGACATCGGTAGCACTGGGTCAAGTCTCTTCGTTTGGGTTTCTCCCAAGTAATCTTGTGATTCGAAATGAATCTTATTTTTAAAATTTTTGAAATATTAGTTTCAGAACGTAAAACATCACGAAACATGTTCAATGTAACTCCATTACTACGAGTCCAGGCAGTAGACAGATTTGAGACATCAAAATCTCCAATAGCATAATTATATCATTCTTGATTTCTTTTATTGGGAAAAGTGCACTCAAGCCTTTAATTATTAAAGTTGGCCTTTCAAGAGGGGTAAAAAAATGACCTCTAAGTTGTTTCTTTTTCATAAGGTACATAAGCGCATCATACGTATTAGAATTATTAATAAAAACTTTATGAAAAGAGTTTGAAAAAGAAATCACCCAATATTTCGTTTCTGGGAATGTTTTAAAAAACGACTGCAAATTGGGGGAAACCACGATTGTTTAGTTAGCAAAGAATTAGTTTGGTTGAGGTGATTGTTGGCCAGTAATTAACATTACTGGAATATAAATTATTTGAATTTACTAGGTTATTTAAATTAATGCTTCTTTTTGTGATATATTTTCCCCTAGCTAATTTGAAATTGATCGAATCTTGATCTATAGCATCGCTGAGCAATTTCAAATGCTTACTTTTCTTTCATAAAAATATATTCTCAAAAAATAAAACTGTTTAAAACTCAATTCAATGACAATTAATTATCAAACGCTACAGCCTGACAATAAAATCAAGGAGATTCACACATCAGTGCAGCGTTACAATGGAGTTCATGTTAATGGGGATAGACAAAGTCCATCTCTTGGTATGGGACTGGATAGTAAATTATCTTGACTCCTTTCGCAAACTTAATTTCAAAATAAGGATTGAATGTTCGTGCTATGTTGAATTATTTCTTTATTTAAATTTTTAATATTAAATTTGAAGCATTCTTAGACAAACGTTTCGTTTCTCATCATCCTGCAATTGATCCAAGTGAATTCGGTGTATCTTGATTTTTTTGTCGATATTGAACTTTTTACGTTTGTTTTGTCCTAGCATCCGCAAATATCGACGGCATCCTCGATATGATGCAGGATGACCAAGTGTACCACAATTTACGCAATATAATTTCTCTTTAGATTCCTTCAGAACAAATTTGCATTCATTGGGGCAATGAAATCTCTAGTTATGTTCACACACCAAAACACATAAATCACTTCGACAATTCTTTATTTGTTTATATCGTTTCTTAATTAAAATTTCAGCACATAATATTTTTTATTCTTAGGGAGGAACTTTCGTATGTGTTCGGTTTTATACTTTTTGTCCACGTTGGGTCGCGACTGAAACTCCACTGACTAACTCTTCAAATCTTATTCCCGATGTCCTCATCTTATCATTATATTTTTTGCTGACAGCGAAACTTTGACGCAGATTAAGTTTATGCTCATGTTGATATGTTTTGCGAATACGATACAATGCTTCAGACAAATGTCGTCACTTATCTAAAACACTGCATCGTGTATCAAATTAATACTTTTTGGTCTGCATCCGCTGCCAGACACAATGATTACTTTGTTGGCACCACCAGCTGGGTGGTCTTTTGAGCGGTCTGATATAACTCTCTGGCACATGTAGCACTGGCTGAATTCATTTTAATTGGGCCGCTCCCATCACACTGCTTCTCAGTTCCTATATCTTATCTACTAAAGGGAGCTGAGATTGCTTTCACTTGATATTTCAGATTTATCTTCAGTTTTTTTCGAAAAATATTTGGCTGAAGTATGCACCAGATTAGAGCATTCGAATTTTCACACAAATTTGTGATTTAATTTATTCTGTAACATATTTTGATAAAAAGAATATAATTTTTGCAAACTGAATCATAAGATTCGATATGCAAATTAAAATTCAACTGCTAATTATGCCGATTAAAATCTCTCTTAAAAATGACTTTTATTTTAGGTTACTTTAATCTATATTGATCGTTCATACTGATTTTCAATTTAATTTCGAATTGTAATTGAGAATACGCCACAATATCTCCCGTTTGCTCTTCAACGTCTAATCAGTCTAATTCAGCAGAAAAGTTTGACATTTCTCAGATCCAACAGTTGATAGTGGCTGCTGTAATAGTCGTTCCTTTTGCAAGAATCGATCTCGATGAAATTGTTGTTCGCACAGATTCATAATTGGTGTTCCTTTTTCTGCTGTTGCAATTATCAATCTCAATGAAATTGTTGCCACAAATTCATAATTTGGGCAATATACTTTTATGTTGGCCTTTGAGTATTTCCTCGTAACTATAGTGACTCCATGAAGAAGAAGTATAGTCTGGACATTGCGTCGCCAGAAAAAACCGTTAAATTTGAAAAACCGCCGAGCTTTTGTTTGAGATAAGTTTAAATCTAAAAGGCATTTGAAATGCACTTTTGATTTATTCAAACATACGAATGTTCAGATTATTCGAAAATAATAGGCTTTTAATGTTATAAACGAATAAAAGAAATCTGAAAGTATCACACCAATACACATGAACGGGCAATTTTTCGAACAGCTAAGTCGAAATTCGCATTTCACAATGAGGGGCTTAAATACCTATTCTGCATATCAGTCTAAACTATTCTTAATTATTTTCTTATTACCTTAGAACTTCTTAACTACTTTTTTCCCACTAATTGTTTCCATTTACACGTGATAACCTTCTTCATACTGCCTCCGTTGTGCTTTCTAAATTCTACCTGCCAGTCGTACTAACTGGCTGTAATTATTTCCGAGGTTGGTATTCTGCCTACTGCTTTCTGCAGTTGTTGCGATTGAAAGGATTTCTAGTGAGTCCAATTTTTTCCACTCCTGCATGTCCTCCAAAACCTCAACGCTATCCCATGATATCAGATACGCGCTTCCCACAATGTGTCACACTACCATTGATTTTGTGTCTCGTTTCTCTTGATTATCTGTTAACTCAGCTTCCCTGATATGTCCTTATAACCTTGTCTTAGCCAACCGTTTTTTCGGTCCAGTATACGTTTTATGGTATTCAGGGTACGTTATCTTGTAGATTAAGCTTTTTCCCCTTTGAATCCTTCGTTGATCCTGGTTTGTGACATAATTTTTATTTCTTGGATGGTGGTTTTAATCGCCGCTGTAGCTTCTTATAGTGCAGAGAATAACTGAGTTTCATTCTGATTGCTTCTGGTTCACGATTCCCATAAAACGTTGTACTCGTTTACTGGTTTCTTCGTTGATTTGCATGCAATTGATGCATTCACCTCTCCATCAACTCCCATGTCTATCCATTTTTGATAGCAGTGTCGATAATGTACTGCATTTCTTGGATTTTTCGCTCCTCCGACAAGGAAACCGTCAGTAGCCTATTGATCATCAAGTTCAAGGGCGCCATTCTGTGACCGTACGAATGATTCGACGTGCTGAGTATTGTCCGTTGCGTTTGGGCAGTTTTACTTTGGATGTCAAACTCAGGTGCACCATTAGTTCTGTTGACGTTTATGTCCAAGAATGGCAAAACCTCGTTGGTTTCCTTCTCCATGGAAACACAAGATTGCCGTGGATCTTGTTATTTTTTTTAAATAGAACATCCGCCTTATTTTTCTTAACCAGGGTGACCACATCGACTACATACTTTAACCATACTTGTGGCAAGATACCTTTTGCTTCCAATTTTTTCTTGATCTCGTGAATGACAAGTCACTTAAAGAGGGGAACAAGGGATTATCCATTGCTACGCCAATTGAAGATTCTCAGATTCTCCCCAACTTAACGTATGCTTTTGCCGTTCACGTCCATTTCGTTGAAGAGCTGTGTCCCATTAACTAATCTTCAAACAATCCAAGGGCTTTCACTGGAATACTCGGAAAAAGTGATCTCACCTCGAATAAAACTATGATGTCGTCCTCTTCCAGTCTCGCTATATCTTGAATTTTTTATGAATTTGTCCCCATTCTTTACCGTTCTTATGCTGGTTTTTTTGAGGTATTTCGCTGGAGTTGTGAAGTCCGAAGTTAATGATGTTTTGATGAATAAAGAGGTAATCCACACACCATTTCAAGATGCCCTAATTATTTAAAATCAATACGGGACCCCGGAAAGGAGTATGACTAGTCTCAAATACTTTTAAAAGTAGACTGAAATAAAATGAAATGTAACAAAATTAAAAATATTTGTATTCAGCCACATAAATAATCGAAAGTAAATACTTTTTCTTTCTCCCTTGTCCTCTACTGACTCCACAGAAGTATACTCTGGAATTTGAATGGTGTGTCTTAGCAACATTAATCAGCGTTTAGCGATATCGTCTGAATCAAATACATTTGAAAAAAAATCACTATCCTAAACTGCTTGTGTCAAAATTGACATAATATGTTGATGACGTTCGAACAGCTGGCGTTCATACATTTTCACGCACACAATTCTAAGTCGATTTCGAAATAAAATTTCGAACATCAAAACCGCCGAATGTCAGTGAATGGCTAGACTATACTTCTGCATGGAGTGACTATACTCGTAACCAGACTCTGCCAATTGACTAGCTGCGCTTTGCTACGCCACAATTCTCCCTCCTCAGCGAAATTGAAGTTTCGCGATAAGAAGAGGATGCTGACGTGATTCTTCCATAATGGGTTTTAATAATGTTTTCGGGAGGATTATATATGTTACGATATTCTCTGTAAGATTTAAAGTTACTTTTTTCTTTGTTTCCACAGAGTCTGTTTGCTGATGATGATCGGTTGGATACATGCACTTCGTTTGATGTATTTGAAAAACTAGATTTCAATCTACTTATTGTAATTTTGATTTCTTGATTCTTTATTGGAGATGTAAAATAAAGCTTTTCGCATTTTATTGCTTTAAACGGGCCTTCAAATGGAGGTTGTAGGAATGATTTAAGAACATCTATTCTTACAAAAATATGTGAACAAGTAGCGAGATCTTTGAAAACGAAATACTTACGATTGGAATGATTTGACGTGTTCGATAGATTAAGCAAAATTAGTTGCGAATTCATGTCATTAATACAATCACTCTGTAAATTTGTTTTAGACGATGTTTCACAGGAATCTCCTGACAAATGTGGATTATGTCTTGGCACAAATTATTCCGGTGATGCCGCTATGTCTTTTCTTCTAAGTTGATTTAAGTTTTAATAAGATGAAAGGAAGAATTTTAGACCAAGAAGGAGTGTTATGTGCCACGATAGCAGCCTTTTAAATCCTGTGCCAACGCTTGTTATGATGCCTGACTACCATCGTGCTTCAAATGAGAATCTCCACCAGTACCACATCTACTTGTGACAACAAGCCTCAACAATCTCAGGGGGCTCAGTGGCAATTGTGGTGGAACAGAGTGATTCTGTTGTCAGATTTTAATTAAAAAAATAAAATAAAAATATTACACATCTGTGAGAGTGATAAACTCTTGAGTCACCGACCTAAATGAATTTGTAACTTAATTAACCAATTTTCTAGTTGTTGAATACCCTCAAAGGATCCAACCCGGATATGGGAGGAGAATCATCTCTCACTTCCCGTATTTATTTCTCACTTTTAGTGACAAAACATTATAACAAAGAATGGAGGAATAAGTCAAAACACATTCGTAAACAGTAAAGGAGAGCACTAAGAATAAGAAGCGGGGAAGAAACCACATTGTAATATGTAGGGGAAAATATATCCAAAAATCAACCTAGAGGTAGTTAAATTAATGATTCGACATTGTTAATATAATGTGTTTGTTTTTAATGTTTGAAAATTCGTAAATATTCATTTAAATAAAAAGTAATTCAAATTTATATAAAATAGCAATATATCTATATTTTAAAAGAAAGTTTGATTTTATACATGTATTCTATAGATTTCTTTTTAAATTAGTTTTTGTTAAGCCAATTAACTTTACTACATGTCAAGTCTTCGGCTTGTTAATCCTAACTAACTTAACAAATCTAAATCTATTCTTCATTCTGAAAGAATATTGTTTATCTAACAATAATTATTTTGCTGACTCAATTTCTCAACGTAACTAACAAGAACGCTTATCTTTAGAAAACTCAAGACTGTTTATGAAATTGAATCTTAACTTGAATTAATATGCATCATTGTCGCGACATGTAAAAGATCTATGTGCAACAATGTTGCGATCCATAAGTGGTGTATGATAAATGTAATCAAAAGTGTAGATTTGATGATGAAGAGTGTGTTGCCATAACTCCATTAAAAAGACGTAGCGGATAGCTCTGATCGATGAAATCGGCGACCGTTATGGATGCTGCTGCTTTTCTTGTTGCAGATTCAACGTCCTTTTGTAAAGACCGAAAGGAGCTATGTAGATTTTGTTCGATTGTCGATTCGAGTAGCGGAATCATTGGTAAATTTGGCGCTTCCTAATCGGCTGGCTCAAATAACAATATGTACTTTTTTTTGAACTAGATTCATACACGAAAAGTAATTTTCCCGACTGGGAGCGTTCACGATATTTGTCACGTCTTTTCACTGATTATTTTTCGTCAATAGTCAAAGTTTCTCGTTCAAATGCACTCTAAGCTCACGAACTTGAATAATTTCAAGGGAATTAGTTTTTTTTATTCTTTTAAACAATTATTACACACAGAGACTATCGAAACTGTCTTTAGATTCACTTCTCCTGATAGACTGGCTAAACCCGAAGACTTCCTTTTTTATTTCTCCTGGCATCCTGTCTCAATTTTTTATTTTTTTCTTTCTAGACCAATAATTAGTTCTGTCTCATGAATTATTGAGTGTCTAATTGTGTGTCATGTATGCGTGTAATGTATAGTGTTTAAATATGATGAATCATTAATTTAGAATAAAATTTACATTTTTAGAATTAGATGATAATTAGCGTGTTACACCCCCAGTTACGTTTAAAGAGGGTTGCTTTAGTTGATCAAGTAAAACACAAAGAAAAATGTATGAACGTACATACGGGATCGAAGGGAAAGGAATAATTACTAAGAGGAACATGAATAAGATGAAGAAACATATGGCTCGACCCACGACCCTGAAGAAAAAACTCAAAATAAAATAAGGAAAACAACAATAAAGAACTGAGAATTATGATAATCAATACACGACACATATGGGGATGAGTATACAGCCTCGCAGTCAGTTCCCTGATTTAATATCTTTAGTGTGAAAACGACATATAATTTTTTCATTTTCATCTTTTAAGGTATATAACGAATGTCCGATTCGTATTGCAACCATTGACTAAGAAAATTTAGGAGATAATTTATGACTAAAACGTTTGGAATTATTATTATGTTATGTGCAAAATTTCATCTCCAAACTATCTGACCAACCTCAAACGTGTTATCTTTAGACCAGAGATTACGATCTATCTTGAGCTTTTGCCAAATGTATACGAACAAAACAACGTAGAATTTCTAACTTATCTGATTGTTCCAAATCGTAATAATCATTACTACACAGTGAAGGTAAACTTCTAAGTAGCTGATAGGAATTTCTTTTAGTAGTCATGGTACAGGCAGGGAGCGCTTTACGGGGTAGTTGTCATAGAGGTGTGGAATGCAGTTCTTAAGGCACAAGCAATCGCACTCACATGTATGGCCCAATTCGTGTGGTCGTTCTTATCATATGAACTACGGGCTGTCAATACAGTTTGATTAACTGTCTCCGAAGCATTAGCTTGTGATGACTATAGATCGGTTTTAAATTGATTGACACCATATTCATTTAACAATTTAGTAAATTTTTTGGACAGTTCCATTATCGGAAATTAAAGTTTCGTAAGTGCTAAACACATGAAAGAGCTCTTATTCTAAATACCTAACAATATTATCAGATCTAGCCCTCCTTAAAGGTTTCAAGTGTACGAACTTGGTAAATCCATCAAAAACTATCAGAATAGTTGTATTACCTTTCTTTGTTCTTGGATACGGACCAATAAATCAAAGAATACCCGTTGACAGGGGCGATGTTTGAAGCTCCCATTGGTGGACGTAAAATAACAAAAAAAGCACATCCTCTTACAAATTCAGTAACTTGTGTAGCCATACGTGGTCGATAACAAATGTGCTTTTTCTATAAGATTAGGAGTATGAGTCAGGGTTACTTTTGTCTGAATCTACAGAAAATGATCTCTTCCAAATACGACCATCTTGTACTGTGACGTCAGGTAATTGACCAATATTTTGAGATAACTGCTCGATCAAATTTTCATACTCTTCACTCTGGAAATATGGGGAATCCATGTTTAGATCCGATGTCACGCTCCCAATATGTAACTCCTCACAAAACACGCGCGACAAAGCATAGGGAACAAGCATACGACTGTAATTTGAGGGACCATCGCGCTAATCTGCCAGTCAACTCCTTCTTATTTATAAGCCACCATATACTTGCATCATCAGTTATAATCTTAAATGGAAATCCTTCAACATACCCTCTAAATTCCCAAACACAGATCACCGCAGCTAAGCACTCTAATTCAGTAATGCTATAATTACGCTGAGCTGTATTCAAATTTTGAGAGGCGGATGCTTGCTTCCTCACGTAATTCTCGGCACAATGCGTCCCAACTACGAATTCGCCCCTGGACCGAGCGATACCAGATGAGAGCTATGCCCTTGAAAAGTTCCGCAGCCATCTGGTAGAGCTGGACCTTTGAAGCGCCTTTGACCACTCGCAACTCCTCCACTCTTTCCAGGAACGCTTTTATAGATCCCGGATAGTTGCTGGGGAAATTAATTCCCCATTTGGCCAAATCCGGGAACTTCCTTAGTTCCGTCTCCAACCGAAATTCAGAACCTCCCAGCCTCTGTGGTGTAGCAAATCGCAGCATCGGTGGTGTAGACCCTCCCGGAGGTATCCCCAGCTCTTTTTCTGACCCCGCTGCACGGCTAATAGTTTCCGCATCTTTTCCCTCCACCTCAACACTCTCTACTACTTCTGCAGCCGTTATCGAAATTTGCGTTGTCAGAACTCTTATCGCGGGAATCTGCGATCCTTCCCTGTTGTCTATCCCGTCCTTTGGTTCCTCCTCCTCACCTGAGGCCATTGCGTCTAATTCCCCTAGCAATATAACTACATCTTAGTTCAATTTTTCGCTTGAATATTGTCCAATCGTACTCCAGACACAATACATGCACTTTTAACGTTCTCCCCACTTAAAGAAAACACATTGGGTGCCAAAAATGTTACCGGGAACTTTAGTTTACCGAGGGCCCGACCGGCTTTGGAGATGGGTCGTAAATAGCGCCACTCGTCTAATTCCTCAGGACCTCCCCACACGTTGGGGGACCAGGCGCAAACTTACGGTAATTACTAATCCGAAAGAGAGATTACAACTCGCTCCGTATAGCTTCACTCACCTCGATCCGCATAGCTTCACTATTTTTTTTTGTTTTCGGATGGTGCGCACCTTTTATTTATTCAATCCGTTTAAAAAGTAATATTTCTCGGTGTGAAGATATTTAAGACTTAATATTTTTTAAATGAAAGAAGAAATAACCTTCAACGGAATACTTACCTCTTAAAATTTGCCTTTCTCTGAAAAATTGATGTAGTTATGATCAAAGAAACAAGGATTGTCAGTAATGAATTTAACGTTATAATTATCATTTAAAAATTAACAAGAATTCGTAACTTGGTCCTACAATACCTTTAGGAACTCAAAAATAATTTACGAATATGACCACCAACACCACGCATATGTAATCAAGCAAAAGTACAAGAAAAAGATGAGAATTCACATCGAATTGGAAAATAGTATGTTTAGAATGAACAAGGATGGCTGCACCTCTATCAATATCATTAAGAAATATTGTGCAATTTTGAAATTGTGGTTTGTGCGTTTAAAAAAACAGGCACAAATTCATGAGGAATATTTTGGGGAGTGATCCGCTTGTCAAGAGTTTGCAAGGAATTAATCTTCATTGCCATAATTTTCCAATTATTTATTGCTCGCAATGCTAATAAAGAAACTTTTAAATAAAGCTTCAGGTTGTTCTTCCGGGACAAAAGACGGTATGAAGCAAGAAATTTTTTAGATTTTTTATGAGGGTAACAGGAGATTCATTGTTTCATCTAGATCCTAGAAGGATAGTTTTCAGATAAATTTTTTGATTTTAAGTCATTAGAATAAAGCAAATTGATATTAGCTGAAGTGAAAGAGGAACTCAGAATGTTATTAGGTGGAAAACTAAAGGACATTGAATTTGCTGTTGTAGCCAACTTTGTTCCTAACTTCGCTCTTTCTGGGCAGCCAGAAAAGTTAGCTGAAAGACCGGTTGAGGAGCATAGCACGCAATACACAGAAGGAGTATCTGGATTCTGAAAAGTATCATTGTTATTACCTTTACGCGGGCACACATCATCTTTGTGTTACTTCCCGCAGGTAATTCATCTTTTTCCATATCCACAATTTGATGGCACGTGCCCAACACGTTGACATCTGTAGCATTATGTCAAATCACCCCCTTTGGTTTTTCCCCAAGTTATTTTATGATGAAATAAAAACCTGAGTTTTAGAAGCTTCTTTAGATCATCGTCTATACTTAACTTGAATTTGAATTTATTTAACTGTACATCATTACGGTGAGACCATGCTGTTGATAAATCTGTTATCCCTAAATTATTTAGTTCCAGAATTTCCGGCAAGACATCATTTATTTATTTCGAGAATAGAGAACAAAGCGTTCAATCGCTTGAGGATTACTATCGGGTTACGTCTGATCGAAGGTATAAACGAATGTCCTCCTACTTTCTTTTCCTGCATTAAATTGAGAATGAAGTCAAATGTCTCGATTTACCGTTAAAGGGTAAATATTGTTAATTAAAATGGGAGGAAGCCATGAGGATTTGTTAGCGATATCAGTATTATCCTGAATAAAGTTACCACTTGATAAGGGTGAGAAGCGATTTCGTATGCCAAAATTATTGGAGGTAAATTTACTATTAAGATCAAATTTATCATTATAAATTAGGTTGAAAACGAATTTACCCGTTGCTTTTTTTCAAATTTGCTAATGTCCTGTTCGATTGCTACGTCTAAGGCTTGCTTTGAAGAGCGCTCCACTTATTTGTAAAAATTTATGTCGCCACACATATGAAAACATTTTATTTCTAATAGGCAACTGGTTATTGTAGTTGTATGATTGTCAGTGAACGTGTACAGGTGTAATCATTCAAAGTGTTTTAAAGTGAAAGTTTCTTGTACAGAGTTAGACTGGCATGCAGGACTAATCTTCAAACTCCATCAATTGAAAATGCCACCGCAGCTCACTCAAATTATTTGCTCTTTCTTAGAAGGCAGAACATTCCGTGTCAGAATTGACCAACAACTCCCAAGCCTGAGACCAATTGATGCTGGAGTTTCTCAGGGCTCGCCCATCTCACCGGTCCCATACAATATATTTACTGCAGACCTTCCCACTCTGCCTCTAAAAGTAAAACTATCACTCTACGCTGATGATATTTATATTAACTACAGCACGACAAGCAAGAGTCTTCCCTTCAAAGTTGCAGTGATCAATAAATATTTTATTGGAATACTTTCGTAAATGGAAAATTAAGATTAATCCTGACAAAACTCAGGCACTACTCATACTTATAAAAGGAAAAAACAGCAAACTCCACAGAGACTTATCGTTGATAACAAAGCAGTTGACTGGCCACCAACTGCTAAACATCTTGGACTTACATTCGACAGAAGATTCACATGGAAACAACACATACAAAACAAACGAGGACACTGTACTGGACTTCTCTCCTCTTACTCATTAAATCCAAAAGACAGCCTTAAAAATCGAATGCTGATATACAAACAGATTATACGACCGACGCTACTATACAGTATTTGTAAAAATTTATGTCGCCTCACATAGGAAAACATTTTATTTCTAATAGGCAGCTGGATATTAAAGTTGTGTGATTGTCAACGAACGTGTACAGTATTATCATTCAAAATATTTTAAAGTGAAAGTTACATTTACAGAGGTCTGGCGCTCAGGGCTAATCTTCAAAATCCATCAATTCAAAATGCCACTGCAGCTCACTCGAACTATTAGCTTCTTCTTGGAAGGCAGAATATTCCATGTCAAAATTTACAAACAACTGTCAAGCCTGAGACCAATTGAATTCTTAGAAAGATCTTAAGAATTCCATGATACATAAGGAACACTGACAGCTACAAGGACCTAAAAATTGAGACGGTTTAAAATTTGTACGTTACAAGGCACTGAAACTTTTTGATACAATTGACAACCATACTAATACAGCCCTGGCATTTCTTCGATCTTTACGAAACAGGGATGAATTAAGGTTCCCAATTAACCGCTTAACAGCACTGTAAAAATTATTTCTTAAAATCACCCAATGACTGAAACTGGCTCAGGAAGGTAGATGGGTACTGCAGTACTCACAGACATGAGGGAGTTTAGGTGCTATATCGCATTAACTCCACACCCTACACATTCTACGACAGATTTAATGAAATTTATGCATTGAAATGAAGATTCATTTAGAGAAATCAAGACGCCATAAAGTGTACATAAAATGCGGTGCTTTGGCAGCTTTAAGAGCATCTTTTGCTTTCTTGAAGTCAACCAGTGGCATGGTCTTGATAGTCATGTTCTCCATACTTATGCTTTTGATATTGATGTCTGCCAGTTTAGATTTGACCAACAGTAACCGCACCATGTCAGGCCCACTCGGACCAAATTCGTTTGTTGGGGGTACTTTGTCAATATTAACTTCAATTTTCTTCATGGCGGATGCCGAGAATCAACAGCGGTGTCAGGTTTTTTCCATAACTATCCAATAAAAGTCAAAGATTACCTGTTGGTTCTTCACGTTCGATCCCGCACTCTTTATCTCCAAATAGATTACTTCCTTGAACGGTATCCGCTAGTCCTTGGTAATAATTTTCACTGACGTTAAAACTGTCAGTGCTTAAAACTTCCTCTCTCTCTCTTTCTCTTTATCCCTCTCTGTCTTGATTCGCTTTCTTCAGTTTATGTTTTCTTTTTCCTGTAGCTTTTAGGTAAATTTCTGGAGAGAAATTTATCTATTGCGAAGAGTATTATATACAATATATATTGTATATACAAGATATTTCCTCGATCAAAATCAACAAGTTTTATTTTAAAGTAGAATCTGTTTTCACACTATGAAACCGTCCAATTTTTCAACTTACGAAGCAAGAAGAACTCTGTTTTTAATTCCATATACAAATTTCATTCATAAATTTTAATTGCTCTTAGTATTTAAAAAGGTTTCATAAGAAACTGAAAATTGAATCCATAAAAAACTAGCAGTACAAAAAAAACGAATACTACTTTATTCTTTGACTGTTAAGTAACTCTTTTCACAAACTATCAGGTCAACTTTGCAAGCTCATAATTGGTGGGTATCTTATGCCACTCATCTAGTATCGCAGTTCTGAGGACTGTTATATTCATTGGACGTCGTTTAGCGACTTGTTTCTATGAATAAACTCGCAAGTTCTTTCTAGGATTTAACTCTGGGCTTTGTGGTGGTGTATCGAGAACTTTGCCGCAGTTGTAAAATAGCCACATTGCACTGTGTGCTCCTTATGTGTTCGATCATTGGCTTGGTAAAATTTGAACTGTTGCTGTTATGTTGTTACCGAAATACCAAAATTCACACTGTATTTAACTGAAACAAAGGTCTGAGTTAGTGCCTATACCATATGATATATTACTCTAACTATTAGAAGTCAAAAGTAAATTTTTTCTCCTTACTTAAGTGACCCGCCCTAATTATATGTATATTATGGTCAAAAGGGCCACGCGCCCATTCTTTTTGTATGGCATTATGTAAATACCATGAGTTGGACTGGGGAGCGGTGCATCATTTGAATTAGCAAAAAAGATGTACCGTCTTTACGAGCCTGGCGAAATAGCGTTACTGGATATACTTGTATATTCAAAACAGCTTCTCCAATATTTGATTCGTAATTTTCACGATTTATATGCTGTTCTGGAAAGAGGTTTGGAAATGGCATTGCTTTAATTGAAATGTGACCGAAGCAATTAAAATTTCTAAATTTATTTTGTCCTGGGGAATCCGACAAGCGAGAGAAATTTCCTGGGGTCCCGGGAAAGAAGCTCTAAGCAGTATCCTTGCACAATTTACTAAATCTTTGACAAGTGTAAGATGACAGATCTCTGTCTGTCAACCGACATGAAACTCGAGGTTGCTGGATCGTGTGTAGCGCCCGGCCGATTATTATATTGTTTGCAACTGAATAGTTAGTGTGAGCAGGGTTAAGCGCAAGCGCTCGTGCGTGGTTTCATCGTCCTTCGCAACACCAGGCGGGGTAATTTATTGTGTAGATATAGTACTTTGTGTTGCCATATAACCCTGTGCATATCTAACTTCAATTTGATTTACTGTGTACGTTAATTGACGCGAAATTTTCGGACTAAGCGGGAGGCTTGGAACAATGTGCGAGAGTAGTTCCAAGCGGGAGCAACTTGAACATGACTTACAACTAGGAGTCGGACTAGAACTCGAATGCAACCTATGGCTAACAAGCTTCGAATCTTCCTTCAGGCTGTGCAGCCCCTTTATTTTGGCAGCAGTGTCAGTGTTCAATAGCGGATATAAATCTGGAATCTGCGACAAACCCACAATCGCTTGCCAGTTAGTTCAGTCTTAATTGTTTTTGATGGCGTAGTTAAATTCATCGTTTTTACTAAACCAAGTTAAGCATTGCACTCTTTGTGAAATTCCGATTTTCACTTGTTCACTAAGCAAAATGGAAAAGATATTCTTGACGCGAGCCAAATTGTCGGTGAAAAAGTTCAGTGAAGTGGGGATTCCGAACCATTTGGGATTGTTGGAAAATCGCAAAAGTAACATTGAAAACAGTCTATTCATAACATAGTTATAAATATATCAAAGTCAGTCGGGACTTCAATCTCACTCTCAAATTATATTCGGACATAAAAACTTTTGCGGCTTAGTTGTAGAGATTGCAAGTGGTAATGTCTGTTGTTTTCCACATTAGGGGATTGCACTGTTCCCATCTGATCTCTGTCTATGGTGAAGCTGGTGTTTCGTAATAGTTACATTTAATATGAAAATTTAATTATTTTCAAAAATAAACATCAAAGATAATGTTTATAAGATTATATAGTTGTCCGAATATGAAAAGTCTTGTGAAGTAAAATTGATAATAACTTAAATAACGATAACATGTCGGAAATCCTGCGGAAAAGTTTCTTTAGTTGATATCGTAGAAAGCATGAATTTATTGATGCGTTCTCAATGGAAATCAAGCGTTTCCATAATACTAGGCATATACGAGTACATTTCATATATGAAAAGATGATCGACTTAGGCTGTGTAAATGAATCATCTTGATTGAAAGAAAAGCAACTTTTACTTTTACATTCATAGTGTGGATAGAAGTGATATATTCAAGAGAACATAAAATCGGTGTAAAGCAACAATAAGAACGGTTTTAAATTTAGTAACCAAGGACATCCATTTTATAATAGTAATACATCAATTTTTAAATAAAAGCGAATACCCGTCAACTAACATTTAATATCACACAATTTCAATTCAATAAAACATAGTCAAATTACAATAACGGAAAAAAAAACAAAGTATCATATATTAAGAGGAGTAGGATTTACTTTAGCTCCTATCTCCTTCTTCTTGGTGATATTATACAATAATTGTATTAATAATGGATATTTTCCAAAACCTTAGAAAGTCAGCAAACTAATCCCAATTCCAAAACCAGGCTGCAAAGATAGCATTAACAATTTTCGGCCGATTTCCCTTTTGCGTAACTGGGTTGATTCCTTGAAAAGATCATTCTGCAATACTTTAACAATTTTACTAGTCCCCTGATCCCCGATTTTCAGTTTGGATATGAACGCGTACGATCTACGGATCAACCAATAATGCGATTACACAATAGAGTCAACCGCAATCTTCGGCGGAAAGAGTGCACAGTGGCCTGTGCACTAGACCTGAAAAAAAGCGTTCGACTCAGTTTTGATCAGCGAGCTCAAGTACAAATTGCCCGGTCGCAATCCTCAGAATCCTATATAGCTTCCTTTCGGATAGGACATCCCAAATTAAACTGGGAAATCTCATTTCAAATCCTTTCCCTATTAACTCGGAAGTCCCACAAGGCTCTATCCTCGGTCCCGCCCTGTTCAACTTTTTTCTTCACGATATCCCACGCCCAAACTGCTCGACTATCGATAAAGCAATTTATGCAGACGATATCCTCCTCACTGTCACCCATAGCCTCCCAGCGATGCATCGAATAAAGCTGCAGCGCTCTGTCTACAACATCGATCAATATCTAAAGAATTGGGGCCCCGAAATAAATGCCAGTAAATTGGAGCTGAACTACTCTAGAAATGCCAACGGGAGAGGACACCACATTGCTGTGTCTCATAGTAGGAATGTGCAAACCCATATTGCTGGTGAAATCATTCCTCTCAAGGAAAATATCAAATACCCATTGTCCATTTCAACAATTGACTTAAGGTGAATATACACGCCAAGAAAACCCTCAGCAAAGCGAAAGCAGCGTCCGCAATTATTTCGTCTCTGTTTTCCTCGAAATCAATCTGCCCAAAAGTAAAGGTCTTAATGTACAAAACTCTTATTAGGCCGATCATTATCTACATGTTTCCAGCATGGCTAAGAATCTCGCCTACTGCCGATCATTATCTACATGTTTCCAGCATGGCTAAGAATCTCGCCTACTGCTACCGAAGAAATCCAAATCCTTAGGAAATGACTGTCCAAATACTGACGGCCTAATAAGAAGTACTACAGAGACACGGGATAGAACCAATCCTGCACTACATGTTAGCAACGACTAAAAAACGCCTACTTTCTTACTTACTTACTTTATTTCCTGGTCAAACGCCATATATTAAGTAAGGATCATTTTATTTGTTTTCATTATTATATATATATATATATGAAATATTGAATACTCTTGCCTACTTACTTTTAAAATTTAAACTAACACGATGATGTTTCCCAAATGCAATATTATTTGTACTTACGATATAAAAAAAATCCTTGCATTTAAAAATTTTACAATTAAGAGGCAAACATCTATATAATTAATTTGTAAGATATTACTAGTGAAATTAATTTAATTGGAATCTATTTTGAAGCTTCTTGAGATCATAAACTAATATTATTTTTTTTCAATAATATATCGAAAAACAAAGAAAAAGAAGAGAGAAAGAAAAGAATGGCAATTAAAAAAATACAATATATACATAGCGATTTAAAAAAAAAAAATATTTTTCTAAATCGAAATTGTCCGGAATCAAAGCGATAAATGTATACATTTTTGCAACAATTGTAGAATCAGCAGAAGAAATCGTGGAAAATAAAATGGTTCGTGAAGACTGCGAAAAATATTAACCGCGCGTTAGTGAAAACTCATATTTTGGATAAAACTAATAACGAAATTAATTAATTAACTTGTTTCTTTTCTCATGCCGTGAATTTTGTTAATTTAAATAAACCGCGTACTTAATGGTTACGGTTTGAAATTGATGGTGCTAATTTTTGTTTAAGTTTCGGAATAAAATGTCAAACAATATTGAGTGACATAATATCTTGGCCCTCTAAATCAATGGCGGCATCAAAAAAATCATTATCTTGAGGGGGTATGTATATTAATTAATATTCAATTATTTTCTGTAGTCTTTTTTTTTTAGGAAAAAAATTCAAAAACTGATATTTATTTCAGGTTTACGATAAATATATAATATAAGAAAATTAAATGAATAAAATTCAAAATTAAAAAAATTCCTTTTAAAAAACGCTAGTTTATTTTTGAGTATAAATATCAGCCGTTCTTCATTGAGTTTTTCACACTCTTACCACTGATGAAGAAAAAAACTTGTTTTCGAAATATATGTATATGGGAAGTATTGTTCTATTGTACAATAAACTAAATTGCGTTTTTTAAAAAGATTTTTTTTTAATTTTGAATTTTTTTCATTTAATTTTGTCATTCTAGGCGCTATTACCTCCGAAATGAATATCATAAATAATATATCTCAGATAATCCTTTAACCAAAAAGGAATCTCGGTATTATTGCTTCAAATTTAAAGTAAATAATATATACATATGTACGATATATATATATATATATATATATATATATATATATATATATATATATATATATATATATATATATATATATATATATGTTTATACACATATATATATGTATATATATATATATATATATATATATATATGTTTATACACATATATATGTATATATATCTATATATATATATATATATATATATATATATATATATATATATATATATATATATATATATATATATATATATATATATATATATATATATATATATATATATATATATATATATATATATATATATATATATATATACATGCAGGGGGCGTATAATAAGTAACTGGACAGAGCCTGCCCCACGCCGTCAAAGTGTCTGCTAACCGCGGTATCTGGTGCTGTAGTGATGTGGGAGGTAAAGGCAACCGGGCTGCAGCAGTTGCCTCCAAGCCCTTGGAGAGATAGCATAGAGCGAGAGCGGACTGCGTGTTCAGTAACGTCGTCGGAGTGAAAATGGAGCGTACGACCGAGCAACCGAACCAGAGTTTTTTTAACCGCGTTATTACAGGAGACGAGACGTTGGTTTTCGAATACGATCGAGACGAAGCGGCAGAGTTCGGAGTGGCACACACCAGCGTCACCACCACCGAAAAAAGCACCTTTGAGCAAATCGAAGGTGAAGTCAATGCTCATTGCTTTCTTTGACGTGAAAGGCATTGTTCGCAAAGAGTTTGTGCCACCCGGCCAAACTGTAAACGGCCAGTACTACAGAGAGGTGCTCCGTCGACTAACCGCCCGGGTTCGCCGAGTCCGTCCGGAGATTGCTGATTCGTGGATCCTCCATCACGACAATGTTCCATCGCACACCTGCCTGCTCGTCACCGAGCAGTTGGCCAAACTGTCGAGGGCAACGTTGCCACAGCCTCCTTACAGCCCGGATATAGCATCAACGGGCATCTTTCTGCTCCCCAAGATCAAGAGACACCTTAAGGGGACGCGGTTCGGGACTCTGGAAAACGTTCAACGTGCTACGACGAGGGCTCTAGACAGCATCGAGGTTGCCGACTTCCAGGTAGCGTTCGGGGATTGGAAAATCCGGTATCAGCGTGTTATCGACTCCAATGCGAACTACTTTGAAGATTTCTGAAGAAAAATTGTACATATTTTGCCAATAAAAAATTTCCTGAGGTCAGTTCGGTTATTTATTATACAGTCCCTGTAGCTCGCACAAATCGTTCAAGTGATAGGGGTAACTTCTTTGTACACAGCAAACCTTTTTCGCGTCAACAAAACCATTAGTCGGGATCGGAATGATCGAGTGATCGTCAGAGTGTTCAATAACACGTCGTCTTTGGGGTATTGATGGTTGATTGTACACCAGCACTGAGAGCAGACACTGATAGATTTGGCGATGGTTTTAACTCGAACCTGTCCCACAATTAACTTCATTGAAATAAAACTTCCAATTTTTTATTCTTATTTAGCCAATTAACTTTACTACATGTTAAGTCTTCGGCTTGTTAATCCTAACTAACTTAACTAATCGAAATCTTTTCTTTATTCTGAAAGAATATTGTTTATCTAACAATAATTATTTTGCTGACTCAATTTCTCAACGTAACTAACAAGAACGCTTACCTTTAGAAAACTCAAGACTGTTTATGAAATTGAATCTTAATTTGAATTAATATGCATCATTGTCGCGACATGTAAAAGATCTATGTGCAACAATGTTGCGATCCATAAGTGGTGTATGATAAATGTAATCAAAAGTGTAGATTTGATGATGAAGAGTGTGTTGCCATAACTCCATTGAAAAGACGTAGCGGATAGCTCTGATCGATGAAATCGGCGACCGTTATGGATGCTGCTGCTTTTCTTGTTGCAGATTCAACGTCCTTTTATAAAGACCGAAAGGAGCTATGTAGATTTTGTTCGATTGTCGATTCGAGTAGCGGAATCATTGGTAAATTTGGCGCTTCCTAATCGGCTGGCTCAAATAACAATATGTACTTTTTTTTTAACTAGATTCATACACGAAAATTAATTTTCCCGACTGAGAGCGTTCACGATATTTGTCACGTCTTTTCACTGATTATTTTTCGTCAATATTCAAAGTTTCTCGTTCAAATGCACTCTAAGCTCACGAACTTAAATAATTTCAAGGGAATTAGTTTTTTTTATTCTTTTAAACAATTATTACACACAGAGACTATCGAAACTGTCTTTAGATTCACTTCTCCTGATAGACTGACTAAACCCGAAGACTTCCTTTTTTATTTCTCCTGGCATCCTGTCTCAATTTTTTATTTTTTTCTTTCTAGACCAATAATTAGTTCTGTCTCATGAATTGTTGAGTGTCTAATTGTGTGTGGTGTATGCGTGTAATGTATAGTGTTTAAATATGATGAATCATTAATTTAGAATAAAATTTACATTTTTAGAATTGGATGATAATAAGCGTGTTACACCCCCAGTTACGTTTAAAGAGGGTTGCTTTAGTTGATCAAGTAAAACACAAAGAAAAATGTATGAACGTATATACAGGACCGAAGGAAAGGAATAATTGCCAAGAGGTACATGAATAAGATGAAGAAACGTATGGCTCGACCCACGACCCTGAAGAAGAAAGTCAAAATAAAATAAGGAAAACAACAATAAAGAACTGAGAATTATGATAATCAATACACGACACATATGGGGATGAGTATACAGCCTCGCAGTCAGTTCCCTGATTTAATATCTTTAGTGTGAAAACGACATATAATTTTTTCATTTTCATCTTTTAAGGTATATAACGAATGTCCGATTCGTATTGCAACCATTGACTAAGAAAATTTAGGAGATAATTTATGACTAAAACGTTTGGAATTATTATTATGTTATGTGCAAAATTTCGTCTCCAAACAAAACAAAAGTACGTAGAATTTCTAACTTATCTGATTGTTACAAATCGTAAAAGGCATTACTACACAGTGAAGGTAAACTTCTAAGTAGCTGATAGGAATTTCTATTAGTAGTCATGGTACAGGCAGGGAGCGCTTTACGGGGTAGTTGTCATAGAGGTGTGGAATGCAGTTCTTAAGGCACAAGCAATCGCACTCACATGTATGGCCCAATTCGTGTGGTCGTTCTTATCATATGAACTACGGGCTGTCAATACAGTTTCATTAACTGTCTCCGAAGCATTAGCTTTTGATGACTATAGATCGGTTTTAAATTGATTGACACCATATTCATTTAACAATTTAGCAAATTTTTTGGACAGTTCCATTATCGGAAATTAAAGTTTCGTAAGTGCTAAATACAGGAAAGAGCTCTTGTTCTAAATACCTAACAATATTATCAGATCTAGCCCTCCTTAAAGGTTTCAAGTGTATGAACTTGGTAAATCCATCAAAAACTATCAGAATAGATGTATTACCTTTCTTTGTTCTTGGATATGGACTCAATAAATCAAAGAATACCCGTTGACAGGGGCGATGTTTGAAGCTCCCATTGGTGGACATAAAATAATAAAATAGACACATCCTCTTACAAATTCAGTAACTTGTGTAGCCATACGTGGTCAATAATAATACTCTCCCAAACGGGCTAACAAATGTGCTTTTTCTATAAGATTAGGAGTATGAGTCAGGGTTACTTTTGTCTGAATCTACAGAAAATCATCTCTTCCAAATACGACCGTCTTGCACTGTGACGTCAGGTAATTGACCAATATTTTGAGATAACTGCTCGATCAAATTTTCATACTCTTCACTCTGGAAATATGGGAAATCCATGTCTAGATCCGATGTCATGCTCCCAATATGTACCTCCTCACAAAATACGCGCGACAAAGCATCGGGAACAAGCATACGACTGTAATTTGAGGGACCATCGCGCTAATCTGCCAGTCAACTCCTTCTTATTTATAAGCCACCTTATACTTGCATGATCAGTTATAATCTTAAATGGAAATCCTTCAACATACCCTCTATATTTCCGAACACAGATCACCGCAGCTAAGCACTCTAATTCAGTAATGCTATAATTACGCTGAGCTGTATTCAATTTTTGAGAGATGTATGCTTGCGTACACTGAATGAGAAAGGGCCTAATAAAATCAGGGTGATGTTATTCTGTGGCGTTAGCCATAGCGTTTTTCAAATTATTGAAAGCTATTTCAGCTTCGTCAGGTCAAGATTAAGATAGTCGGAAATAGGCGACGCTAAAGCAGCGTAATTAGGTACAAAACGACAATACCATCCCATCATGCCTAAGAAACGACGAGTTTGCTTTACTGAAGAGGGAACTGGAAAATCTCTAACCGCAGTGGGTTTATCTGAATTCATTCGCAATATACTCCTCGACTATGAATCCCAAATACTTAACTTATTTCACACTGAAATGGCTTTTACCAATATTGATTGTGAGGCCAGCATTGTGAAGACAATCAGCAACTTTAGTTAGTAAAAGTAGATGAGATTCAACATTTGGCGTGGTAACCAACAAATCATCCAAACAAGCGAAAACTCTTTCTCTATCCTGTGGTTAAAGAGGTTTCATAACTTTGTCTATCAGTCGACACATGCACCGCTTCCAATTCGCATCCCAAGCTTATATCCTCTGATGGAGAAGTGATTTTCCATAGGGCTAACTGGGCCTGGTCAAAAGGACTAATATTTTGTTTCATTATAGGCATTTTCTCTCTCTCTCTCTCGCTGCACGGTTCTCCCAGGCGTTGGAAGAGGGCATCCATCACCGCAACGTACACTCCGATTTTCCCATCGTTCCTTTGAGTGCGGTGGCGGATCTTCTCCCACAGTTTGATATCGTAGTCCCAGGGTAAAACTTCCTCACGTAATTCTCGGCACAATGCGTCCCAACTACGAATTCGCCCCTGGACCGAGCGATACCAGATGAGAGCTATGCCCTTGAAAAGTTCCGCAGCCATCTGGTAGAGCTGGACCTTTGAAGCGCCTTTGGCCACTCCCAACTCCTCCACTCTTTCCAGGAACGCCTTTATAGATCCCGAAAAGTTGCTGGAGAAATTAATTCCCCATTTGGCCAAATCCGGGAACTTCCTTAGTTCCGTCTCCAACCGAGATTCAGAACCTCCCAGCCTCTGTGGTGTAGAAAATCGCAGCATCGGTGGTGTAGACCCTGCCGGAGGTATCCCCAGCTCTTTTTCTGACCCCGCCGCACGGCTAATAGTTTCCGCTTCTTTTCCTTCCACCTCAACACTCGCTACTACTTCTGCAGCCGTTATCGAAATTTGCGTTGTCAGAACTCTTATCGCGGGAATCTGCGATCCTTCCCTGTTGTCTATCCCGTCCTTTGGTTCCTCCTCCTCACCTTAGGCCGTTGCGTCCAATTCCCCTAGCAATATAACTACATCTTAGTTCAATTTTTCTTTATTAGTGTCTTCCGCTTGAATATTGTCCAATCTTCGCTGAATAAAGTCGATTTTAGAACGGGTTTTTAGGAAATCTTCAAATTCCCTATCCCCACGAAATTTTAGTAACAACTGGTGAATCTCCGTCATCTTCTCGCGAACTGCAGTTGAATCCTCTTCTGAGGTGTGTGGATATTCCTTCGAGTCGATCATGCTTTGGTCCTTAAGGTGCTCTTCCTTAAACGCTATTCGCAACCGATGTCTCATTTCTTCCACCGTACCGTCAGACTGACCTCTGATTGAGAACTCGTATGCCAGTTCATCACTTGCCAGTCTATTGGCCATAATTTTTACAGTCCCCACCATTGCGAGCTTATTTTGAAATTTTCACTTACCAGAAATTATGTCTAAGCTAAGAATCCTTTGTTTCAATTATTTTTAAGTTTTTTTTTACATATACAATCCAAATTAAAAATCACGCCCTCACTCAATGGTACACTTCCACACTAAAGAAATCCAAACCCCCGCACTGTCACTCAACAGTTCGCACTCCAGACACAACACTTGCACTTTTAACGTTCTCCCCACTTAAAGAAAACACATCGAGCGCCAAAAATGTTACCGGGAACTTTAGTTTACCGAGGGCCCGACCGGCTTTGGAGATGGTCGTAAATAGCGTCACCCGTCTAATTCCTCCGGACCTCCCCACACGTTGGGGGACCAGGCGCAATCTTGCGGTAATTACTAATCCGAAAGAGAGAGTACAACTCGCTCCGTATAGCTTCACTCACCTCGATCCACATAGCTTCACTATTTTTTTTTTTTTGTTGTTTTCGGATGGTGCGCACCTTTTATTTATTCAATCCGTTTAAAAAATAATATTTCTCGGTGTGAAGATATTTGAGACTTAATATTTTTTAAATGAAAGAAGAAATAACCTTCAACGGAATACTTACCTCTTAAAATTTTCCTTTCTCTGAAAAATTGATGTAGTTATGATCAAAGAAATAAGGATTGTCAATAATGAATTTAACGTTATAATTATCATTTAAAAATTAACAAGAATTAGTAACATAGTCCAACAATACCTTTAGAAATTCAAAAATAATATACGAATATGACCACCAACACCACGCATATGTAATCAAGCAAAAGTACAAGAAAAAGATGAGAATTCACATCGAATTGGAAAATAGTATGTTTAGAATGAACAAGGATGGCTGCACCTCTATCAATATCATTAAGAAATATTGTGCGATTTTGAAATTTTGGTTTGTGCGTTTAAAAAAACATTGTCAGGCACAAACTCATGAGGAATTTTTTGGGGAGTGATCCGCTTGTCAAGAGTTTGCAAGAAATTAATCTTCATTGCCATGATTTTCCAATTATTTATTGCTTGCAGTGCTAATAAAGAAACTATTAAATTAAGCTTCAGATTGTTCTTCCGGGACAAAAGACGGTATGAAGCAAGAAATTCTTTAGATTTTTTATGAGGGTAACAGGAGATTCATTGTTTCATCTAGATCCTAGAAGGATCGCTTTCAGATATATTTTTTTGATTTTGAGTCATTAGAATAAAGCAAATTGATACTAGCTAAAGTGAAAGAGGAACTCAGAATGTTATTAGGTGGAAAACTAAAGGACATTGAATTTGCTGTTGTAGCACGTTTTTCTGCCAACTTTGTTCTTAACTTCGCTCTTTCTGGGCAGCCAGAAAAATTAGCTGAAAGACCGGTTGAGGAGCATAGCACGCAATACACAGAAGGAGTATCTGGATTCTGAAAAGTATCATTGTTATTACCTTTACGCGGGCACACATCATCTATGTGTTACTTCCCGCTGGTAACACATCTTTTTCCATATCCACAATTTGATGGCACGTGCCCAACACGTTGACATATGTAGCATTATGTCAAATCACCCCCTTTGGTTTTTCCCCAAGTTATTTTATGATGAAATAAAAACCTGAGTTTTAGAAGCTTCTTTAGATCATCGTATATACTTAGCTTGAATTTGAATTTATTTAACTGTACATCATTACGGTGAGACCATGCTGTTGATAAATTTGTTATCCCTAAACTATTTAGTTCCGGAGTTTCCGACAAGACATTATTTATTTATTTCGAGAATAGAGAACAAAGCGTTCAATCGCTTGAGGATTACTATGGGGTTACGTCTGATCGAAGGTATAAACGAATGTCCTCCTACTTTCTTTTCCTGCATTAAATTGAGAATAAAGTCAAATGTCTCGATTTACCGTTAAAGGGTAAATATTGTTAATTAAAATGGGAGGAAGCCATGAGGATTTGTTAGCGATATCAGTATTATCCTGAATAAAGTTACCACTTGATAAGGGTGAGAAGCGATTTCGTATGCCAAAATTATTGGAGGTAAATTTACTATTAAGATCAAATTTATCATTATAAATTAGGTTGAAAACGAATGTCTCGATTTACCGTTAAAGGGTAAATATTGTTAATTAAAATGGGAGGAAGCCATGAGGATTTGTTAGCGATATCAGTATTATCCTGGATAAAGTTACCACTTGCTAAGGGTGAGAAGCGATTTCGTATGTCAAAATTATTGGAGGTAAATTTACTATTAAGATCAAATTTATCATTATTAATTAGTTTAAAAACGAATTTACCCGTTGCTTTTTTTCAAATTTGTAATGCCCTGTTCGATTGCTACGTCTAAGGCTTGCTTTGAAGAGCGTTCCACTTATTTGTAAAAATTTATGTCGCCACACATATGAAAACCTTTTATTTCTAATAGGCAACTGGTTATTGTAGATGTGTGATTGTCAATGAACGTGTACAGTAGTAATCATTCAAAGTGTTTTAAAGTGAAAGTTTCTTGTACAGAGTTAGACTGGCATGCAGGACTAATCTTCAAACTCCATCAATTGAAAATGCCACCGCAGCTCACTCAAATTATTTGCTCTTTCTTGGAAGGCAGAACATTCCATGTCAGGATTGACCAACAACTCCCAAGTCTGAGACCAATTGATGCTGGAGTTTCTCAGGGCTCGCCCATCTCACCGGTCCCATACAATATATTTACTGCAGATCTTCCCACTCTGCCTCTAAAAGTAAAACTATCACTCTACGCTGATGATATTTATATTAACTACAGCACGACAAGCAAGAGTCTTCACTTCAAAGTTGCAGCAATCAATAAATATTTTATTGGAATACTTTCGTAAATGGAAAATTAAGATTAATCCTGACAAAACTCAGGCACTACTCATACCTATCAAAAGGAAAGAATGGCAAACTCCACAGAGACTTATCGTTGATAACAAAGCAGTTGTAATAATCGAGCAGTTAAAGGGTTAAAGAAAACCTCAAAATGTCCCAGATCAATCGAAACGATTGAACCGGTACGATTGCAGATTGAATTGGAACAATTTCCGATTGACCTAGAACAATTTGCAATCGAACCGGTTTGAGATTGATCTGGTACGATGAAATACCTTGGACAGGGCAGTTGACATTTTGAGTGAAGGAGACTGGAGGAGAGACACACGTGTGGGAATTAGTGCAGTGCTGGCTATAGTTCAGGTATTGATTTTGATAATTTAAATTACACTAACGCTCACATCTACTGCAACACCCAAACAGGAACGTTAGAAAAACCCACATCAAGTGGGAGAAGTTCGAGAACTCGCACGACAACTCGGATTTGGCGGAGTTTTGGAAAAACGGGAAGTTTTGAATTTGCCGTGGGTGGGCACTAACGGATGATCGATTGATTGACGATGTCTTCGATTGGAAGAGAAGTAACAGTGAAATAAAATTATCAAGAGTTTGCATTCATCCAAAATAATTAGGTGTTGTATATACAAGTACACGTGTTACACTTTGCATATCAATCATTATGCAAATTCTTACAACAATTACTAGCGAAGGCGATTGAATGGTCTTTTTGTGCTTGAGAGAAAGGTGTGTACTTATCCCGCATATGAGTGGAGCAACAAAGGGGAGAAAGAACGGAAACAGCTGTCTTGTCATGGTCGTCCCTTTGGTGTAATGTACGCTCCACGTCGTCGATGACATTGTGTAAAGCATGGGAAAATAATTTTTTCTGATGTGCAGTTCTTAGATTTAGTTTGCAAGTGTGGAGAACAAATTATTGCGGAACGAGATTCTTGTGCGGAAATAAAACGAAACAGCTGTCTCGTCATGGGCATCCCGTTGTTAGATATTGTGAAATGAAGCATTTGGTATTGTATGTCACTGATCAAAAGCTAAATGCAGAGGCTAAGAGTTTTTCAAGTGATTGTGTGCATGATCGTAACGGTGTGCGGTTATATTGCTGACGCGAGAATAATATGTGCATTGCCAGTTGGAAAGAAAGGATTTATCAGGAAAATTCTCCCGCCACTAGATACGTACAGTTCTTTAATCGACGAATATTTTGTTGCTAGTGCTGGAAGCTTCTCAATTGTTATCAACAAGCGAAGCAACCATAAAATTGATCCAGACTTGTTAATAGGAAGTAATAGCTTTGTTACAGAATCGAAATTTCCGGACCATCTGCATCGTCATCGAGCGCTCGGAGCACCATGCAGGTGAGTACCCTATTATGGGTTTATTAATACATATATATTTTTGCATGTCGTTTTTTTTCATTTTTAAAAATATTGCAATTCGATTGCGCAAAAAATAGAACTTTTGTTTAAATCCTGAAAAGCGCTCGTGAAGACATCGATTAAAAACTGCAAATGATAAAAAAATACGAAATTGTTAACAAATAGCGATTAAATCTTAAGAAGTCATACTTAAAAACAAGAAAAAAGGCAAACAAATCAAAAAAAAAACAGAAATAGTTATTTATTAATTTTTAATAAATATTTAAAAGAGTTTCTTACTAGTTACAATAATTATTTACGACTAGGAGTAAATAATATTTAATGATGATAATGTTTAAATAAATATTTAAAATAAGAAATGAAAAATAATGTGAAGAACATCAAACTTAGTCATCAAATTTTTTCTAAAGGCAAATTCATACAAAGAAGAAAAATAAGAGCATTAGTTAAGGCTGATAGAGTGATAATAGAATATACGAGTACATACTTACATGTTAAAACAAATGAATATGTTTAAAACTAACCAAACATACATGGAACTATGTTGCTAGTGGTGCTGAATTTCACCTGTTATACTTTATTTTATTCATACTGGAATGCTTATTGTTTTGTCAAATTTTAATTTACAAATTCACTATGTTCTTATTGAAAATAATTACGAGAAATTAAAACCATGAACTAATATCATACCCTTCGATCTTTCCTTTCTTCCGGCTCTGACCGGGTATAGGACTCGGTACGGTGGCAGGCTGCCCCTAAAACCATGAGCCAGCCGCCGGGTAAAAATTAATCCTTCTCGTTTCAGGTGACGTCGCGGGTTGAGTGGCCCAAGCAGAGTGCCTCTTTATGGCATAGACTTATGCAATCAAATTGTATAATTCTATGGCATAAATTGGTCACCGGGGTACTCCCCTTCTGATGGGAAAGCTCATGCAATTCAAGTTGAATGAGTTTTCCACTCAGAAGAGGAATACCTGGCCACTGCAACAAAATCTATATGGATTTATTCCGGTTGGGTGGGTGCGAAGGGGCTCCACCATCACCCGTTTGCCCCTCTTTCATTTGTGGGCCATGAACTTCGTCGGGTAATGACGAGGTTACCCCAAGTCCGCCTTTCTTTTCAGGTTCCACTTGTTCTCGGAACAAGTTCTATCTCCCTCGGTGTAGTTATCTACACTCTTTGCGACTTCGGTTGCCTCTGGATATCCAGCAGTCAAATTCGTGAGTGCGAAATTTTTTGTAGTGGGTCCTCGTGCTGGGGAAATGAACCCGCCCCACGACACCGCAATGCTAGCCTGCCAGCGCATTCACGCGTCTCCAGACGAGGGCATTCTCGGCAGATACCGACACCTTCTTCTGCCGAGGCAGCAGACCATCGCTGCAGTCCTTCACGGACCTATTGTACATCCTAATTTCACTACACAGTTGACTGGCCACCAACTGCTAAACATCTTGGGCTTACATTCGACAGAAGACTCACATGGAAACAACACATACAAAACAAACGAGGACACTGTATTCGACTTCTCTCCTCTTACTCATTAAATCCAAAAGACAGCCTTAAAAATCGAATGCTGATATACAAACAGATTATACGACCGACGCTACTATACAGTATTTGTAAAAATTTATGTCGCCTCACATAGGAAAACATTTTATTTCTAATAGGCAACTGGATATTAAAGTTGTGTGATTGTCAACGAACGTGTACAGAATCATCATTCAAAATGTTTTAAAGTGAAAGTTACATTTACAGAGGTCTGGCACTCAGGGCTAATCTTCAAAATCCATCAATTCAAAATGCCACTGCAGCTCACTCGAACTATTAGCTTCTTCTTGGAAGGCAGAATTTTCCATGTCAGAATTTACAAACAACTGTCAAGCCTAAAACCAATTGAATTCTTAGAAAGATCTTAAGAATTCCATGATACATAAGGAACACTGACAGCTACAAGGACCTAAAAATTGAGACGGTTTAAAATTTGTACGTTACAAGGCACTGAAACTTTTTGATACAATTGACAACCATACTAATACAGCCCTGGCATTTCTTCGATCTTTACGAAACAGGGATGAATTAAGGTTCCCAATTAACCGCTTAACAGCACTGTAAAAATTATTTCTTAAAATCACCCAATGACTGAAACTGGCTCAGGAAGGTAGATGGGTACTGCAGTACTCACAGACATGAGGGAGTTTAGGTGCTATATCGCATTAACTCCACACCCTACACATTCTACGACAGATTTAATGAAATTTATGCATTGAAATGAAGATTCATTTAGAGAAATCAAGACATAAAATGCGGTGCTTTGGCAGCTTTAAGAGCTTCTTTTGCTTTCTTGAAGTCAACCAGTGGCATGGTCTTGATAGTCATGTTCTCCATACTTATGCTTTTGATATTGATGTCTGCCAGTTTAGATTTGACCAACAGTAACCGCACCATGTCAGGCCCACTCGGACCAAATTCGTTTGTTGGGGGTACTTTGTCAATATTAACTTCAATTTTCTTCATGGCGGATGCCGAGAATCAACAGCGGTGTCAGGTTTTTTCCATAACTGTTCAATAAAAGTCAAAGTATTACCTGTTGGTTCTTCACGTTCGATCCCGCACTTTTTATCTCCAAATAGATTTCTTCCTTGAACGGTATCCGCTAGTGCTTGGTAATAATTTTCACTGACGTTAAAACTGTCAGCGCTTAAAACTTCCTGTCTCTCTATCTCTCTTCGTCTTGATTCGCTTTCTTCAGTTTATGTTTTCTTTTTCCTGTAGCTTTTAGGTAAATTTCTGCAGAGAAATTTATCTATTGCGAAGAGTATTATTTACAATATATATTGTATATACAAGATATTTCCTCGATCAAAATCAACAAGTTTTATTTTAAAGTAGATACAGTTCGTCAAGAATCTGTTTTCACACTATGAAATCGTCCAATTTTTCAACTTACGAAGCAAAAAGAACTTTGTTTTTATTTCTATACACGAATTTCATTAATAAATTTTAATTGCTCTTATTTTTTTAAAAAAAACTAGCAGTACAACAAAAACGAATACTACTTTATTCTTTGACTGTTAAGTAACTCTTTTCACAAACTATCAGGTCAACTTCGCAAGCTCATAATTGGTGGGTATCTTATGCCACTCATCTAGTATCGCAGTTCTGAGGACTGTTATATTCATTGGACGTCGTTTAGCGACTTGTTTCTATGAATAAACTCGCAAGTTCTTTCTAGGATTTAACTCTGGGCTTTGTGGTGGTGTATCGAGAAATTTGCCGCAGTTGTAAAATAGCCACATTGCACTGTGTGCTCCTTATGTGTTCGATCATTGGCTTGGTAAAATTTGAACTGTTGCTGTTATGTTGTTACCGAAATACCAAAATTCACACTGTATTTAACTGAAACAAAGGTCTGAGTTAGTGCCTATACCATATGATATATTTCTCTAACTATTAGAAGTCAAAAGTAAATTTTTTCTCCTTACTAAAGTGACCCGTCCTATCGCTTATATGTATATTATGGCCAAAAGGGCCACGCGCCCATTCTTTTTGCATGGCATTATGTAAACAATAAATACCATGAGTTGGACTGGGGAGCGGTGCATCATTTGAATTGGTAAAAAAGATGTACCGTCTTTACGAGCCAGGCGAAATAGCACGATGCTTGACTGGATATATGTACTTGTATATTCAAAACAGCTTCTCCAATATTTGATTCGTAATTTTCACGTTTTATATGCTGTTCTGGAAAGGAGTTTGGAAATGGCATTGCTTTAATTGAAATGTGGCCGAAGCAATTAAAATTCTAAATTTATTTTGTCCTGGGGAATCCCACAAGCGAAAGAAATTTCCTGGGGTCCCGGGAAAGAAGCTCTAAGCAGTACCCGACAGAGATCTAACATCCTTGCACAATTTACTAAATCGTTGACAAGTGTAAGATGACAGATCTCTGTCTGTCAACAGACATGAAACTCGAGGTTGCTGGATCATGTGTAGCGCCCGGCCGATTATTATATTGTTTGCAACTGAAAAGTTAGTGTGAGCAGGGTTAAGCGCAAGCGCTCGTGCGTGGTTTCACCATAGTATACTCAAATAGTAGCCACACCTTTCATTTACCCTGTGTTGGGAGGAAGCCATGAGGATTTGTTAGCGATATCAGTATTATCCTGGATAAAGTTACCACTTGCTAAGGGTGAGAAGCGATTTCGTATGTCAAAATTATTGGAGGTAAATTTACTATTAAGATCAAATTTATCATTATTAATTAGTTTAAAAACGAATTTACCCGTTGCTTTTTTTCAAATTTGTAATGCCCTGTTCGATTGCTACGTCTAAGGCTTGCTTTGAAGAGCGTTCCACTTATTTGTAAAAATTTATGTCGCCACACATATGAAAACCTTTTATTTCTAATAGGCAACTGGTTATTGTAGATGTGTGATTGTCAATGAACGTGTACAGTAGTAATCATTCAAAGTGTTTTAAAGTGAAAGTTTCTTGTACAGAGTTAGACTGGCATGCAGGACTAATCTTCAAACTCCATCAATTGAAAATGCCACCGCAGCTCACTCAAATTATTTGCTCTTTCTTGGAAGGCAGAACATTCCATGTCAGGATTGACCAACAACTCCCAAGTCTGAGACCAATTGATGCTGGAGTTTCTCAGGGCTCGCCCATCTCACCGGTCCCATACAATATATTTACTGCAGATCTTCCCACTCTGCCTCTAAAAGTAAAACTATCACTCTACGCTGATGATATTTATATTAACTACAGCACGACAAGCAAGAGTCTTCACTTCAAAGTTGCAGCAATCAATAAATATTTTATTGGAATACTTTCGTAAATGGAAAATTAAGATTAATCCTGACAAAACTCAGGCACTACTCATACCTATCAAAAGGAAAGAATGGCAAACTCCACAGAGACTTATCGTTGATAACAAAGCAGTTGTAATAATCGAGCAGTTAAAGGGTTAAAGAAAACCTCAAAATGTCCCAGATCAATCGAAACGATTGAACCGGTACGATTGCAGATTGAATTGGAACAATTTCCGATTGACCTAGAACAATTTGCAATCGAACCGGTTTGAGATTGATCTGGTACGATGAAATACCTTGGACAGGGCAGTTGACATTTTGAGTGAAGGAGACTGGAGGAGAGACACACGTGTGGGAATTAGTGCAGTGCTGGCTATAGTTCAGGTATTGATTTTGATAATTTAAATTACACTAACGCTCACATCTACTGCAACACCCAAACAGGAACGTTAGAAAAACCCACATCAAGTGGGAGAAGTTCGAGAACTCGCACGACAACTCGGATTTGGCGGAGTTTTGGAAAAACGGGAAGTTTTGAATTTGCCGTGGGTGGGCACTAACGGATGATCGATTGATTGACGATGTCTTCGATTGGAAGAGAAGTAACAGTGAAATAAAATTATCAAGAGTTTGCATTCATCCAAAATAATTAGGTGTTGTATATACAAGTACACGTGTTACACTTTGCATATCAATCATTATGCAAATTCTTACAACAATTACTAGCGAAGGCGATTGAATGGTCTTTTTGTGCTTGAGAGAAAGGTGTGTACTTATCCCGCATATGAGTGGAGCAACAAAGGGGAGAAAGAACGGAAACAGCTGTCTTGTCATGGTCGTCCCTTTGGTGTAATGTACGCTCCACGTCGTCGATGACATTGTGTAAAGCATGGGAAAATAATTTTTTCTGATGTGCAGTTCTTAGATTTAGTTTGCAAGTGTGGAGAACAAATTATTGCGGAACGAGATTCTTGTGCGGAAATAAAACGAAACAGCTGTCTCGTCATGGGCATCCCGTTGTTAGATATTGTGAAATGAAGCATTTGGTATTGTATGTCACTGATCAAAAGCTAAATGCAGAGGCTAAGAGTTTTTCAAGTGATTGTGTGCATGATCGTAACGGTGTGCGGTTATATTGCTGACGCGAGAATAATATGTGCATTGCCAGTTGGAAAGAAAGGATTTATCAGGAAAATTCTCCCGCCACTAGATACGTACAGTTCTTTAATCGACGAATATTTTGTTGCTAGTGCTGGAAGCTTCTCAATTGTTATCAACAAGCGAAGCAACCATAAAATTGATCCAGACTTGTTAATAGGAAGTAATAGCTTTGTTACAGAATCGAAATTTCCGGACCATCTGCATCGTCATCGAGCGCTCGGAGCACCATGCAGGTGAGTACCCTATTATGGGTTTATTAATACATATATATTTTTGCATGTCGTTTTTTTTCATTTTTAAAAATATTGCAATTCGATTGCGCAAAAAATAGAACTTTTGTTTAAATCCTGAAAAGCGCTCGTGAAGACATCGATTAAAAACTGCAAATGATAAAAAAATACGAAATTGTTAACAAATAGCGATTAAATCTTAAGAAGTCATACTTAAAAACAAGAAAAAAGGCAAACAAATCAAAAAAAAAACAGAAATAGTTATTTATTAATTTTTAATAAATATTTAAAAGAGTTTCTTACTAGTTACAATAATTATTTACGACTAGGAGTAAATAATATTTAATGATGATAATGTTTAAATAAATATTTAAAATAAGAAATGAAAAATAATGTGAAGAACATCAAACTTAGTCATCAAATTTTTTCTAAAGGCAAATTCATACAAAGAAGAAAAATAAGAGCATTAGTTAAGGCTGATAGAGTGATAATAGAATATACGAGTACATACTTACATGTTAAAACAAATGAATATGTTTAAAACTAACCAAACATACATGGAACTATGTTGCTAGTGGTGCTGAATTTCACCTGTTATACTTTATTTTATTCATACTGGAATGCTTATTGTTTTGTCAAATTTTAATTTACAAATTCACTATGTTCTTATTGAAAATAATTACGAGAAATTAAAACCATGAACTAATATCATACCCTTCGATCTTTCCTTTCTTCCGGCTCTGACCGGGTATAGGACTCGGTACGGTGGCAGGCTGCCCCTAAAACCATGAGCCAGCCGCCGGGTAAAAATTAATCCTTCTCGTTTCAGGTGACGTCGCGGGTTGAGTGGCCCAAGCAGAGTGCCTCTTTATGGCATAGACTTATGCAATCAAATTGTATAATTCTATGGCATAAATTGGTCACCGGGGTACTCCCCTTCTGATGGGAAAGCTCATGCAATTCAAGTTGAATGAGTTTTCCACTCAGAAGAGGAATACCTGGCCACTGCAACAAAATCTATATGGATTTATTCCGGTTGGGTGGGTGCGAAGGGGCTCCACCATCACCCGTTTGCCCCTCTTTCATTTGTGGGCCATGAACTTCGTCGGGTAATGACGAGGTTACCCCAAGTCCGCCTTTCTTTTCAGGTTCCACTTGTTCTCGGAACAAGTTCTATCTCCCTCGGTGTAGTTATCTACACTCTTTGCGACTTCGGTTGCCTCTGGATATCCAGCAGTCAAATTCGTGAGTGCGAAATTTTTTGTAGTGGGTCCTCGTGCTGGGGAAATGAACCCGCCCCACGACACCGCAATGCTAGCCTGCCAGCGCATTCACGCGTCTCCAGACGAGGGCATTCTCGGCAGATACCGACACCTTCTTCTGCCGAGGCAGCAGACCATCGCTGCAGTCCTTCACGGACCTATTGTACATCCTAATTTCACTACACAGTTGACTGGCCACCAACTGCTAAACATCTTGGGCTTACATTCGACAGAAGACTCACATGGAAACAACACATACAAAACAAACGAGGACACTGTATTCGACTTCTCTCCTCTTACTCATTAAATCCAAAAGACAGCCTTAAAAATCGAATGCTGATATACAAACAGATTATACGACCGACGCTACTATACAGTATTTGTAAAAATTTATGTCGCCTCACATAGGAAAACATTTTATTTCTAATAGGCAACTGGATATTAAAGTTGTGTGATTGTCAACGAACGTGTACAGAATCATCATTCAAAATGTTTTAAAGTGAAAGTTACATTTACAGAGGTCTGGCACTCAGGGCTAATCTTCAAAATCCATCAATTCAAAATGCCACTGCAGCTCACTCGAACTATTAGCTTCTTCTTGGAAGGCAGAATTTTCCATGTCAGAATTTACAAACAACTGTCAAGCCTAAAACCAATTGAATTCTTAGAAAGATCTTAAGAATTCCATGATACATAAGGAACACTGACAGCTACAAGGACCTAAAAATTGAGACGGTTTAAAATTTGTACGTTACAAGGCACTGAAACTTTTTGATACAATTGACAACCATACTAATACAGCCCTGGCATTTCTTCGATCTTTACGAAACAGGGATGAATTAAGGTTCCCAATTAACCGCTTAACAGCACTGTAAAAATTATTTCTTAAAATCACCCAATGACTGAAACTGGCTCAGGAAGGTAGATGGGTACTGCAGTACTCACAGACATGAGGGAGTTTAGGTGCTATATCGCATTAACTCCACACCCTACACATTCTACGACAGATTTAATGAAATTTATGCATTGAAATGAAGATTCATTTAGAGAAATCAAGACATAAAATGCGGTGCTTTGGCAGCTTTAAGAGCTTCTTTTGCTTTCTTGAAGTCAACCAGTGGCATGGTCTTGATAGTCATGTTCTCCATACTTATGCTTTTGATATTGATGTCTGCCAGTTTAGATTTGACCAACAGTAACCGCACCATGTCAGGCCCACTCGGACCAAATTCGTTTGTTGGGGGTACTTTGTCAATATTAACTTCAATTTTCTTCATGGCGGATGCCGAGAATCAACAGCGGTGTCAGGTTTTTTCCATAACTGTTCAATAAAAGTCAAAGTATTACCTGTTGGTTCTTCACGTTCGATCCCGCACTTTTTATCTCCAAATAGATTTCTTCCTTGAACGGTATCCGCTAGTGCTTGGTAATAATTTTCACTGACGTTAAAACTGTCAGCGCTTAAAACTTCCTGTCTCTCTATCTCTCTTCGTCTTGATTCGCTTTCTTCAGTTTATGTTTTCTTTTTCCTGTAGCTTTTAGGTAAATTTCTGCAGAGAAATTTATCTATTGCGAAGAGTATTATTTACAATATATATTGTATATACAAGATATTTCCTCGATCAAAATCAACAAGTTTTATTTTAAAGTAGATACAGTTCGTCAAGAATCTGTTTTCACACTATGAAATCGTCCAATTTTTCAACTTACGAAGCAAAAAGAACTTTGTTTTTATTTCTATACACGAATTTCATTAATAAATTTTAATTGCTCTTATTTTTTTAAAAAAAACTAGCAGTACAACAAAAACGAATACTACTTTATTCTTTGACTGTTAAGTAACTCTTTTCACAAACTATCAGGTCAACTTCGCAAGCTCATAATTGGTGGGTATCTTATGCCACTCATCTAGTATCGCAGTTCTGAGGACTGTTATATTCATTGGACGTCGTTTAGCGACTTGTTTCTATGAATAAACTCGCAAGTTCTTTCTAGGATTTAACTCTGGGCTTTGTGGTGGTGTATCGAGAAATTTGCCGCAGTTGTAAAATAGCCACATTGCACTGTGTGCTCCTTATGTGTTCGATCATTGGCTTGGTAAAATTTGAACTGTTGCTGTTATGTTGTTACCGAAATACCAAAATTCACACTGTATTTAACTGAAACAAAGGTCTGAGTTAGTGCCTATACCATATGATATATTTCTCTAACTATTAGAAGTCAAAAGTAAATTTTTTCTCCTTACTAAAGTGACCCGTCCTATCGCTTATATGTATATTATGGCCAAAAGGGCCACGCGCCCATTCTTTTTGCATGGCATTATGTAAACAATAAATACCATGAGTTGGACTGGGGAGCGGTGCATCATTTGAATTGGTAAAAAAGATGTACCGTCTTTACGAGCCAGGCGAAATAGCACGATGCTTGACTGGATATATGTACTTGTATATTCAAAACAGCTTCTCCAATATTTGATTCGTAATTTTCACGTTTTATATGCTGTTCTGGAAAGGAGTTTGGAAATGGCATTGCTTTAATTGAAATGTGGCCGAAGCAATTAAAATTCTAAATTTATTTTGTCCTGGGGAATCCCACAAGCGAAAGAAATTTCCTGGGGTCCCGGGAAAGAAGCTCTAAGCAGTACCCGACAGAGATCTAACATCCTTGCACAATTTACTAAATCGTTGACAAGTGTAAGATGACAGATCTCTGTCTGTCAACAGACATGAAACTCGAGGTTGCTGGATCATGTGTAGCGCCCGGCCGATTATTATATTGTTTGCAACTGAAAAGTTAGTGTGAGCAGGGTTAAGCGCAAGCGCTCGTGCGTGGTTTCACCATAGTATACTCAAATAGTAGCCACACCTTTCATTTACCCTGTGTTGCACACTTTTTGAATTTTTCCAGGGGCACGTCAGCTGATCCGGGGCATTACAGCTGATCCATTTTTGGCGCGCTCAAGAAACAAAGCAAAATGCAGATAAAATTTCCGCCGCACGTGTTCTTTTACGCATTTCAGAACATAGGAGTGCTGCCAGATCCTAATAAAAAACTAAAAGATTGCATGGAACGAATTTGTTTTTCTGCAATGTTATTGATTTTTTAGCTCTGGTAGCCCTGAAATCTCTCATCGAAGCATATGTTTATATTCGCGCCATTCTTCGCATCAGCGTTTACCATCTACCTGCTACCGAAGATTTATGGCTTGCTGTTCGGCTTGTGTTCGGATTTTTCCGGAGGGTTGATGGAGTGTGGTTACTATTTGAGTATACTATGGTTTCACCGTCCTTCGCAACACCAGGCGGGGTAATTTGTTGTGAAGGTATAGTACTTTGTGTTGCCATATAACCCTATGCATATCTAACTTCAAATTGATTTACTGTGTACGTTGATTGGAAAGCGAGTCTCCGCGAAATTTGCGGACTAAGCGGGAGGCTTGGAGCAATGTGCGAGAGCAACTTGAACATGACTTACAACCATGGTATAAAGAATAACAAGGTATGCTCGCTCAAGAAAGCTGGATCGCCATTTAAAGCTTTTGTGACGTCACATGGATCGATTCGGTTGGATTGGAAAATGTTGATTTCTTTTCCAATAAGAGGTGTTATGTTAATATTAAAAGGAAAATACCATTTTTTAATACAAATGATTGGATGTTTATTTCATTATAAAGAAACAGGTATGCCGTTAATAGTAAAAAATAACATCAGGCAAATAATCACTGCGACCATGCTTGCAGGACCATATCCTTTTCATGAAATTTTCCATAATGAAATCCAATAATAGGTGTTATTTTTAATATTAAAAGAACAATGCCATTTTTTAATATAAATGATCGGATGTTTATTTTATTATAAAGAAGAAGATATGCCGTTAAAAACAACATCAAGCAAATGAACACCACGACCACGCTTACAGTACCATATCCTTTTCATGAAATTTTCCATAACCAAATCGCAAAGAAGCTGCCCTATGTCTTCGATAGCCTCACGAATTCTATCTTTGAGGTCTTGAATCGACGCTGGGCTATTGGCGTAGACCTTTTTTTTCACGTGGCCCCAAAGGAAGAAGTCGCAAGGCGTTAAATCACAAGATCTATTCAAAATAACACCTCTTATTGGAAAACACTATATTCAGAATTGAATAACTTAATCTACCGATATTGATTTTAATAGTAAAGCGAACGGAGTGTTTCATAGATGTAAAACATATTCTCGACTCAAACTGAATTTAGGCATGCGCAAGATCAAATATAAAGGAAAATATAAAAAAGTGAGGGAAACATCTCCATGATAGCAATGTGATATTTATAATATGTAGTAAAACCGAACTACCTGCATAAAATAAAATTGCCTGCAACTAATGCTTGCAATATTTGAATTGATAAAAATTCGATGGGATTTGTCAATGAGAACGTTACGTGTCTCGTTGATTGTCCTTGAATTCGAATTGAATAAAATTTTAAAATTAACGATCCCTGAAAATCGTTTATGCTTGCTGAAAAACGTCACATTGAATGAAACGCTTGTCTCCCAATTCAAGAATTGAAAAAAACTCATTTTTCTTAATTTGTACGCATCACTTACTTTGTTGCTTATAAATAAATTGAAATGTATGGATAATTAAAGATAATGTATTGTTATTCCAGAGAAGAAAACTAGTTAATGCATTTAAAATATTTGCTATAAGTGTACCTTAATCTGATCAGATAATAATATATTCAACATACTATTAACTAAAAATGCGCACCTATACCGAAGCAGAGCAATTGCATTTATCATATGTAGATATTCCTTGAACTAGAAGATTTATTTATATTAGTATGAGCGTAAAATTAATTACAAAGGTAAAAATCAAGCAAGAAAATGGATTTTTATGAGAAATCTCTGATTTTATTTCAAACAAACAAGTCCTGAAATCCATATAAAATTCATTAACAAATGCATTCTATCTGAAAGCTCCGATCCATGTGACGTCACATAAAAAGCTTTTTTCATGAGCGAGCATACCTTGTTATTCTTTATACCATGACTTACAACAAGGAGTCGGACTAGAACTCGAATGCAACTGCTATGGCTAACAAGCTTCGAATCTTCCTTCAGGCTGTGCAGCCCCTTTATTTTGGCAGCAGTGTCAGTGCTCAATAGCGGATATTAGTCTGGAATCTGCGACAAACCCACAATCGCTTGCAGGTTAGTTCGGTCTTAATTGTTTTTGATGGCGTAGTTAAATTCATCGTTTTTATTAAACCAAATTAAGCTTTGCACTCTTTGTGAAATTCCGAGTTTCACTTGGTCACTAAGCAAAATGGAAAAGATATCCTTGAAGTTGTAACGGTTTCCTACCTCCGTCTCGTTCGATCGCAATTAGAACCGACCTCTCATCGGTTCGAGACGTGCAGTCTTGGAAGTGACAACGGACTGTACCCTTCAGGTCAACTCGTCCGGTCACACTTAGTCTACTCCGTGGTGGCTGCTTGTAGGCTAGCTAGTTCGGAGAGGAGTTTCGGTCGCGGGTCTTACGCGAGCAGACTAAGTCCGAGTTACGTAACTCAGCCACCGATTCACATGCCCGTTTTACAAACGCGTCAACAACTGCTCATCCAGAACAGAAAACCTACGTTACGTTAGTTCTGGATGTGATCTCTCCACAGATCTCAATTCAAAATACTACAAAATCTAAAACCATAGGCGCGTTACCGAATCACCGACGCGGTACCAGAAAACAAGCTAAACTACCTCAAGTCAAAAATAACCTACTCTAATAAAAAAAGACGAGCGCAAACAAGGGTACCGCGGACCGTAACCGACTCGAAATCAATCATCAGCAGATTATAAAAACCTAACCCTCTTCAAGACATACTTACCTTCGGTCATCACTTCCGCTGTAAAAGAAAGAGCATGTGGAACGGAAAGGCTTATGGCTCCTTTAGTACTTCATTTTTAATTTCCTGAATATTTCATTTACACTTTAACCTAATTTAATATGCAGAGTATTTATACAATATTTACAATTATTTTTAAATAAATATTTATTCAACTTGAAAATAATTTATATATTAGCCTAGCAAACATCAGCACTTTCCGTGTGATAAGAATTCCTATGGCGATCGATTATTTTCATAATTTTCAATATGAACATCCCTATTTATGCTAACTATTTATTTATGTATTTATTGAAATTTCGTTTGGATGAGATTACATTAAAATAGTATTCAAATCAATTTTCCCAGAAGGGTACACTGATTGTCGACACGTATTGACATTCACGTTAGGCAACAATCAATGTCGATTTTAAGTAGGTGATTTACTTAGTATCTGCTTTGGGAAAATATTCTCAATTTTGAAAATTAAGTTAAAGTTTCAAATCTAGACTTGAATCAACTTTAATATGTATATGATGGAACAGTTAATAAAGAGCAATTCGATCTAGTTAAGAAATCTTGAAGAAAAGACAGACTAGATTATAATTCTGTGTTAAGTACTTCTCAGTCAAACTAATTATCTATTTAAAAGCAAAATTATACTAGTATTTATTTAGATAAAATATATGGACAAAAACATTCAGTATAGATATATATGAGATGACACATCTTGATTTGATTCTTTCTATTTCAGGTAGTTTCAAAAAGTGGTCAAATTAAAAATTTGATTTGAGTACTGTGTAATCTTGAACTTTGCCTAAAGCATCTCCACAGTTATACAACTTTCATAACCTCAAGCTCATCCGTATTTCCAGATTCATTACTGTTCTCCTATCATATTTCCCTGATTCTGCCATTTCAATCAATTTGGCTGCAGTGCAATCTACTGTACGATTACTCTTATTAACATGTATTTATTTTTAGATGTCTGCGGCAGTGCGAGAATAAACTGATGGAAACGAAACTAACTCAGAGCTGTAAATAAGGGTAGCATCCATTTATCGAAGAAAGCTATTATTTTTCTATGTCTATCTTGTTTGGATAAACTTAAACAACAGAGAGTCGTCACTGCATAAAATGCTGGTGAATCTGCAAGATGCGGTTTGAAGAGTACAAGGCAACGATGCTTGAAAAAATTGATGACGAAAATAATGATTCTTCAATCTCCAGTCAATTCTTTAAGAGATCCAACGCGCGTATGGGAATTATTTAATATGTCAGCCGTGGTTGTTTTTTTTTGGTCGGCTGATATGCTTGTAGATTGATGTTATTAAATATGAGATTTGCTCCCACTGATGATGCTGTTGATAGAGTAGTTTGTTTGCTTTTAAAATTTACACACAAGATGAAACTTTAATTGTTGACTTATTTAACGCTCATTGATAGCCCGAGCGTACTCTCTTAGACAGTTTTTTAGTGGTGGTTTGCTGATTAAGCCGCAAAGACGGTGTTATTTGTTCAGTCTATTGAAAAGATTAAAAGTCTAATGTACATCCAAATGGAAGATGCTATTCTTTCGCCTTGTATTGAAGAATATGTTGCTCAGTCGATGCGGTTGCTGTTCACTTAATTAATTTGTTTATTAGTATGATATTGTCCAACGACCTCGATCTCCCGAAGACGTTCTACACATTCACATAATAATATACAAGTCACTTCAATCAAAAACACCGCAATTATATCAACTCGTTGTGCTTTATTCAGTGTCCATACGTCACTAATTTGTGCATAAGTCAGTATCTACTCTGTACGAGTATGTTCACTTTTCACTTGTTATTTTGTTTATTTTTTTTTTAATGTTTGCTTTAATTGAAATTATATGTAGATTCAATAGATCTACATACAAATATAATTGTCTATAAAATGTGCACAGCACGCTACACTGTAGCAAAGAATGATAATAACAACAGCAACAATATCTTTAGTCCAGGATCTATTATTTATCTTGTTGATCGAAGTGAATTATTGTCAGGCTCTTTCTTATGTAGAGATGGCACAGTTGGAAGAGTTCAACACATGTAAACACGCATCAATATATTTAGCATATGAGGAGAGTATATATGTAAGTACATATAGCAGAATTGTCGTTGCTACCGTCAGACTAGTTGCCTTCAATTGAGACCAATTAGAGTTAGGTCAAGAAAGCAAAAAATTGAAAAAGAAATTTTATTCTTCGTCTTAACGTCCAATTCTTACTCAGTCAAGCGAAATTTTTTTTTTTCTGAGTATGTATAAATTTGTAACAATTGTTCATTTCGCACTGTTTTATCGGATGATGAATAAATTGCTGGTGACACTCCCAGGACCCAAGAGGGTGTGAAATGGAAGAATTTTAATGTTGTTTGTTGCCGTTGACCCAGCTTTAACTGTTAATTCAGAGCGGAATTAAGATAAGAGCACGAAGCGCAGGTACGGGTTTCAAGCAAATGAAATCGTCGGTGAATAGTCAACCACTATAAAATTTTGTAAAAGCTTCGCGAAAAACAATTGTCCACGAACGAAAATCTCAAAAACACTTTAACTGACGTTGATACCGTTTATCATGTAGTATGCATCACGCCGATCACCATACACATGTGTTGTACCAATTACCTGATGACCGCGTATTAATAGGCATTGCGGTATATTGGAAATGTGTTTCTCCAAGCCGCTCGCTATGTTTTTTTTTTTTTCTGTCCAGTGCAGCTTGACTCCCAAGACAAGGTTCATGTGCTCGCCAAGTCACCCATTTGCTACCTCCTCCTGTGGATAAATTTAGATTGCGTTATATGCACGCCACGCTATTTTTCTTTTTTTTTTCTTTTTTTCGGACTTACCGCTAATCCGCTAACCCTCGCGAGAATTTTAATTCGTTTGACATTTGGATGGCAACTCGTGGGAGGCATTGCCAGATAGATATGCTTCGAAATGTATCAGAGTTTTACTTCAGCGGCTCACATTGACTGAAAATATTTTTCCACAAATATAAATATTTGAAGAAAAATATTTTCGGCGCAATTATGGCTGCACGAAAGATAAAGTCTGCTTGCATTTCGAAGTCATACATATCTGGCCGGGTGCCAGGGTTCGGGATCGGAATCACTCCGATTCCCGGGCGTAGGCATCACATTACAAAGTGAGCCAAATTGTCGGTGAAAAAGTTCAGTGAAGTGGCGATTCCGCACCATTTGGGATTGTTGAAAAATCGCAAAAGTAACATGGAAAAGAGTCTATTTATAACATAGTTATAAATATATCAAAGTCAGTCGGGACTTCAATCGCGCTCTCAAATTATATACGGACGTAAAAACTTTTGCGGCTTAGTTGTTGAGAGTGCAAGTGGTAATGTTTGTTGTTTTCCACATTATGGGATTGCACTGTATGTGTAGCCAATGTGTTTGGCGATAAACACACATGACTGCGAAAGTTGTAAAAAAATGATGTTCACAACTGATCTCTGTCTATGGTGAAGCTGGTGTTTCTTAATAATTACATTTAATATGAAAATTTAATTATTTTCAAAAATAAACATCAAAGGTAATGTTTATAAAATTACATAGTTGTCCAAATATGAAAAGCCTTGTGAAGTAAAATTGATAATAACTTAAATAACGATAACATGTCGGAAATCCTGCGGAAAAGTTTCTTTAGTTGATATCGTAAAAAGCATGAATTTATTGAAATCAAGCGTTTCCATAATACTAGGCATATACATTTCATATATGAAAAGATGATCGACTTAGGTTGTGTAAATGAATCATCTTGATTGAAAGAAAAGCAACTTTTACTATTACATTCATAGTGTGGATAGAAGTGATATATTCATGAGAACATAAAATCGGTGTAAAGCAACAATGAGAACTGTTTCAAATTTAGTAACCAAGGACATCCATTTTATAATAGTAATACAGCAATTTTTAAATAAAAACTTATACCTGTTAACTTACATTTAATATCACACAATTTCAATTCAATAAAACATAGTCAAATTACGATAACGGAAAAAAAAGTATCATATATTAAGAGGAGTAGGATTTACTTTAGCTCCTATCTCTTCCTTCTTGACGATATTATACAATAATTGTATTAATAATGGATATTTTCCAAAACCTTGGAAAGTCAGTAAACTAATCTGAACGCGTACGATCTACGGATCAACCAATAATGCTATTACACAATAGAGTCACCCGCAATCTTCGGCGAACAGCACAGTGGCCTGTGCACTAGACCTGAAAAAAAAGCGTTTGACTCAGTTTGGATCAGCGAGCTCAAGTACAAATTGCCCGGTCGCAATCCTTAGAATCCTATATAGCTTCCTTTCGGATAAAACATCCCAAATTAAACTGGGGAATTTCACTTCAAATCCTATCCGTATCAACTCGGAAGTCCCACAAGGCTCTATCCTCGGTCCCGCCCTGTTCAACTTTTTTCTTCACGATATCCCACGCCCGAACTGCTCGACTATCGATAAAGCAATGTATGCAGACGATATCCTCCTCACGGTCACCTATAGCCTCCCAGCGATGGGTCAAATAAAGCTACAGCGCTCTTTCTACAAAATCGTTCAATATCTAAAGGATTGGGGCCCGAAATAAATGCCAGTAAATTGGAGCTGAGCTACTCTAGAAATGCCAGCGGGAGCGGGCACCACATTGCTGTGAAATCATTCCTCTCAAGGAAAATATCAAATACCTTAGAGTCCATTTTAACAATTGACTTAAGGAGAATAGACACGCCAAGAAAACCCTCAGTAAAGCGAAAGCAGCGTCCGCAATTATTTCGTATCTATTTTCTTCGAAATCAATCTGCCCAAAAGTGAAGGTCTTAATGTACAAAACTCTTATTATGCCAATCATTATCTACGTGTTTCCAGCATGGCTAAGAATCTCGCCTACTGCTACCGAAGAAATCCAAATCCTTAGGAAATGACTATCCAAATACTGACGGCCTAAAGAGAAGTACTACTGGAACTCCATCCTATACAGAGATACGGGGATAGAACCAATTCTCCACTAAATGTTAGCAACGACTAAAAAACGCCTTCTTACTTACTTACTTACTTTATTTCCTGTTCAAACTGCATATATTCAGTAAGGATCATTTTATTTTTTTTCATTATTCTATATATATGAAATATTGAATACTCTTGCCTACTTGCTTTTAAAATTTAAACTAACACGATGATGTTTCTCAAATGCAATATTATTTGTACTTACGATAGAAAAAAAATCCTTGGTTTTAAAAATTTTTCAATTAAGAGGCAAAAATCTATATAATTAATTTCTAAGATATTGCTAGTGAAATGAATTTAATTTGAATCAATTTCGAAGCTTCTTGAGATCATAAATTAATATTTTTTTTTCAATAACATAAGGAAAAACAAAGAAAACAGAAGAGAGAAAGAAAAGAATGGCAATTAAAAAAATACTATAGTTACATAGCGATTAAAAAAAAAATATTTTTCTAAATCGAAATTGTCCGGAATCAAAGCGATAAATGTATACATTTTTGCAACAATTGTAGAAACAGCAGGTCAGAAAACATGTTCATATTGTCCTATATATATATATATATATATATATATATATATATATATATATATATATATATATATATATATATATATATATATATATATATATATATATATCTATGGTTTAAATTGCATCCAAACACTTATTTTGCATAACAATTCATATACCCTATACAGTATAAAACCCCGAAATCGGCTAGTGTATTTTACTTATGATAAGTAAACGTGCCAATAATTTTTTTCGACATTCTTGTTTAGGCACTCAGCTTTTATATTTAACAATAAATACAGTAAGCTCGGAATGTTGAAATTTGTAATGTATATTTGAAAATATATTGACATCTATAGAGCACGAAAAAAAAGAAAGAAAAAAATGTCAAGTCGATGCTAGTTGTAACAGAAATCCTAATCTTATTAAATGTAACACTTGTTACGAAATATAAATTAAGCCCTAAAACCATTCCTAGAAGGGAAGGATTCCTTGCACTCCAAGATTTTATCCGGAAGATTACCAAGGAACCACTCCACGCGCGGAAGTACTGGTGAGAAGGATTAAAGTCAGGTTAGGATAAAGGATGTAAATCATCAGCATTAAGTAATGTTAGGAATTAAGTATTTAACGGAAAAAGAAGGATATGTATGCAAATGCAACCTACATGAATGTCAAACAAAACTTAGTCAGCAGTTGTCTTTCCTCTTAAGGTCCTTGGAAGAAAGGATATTTCAATTGAATTCTATCGGACTAAATTGTCGTAACAACATCAAAATTAGCATATAAATTATATCGCAGTCGATAAAGTCATGAAAAAGTGTTAGTGCTTGACGTCCGGATTCCAAATCAACATATTTGCATCATTGCAACATCGATTCAGTGTTATAAACAAACTCAAAAAATCGAATGGAACATATATATACATCTAGCTGGAAGGGACACTAACACCAATATGCGAACACGATATATTCTTTTTCATGGATAGACAAAAATTCTCTCACCATCTTTACCATGAGCAACTAAATTTCGGCAAACGGAACATGCTTTTCCATCATCTGAACAACTACCGAGGCAAGTTTCGTTGCAACATTTTCCTTGACCATTACAGGCACGACTTCCACATTCCGACGGGCATATTTTCCCAAAAACACTTTTATGTAACTACTGCCAAACTAATTCCTTTTGAACGTTGTCAAGAATTTATCGAGAGACACACACGACACACAACCGAGTTCCTCAACGTCTGTAACACGAGTGCAAGCAATTTCTCTTTTAGTGGAAGTGATTTATGCAACAAAAAGTCGTGATGCAGAGAATGTCAATCCCACAGAAAATGCTATCCCAGCTGTAACTAAAATACTCAAATACAATCGCTCCGCCATTCCCAACAAGGATGAAATCCTGAATTTTTGGCTCTCATGGCTCCCAGTTGTTGAAGACGACGATGAAGCACTTCATGTTTACGGCTACTTATGTGATCTAATACAGACAAATCCCACTATTCTAGGAGTGAACAATTCAAATCTTCCTCGAATCTTCAGTATAATTGCTACTGCGTTCCAAGTGGATGTGGTGAAACCATTGAGCGAGGTGGGAACACGTATGATTGGTATTGTGAAGCAAATTGAATCAAATCCAGAAGTATTCCAAGCATGCATCCAACAATTAGCATTCCGACGGGCATATTTTTTGGCAGTGATCTTGATTCCAGTAGAAGCGTTTGTTACCGAAGACAGGACAATCACCGCTGTTAACATCACCTTTAATTCTTCCTAAACCAAACAATGGACATTCGTTGGTAGCCTTGTTGTGCTTAAATATTAGTGCCTCTGGCGTTGCATTCATAGCAATACGATTCCAATCAACAGTGACAAACCATAAAATTGGATTTTTCTCGACTCACACACCATCACGAATGATTGTCACAAGTGATGTTAAACCGATTTCCTCAATATTGGCATTTTCAAATGTGATCAATGCAAATCCCTCAAACAACGTATTGCCACGAATCACTTGTAAATTTGGAAAAAGTTTCGCCAAGGATCGAATACCACTAACCTGATATAGCATTAGGAAATCTTTGATTTCCGTTTGATTCAATCCGTCCATCCAAGTTATCACCAAGACTCCTTCAATCACTCGACATTCTGTTAGAGTTTGTAGCTGTTGTGCCCTGTTACGTATATCGATACTGACAAACCCCTGATGATCCTCACGTGACATTTGTATATGCGGCAGAGACAACCATTGGTATTGTGAAATTCAAAAGCATCACGGAGGCAATAAACCATAGAATGCAATTAAAGGGATTTAAGGGAGCCGATGATGTTATCCGGCAAATGTTACCTGAAAAACAAGATGAACATATTGTAGAACCAAACACTCATGCTGCTAGGTTGAGCAGCCGCGATGAATGTTGTGGCCTTGAACTTGGGTTCGTCAACTCAAGTAAAAGAGCCGTTGGACCAAGTTAATAAAAGACCCAGCGACCATGGAAACGGTCTCTTTTTCGCACGGATTTCTTCATCAAGGACAGGCAGCGTACAACTTATTCCCAAGAGGAGGAAGCTAATTTCGCATACATCTGGGATTCATCAACGCATTAGGAGAAGAGGAGTAGATAAACTGCGCGAGACAACTGAAGTTTGGAATGAGAACAGAAGATTGATGGAAAGTGAGGACTTCGTTCATCGGCGGGGCCCCCAACGTTAGAGTACGTGTTAAGTTTTTATAAATTCCTTTTTCTTATCATCAATCTTGTATTAAAATTGTTGTGAAATAATAATATTTGCGTTAATTACTTGCGGTAGAGTTGATTTTGTTTTATATAAAATTTTTGGTGTCGTGACCGTGTTACAGCAGTGTTTTTGCGCGTGGAGCGCGCTGTGTTGACCGAAAGCTTAGCTCGGTCCAGAGTGTGCAAGGATCCTTCCGTCTATGACCTCAAGCTGCGATAGGTCCCCTCAGGATTCTTTTTTGTGATTTTTTAGGCATTGTTTTTTTTTTCTTGTGGAAGTTAGTGGTAGTAAAGGACCATTCCGGGGAGCCGCAAGCTCGCCAATTGGCTCCTGTCGGCAATTTTAGGGTTAGCGAGGGGCGCTACCTACCCCGTCTCCACGGGCTAGTCGGGACCCCCAACCGGAATCGTTTATGCGGCGTAGCGCCCAGCATTTTTTTAACGTAACACACTATTGAAAGTTAAAATTTCGATGAGCAATAATATGAATTACTTATCGAAACAAAATCTTTCTCTTTTAGTAAGCACCCGTTCTCTTTCAGAGGGAAGTGGCGAAACTGTAGAAAATTAGTTGGGAAGCCTTTAAATAAGGATAAATAAACTGAGTTGCGAAGAGTCATCTTTTATTTACGTATGCGTCTGATTGACAATACAGTTGACAAACGAGTGACAGATTAAATGAATGGATTATGAATTGTTTATCAGCTATGTATGCGATGATGTGTATATGTATCACGAGTATCACCATCCAACACTCTCCCTTTATACAAGCAGGTACACGACAATAACTGAATTGCTTAGTCAAATTCACATAGGCCAAGAGATTCGGCAACCTTGGCATGCGATCTACTCGGCAATGATTCCTGATATCGGTCAGCATTTCGTCTGGCGGAGTGTGCAATATGCTTATCGCACTATTCTTTATGGCCTCGTGAATGATCCTGAACTGTATCCCACTATATGTCAGCCGATCATTGAACTTAATCGCCATCAATAACTGTACTGCTCCTTTATTATCACAGTATAGCAATCCATCTGATAGTTGAGGAATGTTCAGCTCATGCAATGGACCTTGCAGGTACATAAACTTTTTCGTCGCCTCGATAAGCACCTTGTATTTGCCCTCGGTCGTTGACTATGCAATAGTCTTTTGTTTTTGCTATTTTCAGCTTATTGCAGCTCCTGACAAAATAAACGCATATCGCGAATAGGAACTAGAGTCTAGTAGACAGTTCCCCCAATCTGCGCCGGCACATCCAATGATTTTCTCAAAAGTTTTATCATAAATCATATCTGAGTACGCATTCCGCCGCACCCAAGATCTCGTCATTCGGATTCTTGTTAAATATACTTCACACACTTATCTTCTTCTTCTTCTTCTTCTCTCGGACCTTCGCTTAGAGATAGTTAGAGTATCTCATTTTCATGACCGTATTGATTTTTTTTTCGGAAGTTTGTTTGGTCAGTACCATACTCCTGTGTGCTTGCTCAGCTATGATATGATCTGGTTAAATCAATACATATCACCACTGAGTGAACACTCGTAGTCTGTCTGAAAAATCCCCTGAACTAAATTACGTTACTCCCAACGAGATTTGAACCTGGGACCTTCGGTTTATGCGTTCATGCTCTAACCACTAGACCACACAGACTACCTCAACACACTTATACTACATACATATGTAAGTGATCCAATCAGCTTTCGATATCTTGCATTCCTTGCACCTTTTTCAAAGTTGGCTTAGCTTTCAAGTTTAATGTTGGAGTCGCTGGCGCACTTTGAGGATTGCAGCTTTTCATATTGAACTTCGTCAGCAGTTCTTCAACACAGTGTTCCTGGCTCAAGATTATCCTAGAACGAATTACTCTCCCTCGCCCAGGACGTATCATGAGTTCTTAAAACCCGGGAACTGACGTGCAGTATTTTTCTTTTTGCAGGTGAGTGAAGTGTAACCAACATAAAGCTATGAGTGGTCCCTGTAGATTTAAGTGATTTTATTACTTTAGTCCAAAACGGCGCGAGATTCTATGAAAGAAATGTAAAACTAGAGCATGTTTATGACTTGTGCCGTGTGAAAAACGTGGTATCGCTTATAGTTTTAATGATCCACGCGACTAAAATACATTTCGCATCAATTCATTGGGCTTTGACATATCCGGGAAAAGTTGGTGAAAATACTTTGATTACAGACTTAATTCGCTGGTGTTTCAACCAAATCAATTTTTAATTAACTCATTTTATGGATTCGTGTTTGTGTTTTATCCAGAGTGTTTAATTGTTGTGAAAAATAATCGTGAAAATGTTCAATACAACGGGTTTGGTCCAACGAAACCTATATAGAAAACTGACTTCAAAGTGCCTGGAAATTGAATAAATGAATTTTACAAAAGCGACAATAGATCACCATATACGATCACCAATGTAGCACGGCTTCTATTAAATTTAATTCATCCTTTTTAAAGCGCTTTGGAGCCATTTTTTTGTTTGTTCTAAATTTTTTAATTTTTATGATTTTGACTTTGTGGTACAATTTTATTTCTTCAAAATTAATTTTTTTGCCCACATTTAAGTATTATTTGATTTTCTGATTTCATGATCTTCTTCATCATCTATGAAAATTAGCCATCAAATCCCTACAGTTCAGAAAACTTATCCGTACCTTTCATATGAAAACATAACAAAAATTTATTTAATCGATAATTTTATTGAATAAACTGTTTTAAGTCTGCAGAGTTAATCCGATTAGAAGAAAACCGACTTCAAAGTACCTTACAAAGGATGAAATGAATTTCATGGAAGCGATGTTAAATTACTATGTTCCGTCACCAATAAAGCACGACTTCTATAAAATTTATTTCATTCTTTTTAAAGCACTTTGAAGTCGATTTTTTTTTCTTCTGTTCTAATATTTTTCATTTTTATATTTCACACTTTGTAGCGGCAAACTTTTATCATTTGACTTCTTTTAAAATTAATTCTTTTGGCTATATTATACCATGACCTCCATCATTTATGAAAATCGTGGTACCAAACAGTGTTGGCAAAAATTTTATCCGATTGGCAATTAAAAATGCACGATTTAAAAGTTAATCGAGATTGATGATTAAGGATTAATAGTTTCAATCGTCGATTAAACATTAGCTTAATCAAATCGTTAATCGTTAATCATGATTACGATTAAGTCATTGGTTTTCGTCGTCTACAGTATTATTTAGTTTAAAAAGCAAAATTTGCTTATTTTTTAATGATTTCAAGAAAGTGGAGGTGAGGTCTTATCTCAATTCGAATGATTGAATTTTTCGCATATTTTATCAAAGAAGGTTTAGTGTGATACCATGAGTAAAGAAAACGTACGTAATTTGTTTGTAAATCATTTATTAAATCACTATAAACGGTATTTCGAATTTTTCGATAATTGAACAAAAATTAAACATTTTCAAAAAAATAACAAAAGAAAGGAAATACTTTCTTATAGGATATGTACATAAATGCTCTTCGTATTAATTATAAAATTTAGTATCATTTCTTGCCGTAACTTAAATTACATTTCATAATTACTTTTTCTTCGAATAAATCATCTGAAATTCTTTGCGATCTAGGTGCATTCACCATGGTCGCAAATGAAAACATCTTCTCTACAGAACCCGATGATGGCATATGTGTGTTGTATATTATAAATAAATTTTTCAGAGGTGGGTAGCGATTTAAAAGGCTTAATCTAGGATTTTTTCAGAGAAAACATCTGAAACTATTAAATCGGACCTCAAACTCACTGCCAAAATCTGAGTTAAAGTCAAAAAAAATCGTTCTCTTTCTCCACTACTTTGATTTTCAATTTGTTGATCTTGTTCAGATAATTCTCAACATAAAGTTGTTTTCAGCCATCTTAAACCTTTTTTTTGGGTGTCAGGGTCAACATGTGTCAACCATCGATTCTTGAGCTTTGGATAAACTAAGAATGCAATAGCAGCATTTTTTGCGCTTGCATTAGAGAAACTTAAAAATTCTCCATAACGCTTTTCCACACTATCTAAATATTCTCATACCAGAGGTTTGCAATACTTCAGATTTTGACGTTCCAGCTTCTGTAACTTATTTCTCACACAAATTAAACATGGAGCAACAATTCCATAAAATGTATCACCTTGCAGTATTTCCAAAGCATTGGCCAATGGCGCTGCACATAGCAAATATTCTTCTATATACTGGAAACCAGCATCTCTAAGTGGGTTTTTAATCTCATGTGCCTTTGCTAGTTTCTTATTTTCGAAATATATTTAATTGCATCATAAAGACTGTTCCATCTTGTAGCTCCTGGACGAGTTAGTGTATGTCCGAGAAAGTCTTGCATAATCTCTGCAGATCTCGGTCGCCCAGCTACACTCCGGAGTTCACTGCATTTTCCAATAACATCAGTATGTGCTTTCTTGAATAATGTGGATTTATTAGATACTATTTTTTGCACATCAGAACTTGCAATCGAATTGAAAATGTGCGCATTGCGACGCATGTGAAGCGGTAGCGAAATATTTTCTGACATTTAGTTCATTGGATGCATGTCTTCACTTCCATACAAATCTGGTCTTCATCATGATCTGTCTCATCGTCACTTTCGCTGTTTTCATCGTACTCTTCATTAGCATCGAATTCTAAAGATGTTTGATTTATGACAAATTCTTTAAACGCTTTGACAAAATTTGCACCGTTGTCAGTCACCATTGATGTAACTTTGGAAGGGTCAAGATTGAATTCTGAAAATATTTCCAATAACATGTCTTCGACAAGCCATAGCAGCTGAGTGTCTTTCCAAATCTGCATCAATCCAATGCGCAGTTACGCCGAGAAAACTTCTTTATCAGCGACATCAGAACGTATCGCAGCTGGATGGACGGACACACGGCCAAAGCGTGATGATGATCATATCACCTTGTGGAGTGCCGATACATTCGATCATGACAATGAGATACTCTAACCATCTCGAAGCGAAGGCCCGAAAGGGACTGTAGTTCTACGAAAAAAAAAAAATTTATATAAGCGGCAGTGTAAATGTAATTAACTAATGCAAGTTTTTCTTTAATTGCAGACATTTGATCATAAGACTATTTGCCAATTTTTTTTCTTAGTGATCGCCTTCCAAACAAATTCAGTCCAATATTTTTAATATTTAAGTCTTCCATCGTTTTTGTAAAATAGAGATCCTCTATGGCTCGTAGAGGTGTTAACGAATGACCGAAATAATTGGTAATATTAACTTCAAATTTTTCTTGTTTTACCATGTCCTTTTCCATTGAAAGAGTGTTGTCGGCCGTTTTGACATTATTTGATTTCTTAGTGTTGTTATTCTTCATGTGCTTTTTATAATCTTCTAATACATCTGAACCATGTTTTCTTGTCAAGTATCCAACAAAATTCGACATTGTTGTCCTATATCCTATAATCACCGTTTTTTTTCTGATGGACACTTCATACATGTTGCAGCAAGAATCTTGTCGGAAGACTCGTCAGGAACTAGTTTGAAGAAGGTGCCGTCAAATAAAACAGAAGATGAAAAAGATGATTCCCTTGTTAGATTTTTTTCTCGTGTCACCCGTAAAAGATGTAGCTAGATTTTCTTCGATCTTCGATATCGATATCGGCTTCAACGTCTATATCCATTTATAATTCCGTAGGAACTTTTACTTGACAGAAAATAACCACTCTGACGGGTGCACGAAAAAGATATATTTTGTTTACTAAACACACAGTGTGCCAAATAATACTCCATACACATCAATGCAAAATGCACGTAGACCCAAAACCTACGTATACCCATCAAAAAGAACGATTCTTCCTATTGTTTACGTAAAGCCCAGTCCAGACTCTACGTCTTGCACAAGGTTTTGCCTGCGCAGTCAAAATGTAACAAAATTGAAAGAGCGTGCAGACGGCGCACATCTTACCAACTTCTTTGCGCAGTTCACGGATATTTAAACCTGACCAGCTCAAATATCGCTGCAAGTGCATAGTTCTATGCGCAGTTCTAAAACGTTGCATTTTTTCCGTCCACACGCAACATTTTGCATGCAACGTTTTGGTTTGCGCAGGCAAAATGTTGCGAAAAACGTAGCGTTGGGACCGGGTTTAAGGTTCAAACAAAAAGATAAGTGCATTTAGTGATTGGTTTAAGAGTAAATGACATAAAACATTTCATCAATGTAAACAAATTAATAACGAATGCATCGAAATTTTATATGATTTTCATCGGCAAATGTAATTACTCCACTTTCTGCATCACATTATCATCGCTTATTCAATTATTCAAGATCATAAAAAATTCTCTGATAAATAAGGAACAAAGTTATCATCAATGTACATATATACACCTACTCAAATTTTTCATGTGTATGCATTGATCATAAGATTGTTCCTTTTTCATCAACTTCAATAAATGAATAATCGATGATAATATCATGCAGAAATTAGAGTTAATACATTTGTCGATGAAAAAAGAATAAGGTTGTCATTAACATATGCAAATAGTCCACTTCCTGCATTGCGTTATAATAGGAAAATGAAATAGCCCTATGATGATTTGTTTATTGTCTCGGGGTGGAGCACTAGTCGTAGGTCCCAGGTTCAAGCCTCTAACGTTAAATCAATGACTTTAAAAAGTTACAAATTCAACAGTAAGTAGGAGATAAAAACCTCATTTGTCCGTAAGTGGCGACAATGGAAGCGCTTCCTTCTAAAAATTCACTAAGAAATAATCTAGAAATCCGTCTTTGAAAATCCCACTGACTTAGTTGTATTGCAGTTGCAGTATGCAGGTAAAAAAATAACACCTTAAATATTTAGTAAAACGTTACAAACTCAGGAATCCTGGATAAATTTAATCTGCCTTTTAATTCACGTTAGTTTACACGAACATCTTATTTTATACTATAATACTATAAATATAACACAGTGGGTCTCATAAAACAATCATTAATCAAACTAACGATTGATCATTAATGATTACTAAAATTAATCGCGATTACGATTAATTATCTTAGCCTTGATTAATTTAATCGGGATGAAATTAATAGATTAAATATTCAATCGATTGATTAACCGATTAAAAAAACTAATTGGTTAATGCCAAGTCTGCTATTAAATCACTCCAAGATAGAAAAGTAGTCCGTACATTTCATACACACTTATATATATATATATATATATATATATATATATATATATATATATATATATATATATATATATATATATATATAATACATTACCGACAAAAGGTTTGGAAGCAATCCTTATATCAAAAAACAATAAAGGAAACAATTTTTTTTACCATTAGTGATTATGTATTTTATTGAATCGGTAATTAAACTATAAAATCAAACCAAATTTTTCATTATTAAACACTAACTTAATCTATAACTGATTTTTATCTATATGACTACGCTTGGCCTTTATAACAGCTTGGCAGATTCTAGGCATTCTCTCCAGTAATTTATTGAAATATTCAGGGCCAATTTCTTTTCAAGCTTCCTGTAGATATTACCACAACTGACTAGTGCTCTGTAGCAAACGTTCCTTGGCTTTTCTGATCAACTCATCCCACAATTTTTCTATGGGCGATAGATTAAGTGATTGTGAGGGCCACAGCATATTCTAGCTGAGTGTTTCAGGTCATTATTTTGTTGAAACACGAATGGTTCACCCACAATGCGTGCCCCTGAAAGCAAGGCATGATCATGCCATACCTTCAAATACTGCTCCTTTCTCATGCTACCATCAATTTTTAAAAGATCCCCGATAATTGCCCCAGCAAAACACTCCCAGACTATAACGTTACCGCCACCGTGTTTTACTGATGATACTAAGCAGTCTTCAGATACTCGTTGTTACACCCCTAGATATTTCTCGGGAGCCACGATTGCACCCAAAAGAAATTCGGGTGCTCCGGCGGGGCTTACGGGCCCGGTTCAGCTCGTCCGGAGACGAGCGTGGGTGCCACTTGCTTGTACACCAAGCGAGAATACGGCTTGCCGGTTTCTTATTCTCACACCACGAACAAACCAACTTCACTACTCCACTTTCTTAGGACTCCCTAGCGGTTGAACGGAAGCTAGTTGTCACACTATGCACTTCGTAACACACTTTTCTCGGGTCCTTCTAAATACGGAACAAACACTATTTTTCACCCTATCAGGCTCTCCTACGTTTTCCTAGATTTATAAAGAAAATCCTATCACTCGCCCTTTTCTTTCCTTTATTTCGATTACGGGATGTGCAAAAATACTATCCCTCGAATTTGCTTCCCTATATAAGACATCCCCGAACACTGACACTAACTTCCGATATTCCTATCTTTTTACGCGATTTACCACTCAAGCCGCACCCGTCACAACCTGAAACTTGTCTTCAATCAAATTCTTTAAATAAAATTTATCTTTTATTTTCCTGGAATTTTAAGTTTAATGACCCGGCTTAAATTTCTAATTTACAAAATCGTTAATTAATTAAGTTGCGCAAAACCTCCAACTAACTCGAATTGTCTATCTTAATCACACCAAAGAAGAAATTTTTTTTGAGAATGAAAACTTACGTACTACGCGTAATTAAAGGGGCCCCTTCTCTGCTGCCTCCGTTGTCGTTCATCCACTTACGTCGCCACTTGTTGCTCACAATCCTGCCTCGTCGTTTTATTCCGTCCACGTTCAATCGCCACTGGTTGAATAAACTTCCACCTCGTCGCTTTTCCACGTCTTCTGTACGTCACCACTTGTTATCAACGCTTCTTAACAACCCACCAACGCTCGTCGCTTTGTTTAATTTACTCCGCCAGACTCAAGAAAAAAAGAGGAGGCGCGTCATTCGTCGCGCGCTTTTATAATCCCCTAAGGGTTCGGCCACATTGCGATTTTCCTGTCGTAACCAGCGATTTTTAGAAGCAAATACGAACACACTGCGACAAGATTTGCAAAGGAACTTCAAGCATGCGCAGAGCTCATTTGAAGGTATGTCTTTTCCAGGAACACATGCGCTAACTCATTTGTGCGCCATGCAAGAAACTTCCGTGCACGTCAGCGTCAAATGTCCAAATGATGTGCGCCTGCGTGATTATCACAAAAACTACCTACTAAACTGGTTTTAGGAAAAATTGAAAATTCCTGCGACTGCCGACCTGGACAAAATTGTCGAAAATCGCAATGCGCGGGCTTCCATTTAATGTGTAACTTGCGACAGAAGTGCGACTATATAGTCGTAGTCTGATGCATCCCTAACGGCCAATGTCCCGCTCTCCGATTGAGTTCCTTTATCTCGGGTCAGCCACCTCTTCGGAGTGGTTCTTCTTATTCTCGAGGAGTGGTTTCACTCAGACTCAGCGTGATTTCCACTCCACCTTCAATCACTCTCGTGGCGATCACTTCAATTACGGCTGAATCGGCTGAACATCTTCTCTGACAGTTTGTACTGTCAGATCCGATTGTAAATAAAAATGAAATGGATTATCTTGTAAACAGAATTGAAATGTGAAGTATCATCCGCGTTAATTAAGTGAAATCGTTCGTCGTCACTAAAGTGTCTGAGTTGAGTGGATCCTTCCCAGGTCGGCATTGCCGCGAATAGTGTTTCCTCTCCAGAAGGTTGCAAGTGAATTTTCTCGGTAAGTGCTATGAAAGATCGCAACAATTCGATTAATTTAAGTCCTCCGCGTAATTTTCCATGAAATGACCATGTAGAATGTAATTAGTGTAAATACATAACGGAAGGCGATATCAGAGCGCGGAGAATCTTACGATTGCATGCGCAATTGATTCTGATGATTGTTTTCATTCTTTTTTCAGATTTTTATCTCTGATGTTTCTTTTTATCATTGATTCGTAGTACACTTTTGACCGGTGCCAATCCAATGTCTTTCGCATCACGGCCTCACACATTTCCTTGGAATTCCGTGAACCGTGGTTCTAGGCATTCCATCCGGACCTGGAGTGGTAGATACATTCGCCGCAACCTGCCTATCTCCCAGTATGGGTTGTATTTAATTATTTTTCTCATTCTTTAAAACTCAAAACTGCAAATATTCATACTTAACTTACTGCTTCGAGTACAATTAGGAGTGTCAGTCAAAATCCTCATCGAGTGCGGCTTAGGCTTGCTTAATTTAACGAGTCACGCGAATGCTATGATAGTGTTCGGGGTGTGGTAATGTTGATACCCCTCTACTTTATCCGTTACATGGGTCCTGCGACGGACAAACACTCGTCTATTAGAGCCAAAAATTTCAAATTCGGAATCATTCGTCCATAGTATAGTATTTCACTGTTCCATTATCCAATGTTCATGCTGCTTTGCCCATCGTAGACGTTTTTTCTTATGTACGAGTATCGTCCATATTAATGGGTTTTTAACTGCTACACAACCACGCAGACCAGCAGATGTTAGACGATTCTTCACTGTAGAAATTGGGACTTTTTTGTATCGTATTTTATTCAACTCCCGGGTTATATTCGGTGCTGTAGGTCGACGATTACATTTGGAAGTTGTTGTTATAAATTTGTCCCCTGCTGCAGAAGTGGTTTTTGGTCTAGCGCTCCGTTTTCTATCCGGTAAACTACCAGTCTCCCGGTGTTTCGCAAGTGTGTAATGAGCTCCTTTCGGCGATACATTGAGTTTTTTTGCAATATCTCTTTCGCAGTATCCTTCACTTCGTAAAACAACAATCTCCGATCGTGTTTCAATTCTCAACTGTAATTTTGAACACTCATGTAATTTTGAACACAAAACAAAAGAAATTATTGACATTTTTAATAGTCCAAGTTAAACAACCAAAAAAAATCAACCGCCCGCTGTACAAATAATCAACCACTATTTTTAACTGAGATGACAGTAGCAACTCGTGAAAAATTGTTGCAGGGTACTCAGCATATTAAACAAAGTTATATTAGGTTATTAGGATATTTATAGGTTTTTGTGATTTTCACCAATATCTTTAAATGGAGGGCGCAATAGTTATTCAAAATGCAGTAGAATAATTTAAAATGATAGTATATTGAACTCAAAAATATATAAAATTAGCTCTTATCGGTTTGTTATACATATCTTTTAGCAAATGTTCCGGGAGCGATAGTGTCGATAGCATATATATATATATATATATATATATATATATATATATATATATATATATATATATATATATATATATATATATATATATATATATATATATATGAGTATATATTTGATCATATTGAATAAACTATTAAAATATGGGGAGTCCATGCAATTAGAAAGAAACAAACTTAAAATGCCCAGCAAATGATGAAATGAATTTTATGGAAGCGGTACCAAATGACCATATACCATCACTGATATGGCACCACTTCCATAAAATTTATTTCATGCTTTTTAAAGCACTTTGCAGTCGTTTTCTTTTTTTTGTAAAATTTTTTGCTTCATAGTTGCAATTTTTCGCATTTGATTACTTCTAGAATGAATACTGTTGCCTACAATGTACGATGATCCTCTTTATCATGTATGAAAATTATGCCATCAAATCCCTACGAATCTTATGAATATGTATAAAAACTTATTTTATAGACAACTAATTTTACTGTATAAACTTTTAAATGTGCAGGGTCCATACGATTTGAAAAAAACTGATTTCAAAATGCCTTTCAAAGTCGAAGTAAAAAGCGCCTTATTCAATACTAATCGTTTTAAATTTTCAACGAATATAAGCAAATTCCAAACAATAAAAATACTAAAATTTTTCGGACTTCTGTGCAGTGATTTTCATTCGCCAATTGGTGGTGTAGAGCTGCACATCATCAAATACTTTTTGAAAATTGCTCTAAACTATTGTCACTTTTTGATCTGCCGTATCTATGATCAAATCATCAGGAAACGCTACCAATGACCGCTTTCGCGAGACGATAAAATCAAAGCCGATCAATAGCTTGCGATAGAATATTGAGAAAAGCAGAGGCGCAGTAACTATTTCCTGCTGTAGACCATTCAAGACCTTGAAGTCGCGCATCGTCGTCAAATTTCCATCAGTTGCAACAAATGATTTCCCGTATAACATATTACACATCATAGCTACAAAACCTTTCCTGAAGGAGTTTAAAAATTAGTCCACACATTGATATGGCTTTCTCCATATCGATGAGATACGCTCCTACACATTTTCTATCATTTAGTTTCCAACAGATGTCTGCGGTTACTTTCGTTATTGCATGTATGGTGGAATTGCTGCCACGGGAACAAAATTGGCCGTCATCAATTCATATTTCCCAATGTGGGCGTTTAATGCTTTGGTTAGTATCACTTCACACACCTTGCTGAAGTTATGTAGCAAGCCTTCAAAATGCCTTAAAATGGATGAAGTGAATTTTATGGAATTGATGCCAAATCAATTTGCTCGTTTCAAAACATAAATCAAAAGCATTGTCACCATCATTCAAGGAAAAACTGATGTGGCACCACTTTCATAAAATTAATTTCATTCTTTCAAGGGCACATTAAAGTCTTTTCTTCTTTCTTTCATTCGGATTCCATTGATATTCACTCTTTTGGCTACATTGTGCCATGATTCTCTTCAGCATTTATGAAAATATGAATTCCATTCTGTTGCTAAAGTTCATGTACTTTGTGTTTCCACAATTAGTTTATGTAAAGTAAATATGCCTTAAAGTAATGTACGCTTGGAATTGCATTATGAGAATAAAATGCTCCCATTGATAATTTCAATATATTATTTCAGTCGAAGTAAAGTGAAATTCTTTGTTACAGCATGGATATAAAAAGAGGAGGAAAACTGCCCTCGTAGGGTCAATTCCATGGCGTTACCATTACCGACCGCATAATGGCGATCTATAGAAAACTTCATTTTTGGTCCTGCTAGGTCACCAATGTCATGGATAAAGAAAAAAAGTTAAAATAACGGACAATTCTCAACTACCATTTTGATGCTGGTGTCCGATCTTCCTGGAAATTATATTACAATCCACTCCACCGACATCCCGTTCATTAAAAATTTTCTTTTAATGTTCGATCTATATTTATTTATCATAAGGTTTATCTATAAAGCAAAGAAGGAATCAAAAACCGATACACTCAACTATCCCATTAATTCCACATAGGTTTTGTTTATGTGTTTCGTATAGCATCATAAATGTTACAAGAAAATTTTGTATTGAAAAGTTTCATGAATTCAAACAACGGTAGATAACATAATAGAACCGTTCCACAATGCATATGTCAATCAATCAATCAAAAGCGCTTTATTTAATACTAATCGTTATAAATTTTAAAAGAATATAAAGCAAATTCCAAAAAATAACAATAAAAAACTTAATGGCCCAAATGGCTCTCTAAATTTGTACCTTATCATTACACATTTAAAAAAAAAACTATAGCAAATTCAAATCAATGAAGATTATTACATATTTTTTAAATTTAATTGGAAAAAGGAGAAAAAACCAACCAACACTATTCTAAAATTATTTATAATCTTAACACTACAGTGAACTTTGATCCTACACCTTATATGTTTTAACTTAATTCTAATAAAAGCTATCAAAAACTTTATCTTATACTTAAAAAAATCTATAACAATGTTCCTAACCTAAGCGTTTTACCTTATCTCTAATCTAATATAATAAACATAATATAAACCTAACCTATACCTAATTTTTAACAAAAATAAACAACAACACAAAATGTAGCAATAATGAGCTGAAACTCAAAAACTAAATAACGAAAAACACCAAAACTGAAAATATACACGAATAATTTACACATTGTCATTCAGCCACCAATACCTAGATTGCCCCGTCTCAATTCGATCAGCCTCAACGAATCTAGCAAATGAGTACCTCCATTGGAACTGTTGGTCTCGTGCACTCAAACTCGGAGGATATTTTATCTTCTTATCGGTGGCCCGTCGATATATGTGATATATGACTGGGACGCCGTCAGAATCAAAAACATATCGATTCATGTCCAAATACACGAATGCTTCTGGAGGAATGAAGCCCGTAGCGAGGCAAGTCGCTATATACCCGTCTGTAGGGTGGAACGGCTGTGAAATCCAAGGGTTTTTACTCACAGTCACAGATCTTGCGATATGATTCCGAAGAAGCTTCAATATGAACATATCGACTCTAGTCACTTCAGCAGTTTGATAAATTCTTCTATTCGATGTATAATGTTTCCAGTCCGTCTCAGGCTTTCTGTACAAACCAGTACATGCACGAAGACATTTCCTTTCGAAAACTCTTAATTTTTCCATAGTACTAGCACCCTGGTTGTACCAGATCTGACATCCATATGGCAAAACTGGTCTAACCAGTGTCTTGTAACAGATAATTTTGACCTTTTGATCAATGTATCTGGAATGAAAGAGTTTTCGAAGGGCCATGACTATTTTAAGTGCTTTACTGAGCATGATTTTCACATGTTCAGTATAGTACAGATACTGATCGAGATAGACACCGAGGTATCGAACACAGGATTTATGTGGAACTCGTTCTGTACTACCCTCGCCAGCCATAATGTGGAAATCTTTCCAATTACGTTTCAGGTCTTGACTGACCCCCTGCAGCGTTGTCCGAAACAAGATTGTTTCACACTTTTGCGCATTCATTTTCATTCGGAAATTGTCAGTGTATAGCTGCACATCAATGGACATTTTTTGGAGATTTCTCTGGACTATTGTAGCTTTTCGGTCTGCCGTATAGATGATCAGATCATCAGCAAACGCTACCAATGATCGCGTTGGCGAGACGTTAAAATCAAAGCCGTTCAATAGCTTGCGAATGAAGATTGAGAAGAGCAGAGGCGCGGTAACTGTTCCCTGCTGTAGACCATTAAAGACCTTGAACTCGCGCATTGTTGTCAGATTTCCATCGGCTACAACAAACGATTTCCCGTATAACATATAACACATCATGGCGACAAGGTGTCTGGGGAACCTGTCCTGAAGGAGTTTAAAAATTAGTCCATCTAACCATACCGTATCAAAGGCTTTCTCCATATCAATGAGACATGCTCCAACACATTGTCTATCATTTAGTTTCCAACAGATGTCTGAGGTTACTTTCGTTATTGCATGTGTGGTCGAATGCCTGGCACGAAAACCAAATTGGCGATTCGGCATCAACTCATTTTCCTCAATGTGGGCGTTTAATGCTCTGTTGAGTATCACTTCAAACATCTTGCTGATGTTAGGCAGCAAGCTGATTGGGCGATAGCTTTTCGGGCACGAGGATTCTTTTCCTTTCTTCAAGATCGGAAATACCTTAGCCTTTTTCCATTCATTTGGGAAATATGAATTGCTCAACATGTTGTTGAACAATATGCAATAGTTCCTAATAGCAACCTCAGGCAAATGTCGGAGAACTACATTTGGAATACCATCAATACCACATGATTTCTTGTTGTTTATCTTGCGAAATATGAAACACAAGTCTTCATAGCTGACAAAATAATCAATAAGATTCAAGCTCGGTATGAGGTCAGATGTTAATGTTTCATTGAAATGAAGAATTGATTGGCCGTTCAGGCTTGATTTGAAGTCGGAAACTTTTGCTTCAACGACCTCTGAAAAAATTTCGTTCCCTCTCTCAGGGTTTGGTAGATGAACCAATTCAAAATGTGTTCCAATCAGGGCAAGTTTATCCAATCCTTCACAAATAATCCTGTTTCCATTTCTATCCGGAGTCGTACTATCAATTTCGATACCAGCCCTATCGAGAAGATTTATCTCATCACTAGTGACTTCAAGATTCGATACCTTCACTCGTGACTTCTTGCGGAATGTGCTATTCACTTTCGCAAACACGCCACACGCCACAGATGTAATTTCAACAAAGACAATGAGGGATGGTTGTAGTTCAAAAATCGTCGATAAATATTGTTGACGCGTGTGAGAAGTTGGCTTTTCAATCTTTTCAACCTTGCGATGGTTGGTGTTTCATATCCTTCCATATTCTTTCGATGTTAAATCTTGGAAACTACTTTGTCAATCGTTTCCAACGTCAGCTTCTCTAACTTCGACAAATAGACATCTATTTCATCGTTAGTTAGATTCCTGTCATTAGGAACCATTGAGCAAGAGTTACCACCATCAGAAGGATGACATTGCTTCTGGTACTCCCGATTAAACTTCTTTTGAAACTTTCCCCAGTCTGTTTTTTTGAAATTCAACCGATGATTTTCATGTTGAACTGGAATGAGGAAGAAATCATCCCTGTGATGATTGATTTCCATTACGATTGCGTTATGGTCGCTATCATAAGGAAGCACCTGCAGTTTCCGTTGAGGACTATTAAAGTTGAATTCGAGTCTTGCGTCAGCAATGCAAAGGTCCAAATATGAATTTGTCCTAGGGTATGTTGGGAACTCCGACTCATATAGATTGCACCTGTATTCAATTTGGTTCTCTGTTATCCACGATTTCAGGAATACACCTCTTGGATTATTGGTGGCGTTCAGCCATGATGTATGCTTGGCGTTCAGGTCACCAGCAAGAATATAATAGTTATGCAGCCTGTTCAATTCGAGTATTTCGAACAAGGAATTGAGTTCCTCCTTGAGCTTGAGAACAGTTCCACCAGTTGCATAGGCAGAGATAACGAAGAGGTTATCCCCACCTGGCAGTGAGATTTTGATAACGGACACTTCAAGAGATTCAAAGCTTTTGAGTTCGACTTTTTCGATATTTTGGAAACGATAGGGTCTTCGTACCAATATCCCGGTGCCACCTCCCCCATCACCTATTACCCTATCGTTTCTTACGAATTCAAAATCCTTGAATGTCATGGAGTGCCATGAATTGAGGTGGGTTTCGGTTAGAAGCAGGATGTCAGGCTTTTGTCTGGCAATGAATTCAAGGAGATAATCACGCCGATGTATAGTGACAATGGAGTTGACATTGATCGAGATGAGACGAATCCTATCCGTGGGAATGTGGCTGGATGACAACTTATTTTGAGGCATTTGAAAGTCCTAAACGCTGAAAAACAATATTAATTTTCGAATCTTGTTTATCGATTCGCTCTGGTAAGGAATTTAATTGTTGATAAATTTTAAGGAGCAGCTCATTATTGCCACTTACATTATTTATTTTATTTACATTGTCTGCTGGTCCTCTCGCAGCAAGTGCAAATGACACCCCGGGCTTGACGAAGTTGGTAGGTATCACACTGCGGTGTGCTTGACTTTGTTTCGGAGTGACTTTAACCTTTGCATCTTGGTACCGGGGGAATCCTCGATATGATGCTGGATGACCAAAGGCACCGCAGTTCACACAATATAGTTTTTCTTTTGGCTCCGCCTGAGCCAATTTGCACTCGCCGGGAGCATGAATGTCTTTGCATTTGACACACCTATATTTCATGGCGCAATTGGCAGCCGAATGCCCGAATCTTTGACACCTGTAGCACTGGTTGACCTCACTTTTCTGGAGGCGTTCCCACCTCACCACGCGTAAGTTCAAGCACCGCATTTTCTGCAGGGCACTCGAACTACTTTTGCTGGAAATTTGGACTAAGTAGTGAGGCAAGTTTTTGCGCTCCACAATCGATCTTCTCGTTGCAAAGTTTTTGACTGTAATGAATTGTATTTCTGGTGCACCTTCTTGGAGCACCTGAAGGAGATCGATTGTGTCCTCACCACAGTCCAGACCCTTCAATAAAAAGGTTTGGTTCTTTTCACTTTTCGGGGTGTACGTGAAATGCGGAACATCTCCAGAATTTAAGGCATTTTTCGTTGCCTGGAAATCAACCAGCGACTTAGTCCTTATTGTCAACTTATCGGCATTGACTCTTTTTATCTGAAAATCTTTTAGTTCATTTTCGGCTGCCAAAAGCCGAACCATATCTTTGCCCGTTTGCCCAAACACATTGATTGGTGGGACTTTTTCTTTTTTTTTTTCATTAATGTTAACGGACGGACTAGCAGACGGACCTTTTGGTTTTTTCTCCCGATTTTTAATTTTAAGATATTCAATGAAATCATTATCTAATTTTGACGTTTTACCTGTATCCTCTTCAACGTTCATCGTTTCTTCAAGACCAGCTAGCGCTGCATAATAATTTCTGCTTTCGTTTGCGCCTCCTGCGCTGAGGACATCCTCTTGATTAGCTTCTTCCTGTGGCTTTTTAATTTTCTTGTCTTCGATTTTTGGGTTTGCTTGTCGGCCTTTCTTGCTTTCTTTATCCTTGTTGAACGTTAACGTTCCAACAAGTGCTTCTAACGATTTAACTCGAAGCTTGAGTTCTTCATTTTCTTTTTCGATTTTTTCAGCTTTCCCTTTTTCTTGGATAAGCTGTTCGATTTCCATAACCGATAGGATTGTCGGTTTTTCTGCTTTATTCTCGTGACTTCTTATTAGTTTTTTTTTCGCCCGTCATCATTGGCGCTGGGCATGATCCTGATTGATGGCTGAAGCATCGGGCTCCTCCATCTCGTCGCTTTCGCAGCGAGACTAGAGGGAATGTTCTCAGACCGGGACTTCCCTTGAACGTATTTCCACTTTTGATATTTCTTCAGGAATTGAATTTCAGGTATTCGATAAATGCTCGAATAATTCGACGGTGATGGTTTTCCCAATAAAATCAAAATTTGCTTTTGACTGGCTCGTAAAAAAATATTGCAATTGCCTATTCCATGAATATATCGTTTTTTTCTTTGATTTTATTTACTATGTGCAACCACAAAAAGAAAAAAAAGGAAATGGCTTTACCAATTAAAATTAATTACTATTGAAGAAAAATGTGTCTTTTTATTCAATATGCTACATTTACCATTTAGTTACAAGGCCCAACGACAATCGAGCGACCGAACGATGATTGGATAGCACGTTGACTACTATTGAGAAAGACATATATGTAATTATATTTGCATAATGTCCGATTATCAACCTATAGGCTCGATTGCACTGACTTTCGAATTGAATGATCATTATATATATATATATATATATATATATATATATATATATATATATATATATATATATATATTTATATATATATATATATATATATATATATATATATATGCATATATATATATATATATATATATATATATATATGCATATATATATATATATATATATATATATATATATATATATATATATATATATATACATAGGTATATATATATATATATATATATATATATATATATATATATATATATATATATATATATATATATATATATATATTATCCGAGATTGATTTTGGGGTAGAAGAGAGGTCAATCGCAGTCGTTGCATTACTAAGTAATGGTATTATGATGAAGAATGACAATCTGAAACCTCCTGCCACCAGGACTCTCATTGGATTCCTTGTTAATGACTGGCAAACACTCACTGCAGGAGGCCACTTAACTGAATTCTTCCGATCATATTTTTGTTACTTTCCGGCTCTCATGAGAAAAACACAGAGCACACATCTTCTCGCAGGACGTATGTATGTAAGGATTTAATCCGCACTTGCTAAATCACTTAGGCATTCTCATTGAATAGCTGGGAGTGCCCAAATGAGCTTAAATTGTGTTTCGTGCCAGAAGCAAGTCTAATAAAACTGAAATTCAGTCCAATGGGCTGTTAATATCAGGTTAATTACCAGCCCTCAAGGCCACGAGAATTGCAAGCGACACATTGACAATTAGGGGCACCGACGTGAGTCCAAGAAGTTGCGGAAAACGTATGCTTATTGGGACAAACAAAACCGTCTAATTACACATATACACTAGAATTTGGTTACAAAATACCTCGAACATGGCATCCCCATTTCCGTAATTAATTACATATTGAACACACAGCGCACTTGTGAAATCACATTCATCAAAGTGTAGCTTTTTTCAGAATCCAAGATCGCTTATCTACCGTTTTAGCACCGTTTTTATTATTTCCGCACAGTTCGCTCACGACGTAATCGATTTTTTTCGCCATTTGTACATTTAAGATTTCTTTTTCAACGCGTTCTCGTTCGTTTCAGAAAGAAAAACTTCACAACCCGTTCATCTTTATCTTCCAACTTCCCAACTCTATCTTCCCCACTTCAGTCCACTACCTTTCGTCGAAAAAAATTCCCGCTAACCGACGCCAATTCAACTCCTCTTTCGACCGTCATGTAGCCCATTCAAAATTACCATAAAAGATAATCAATCCAGGCTCGAATCGATCTCGACTACCATCCGCTAGTGGTTTTTCTTTTCTTTTCCGTGCATAATGCAATTCATAGTATACTCAAATAGTAACCACACTCCATCAACCCTCCGGAAAAATCCGAACACAAGCCGAACAGCAAGCCATAAATCTTCGGTAGCAGGTAGATGGTAAACGCTGATGCGAGGAATGGCGCGAATATAAACATATGCTTCGATCAAAGACATATAAACAAATGGACGAGCAACGAGAATCTGTGTACTCGTCCATTTGAGAAGCAATTTTTCCACATAAATAAGTTATAAATAACTTACGCTCTCGAAACTATATGATTCCCTCTGCTTCTCCTTCCCCTTTTTTCCAGACAGGTTTATCTTTTCTCTCTTCAGAAGAATCGCTTCCCCCACTGACACCCGCACACACCAACGGAATTTCATTTCACGTGCACACGATCGCGCCTTCGTTATCATTCGGAAACAGTGTGAGTACAAACAACAAACGACTCTCACGGAAAATTCGAACGTCAAAGCAAAAGAAAAGCGAAAAGAGCGCGAAACACGCGGGAAAACTCATGTGTCAAAGCGGATGGAAATTTCGTAAATTTTTAATTAAAACAGTGAATTAAAGTTCCGATTACGTACGCGCGATCTTTAAAATTAAAAACTTTTTAAATGCGAACGTGTTTCGCCGTGAATAGAGTGCTAAAACAAAAGCATATCACTTCACACCTCAACTTCACACAACTTTAGCGAAGGTTGCCAATTGCTTCGGCTCTCACGACTGGTTGCGGATCCAGTACTCTATGGCTTCGATGAGAGATTTCAGGGCTACCAGAGCTAAAAAATCAATAACATTGCAGAAAAACAAATTCGTTCCATGCAACCTTTTAGTTTTTTATTAGGACCTGGCAGCACTCCTATGTTCTGGAATGCGTAAAAGAACACGTGCGTCGGAAATTTTATCTGCATTTTGCTTTCTTTCTTGAGCGCGCCAAACATGGATCAGCTGTAATGCCCCGGATCAGCTGTAATGCCCCTGGGAAAATTCAAAAAGTGTGCAACACAGGGTAAATGAAAGGTGTGGCTACTATTTGAGTATACTATGATGCAATTCTTCACTCTTTCATGTCATCACCCCCTTCGAAACCATCTCACCGGGAAAAATGGTGCACTTATCCTGATCAATCCCAGCAGTCATATCACTGAGTATCGGTCATGTTATGTGTATGCAACATCTTCCAACTATACTTTTTAGGGACCCTGTGCCTTGGAACCACGGGGGCCATTTAAACATCAAATTAAAAATGGGCATCTGCAAACTGCAGTAAGCTCTCACATTCTTTAATATGAATGTAATTTGAATTGTCGATTTTTCGGGGTGAAAATTGCGCTAAAGAATGTATGTCATGCAACTTCCCGCAGAATGTGAAGTTCTGGCGAACAACGAACCTCAATGGATTGAACTGACGGTGGAAGTTCTATTCGAAGGCCATGTTGGTTCTATTCAAGTAAGTGTTCTTTAAACGCTTTTTTCAGCTACCTTCGTCTATAATCAATGTTCTATCTTTAGGAATCGGACATCTTTTCTGAAGCTTTTGCTTCACAGCACGAACGCCAGCAATCCGCAATTTATCGAAGCGTCTTTGCACAAGACTTCTACTCTATTTGAAAGATTTAACATAACTATTGATTTGAAAGATTAAAAATTACTTTTGATTTTTAAACATTTTTTTTCCCTTCTACCTAACCTTCGTTAGGCGTGTATTGGCTATGGCCACCGATGTATCGATTAATGTCCTCTAGGGACTTATGGTAATATAGTGCTTTTACCTAGTTTTTCTTTATTGGCTTTGTGATTTTATTGTGTTAGTGTGTTAGTATCCGTTTGGAATAGTTAATAGATTCTTGGATTGAGTGTTTTTCTTGGAAGGTTGAAAGTTAGTTTTTGGGACTTGAGAGGACTATTCGCGTGAAGTTAAAGATCTAAGTTTGCTTCTTCAAGAAAGTCGATTAATTGAGTTAGTGCTTTCTCGTTGTTTTTATTAAAAAATTTTGCTATTGAATAGTTATTTTGAAAGATTTCATACTTGTTCCTTAGAGTTTCGTTTTGAAACTTTCAAAGTGTTCACAGTTTAGAATTCTATGTTCAAGATCGTCTGTTATGTCGCACCATTTGCATCCTTGGGATGGAACTATTTTTGCTTTTTTTAATCTTTTGTGATTGTAGGCTCGGTTGAGTAGAATTCTGTTTATTTGTTTTTGCGTGCTGCTGCTTGGTGTCAAATCATGGAACCACGGTTTGGTTCTGTAAATAAGGTCCGTTTGTAGCCAAGGGCTGTACGCTAGGTTTTTGATGTTTTTTCGGTAGTATTCATGCCATTCTATGTTAATGGAGTCGTTAATCTTTTTGATAGAGTCGTCCCATTCCAGAAATGAGTCGATCTCTTCGCCTTCTATTGTGGCCAGTTTAGCTGCTTTGTCAACCAATTCGAAGCTGTGGAACTTTTCCACTTTCGGTATCCAGTATAATAATAGTAGTGCGTTGGGTCTATTGTTGATTGTTTTTCTGATTTTTTCTGTAATGAGTTTATGGTTTGTGTTGTTTATGATCTCGTTTATTGTATTTTTGGAGTCGGTGAAAATGGCTATGGTGTTGGTGGGTTCAACATCCGCATTGTTTATAGCTTCTTGGATTGCTTTTAGTTCTGCATTTGCTGCTGTAGAGTCTGTGTTCAGGCAGTATTTAAGTGTGTTTTTGGAGTTATAGCAGTGTATGGCAAAACCAGTGCCTAGTTTGTTTTTTGCCGCATCTGTGAAATATATCTTGGCTTGGTTACCCATGAGATTTTCTAGTACTGCTTCAATTGACTTGTTGAAGTTTTCGTAGTTTATTTTCTTGAAGTTGTTGGGGATGTCGTGCATAAAACTATTGGTTTGAAATTTTATGTTGTGTGGTTTTGGTAGTGCAGAGCCCACACAGGTGTTGTTGTAGATGTCAACATGTTTTTTGTAAACTGTGGCACAGTTCGAGTTTTTTTGGTTTTCCGATATCATTTCGTTGAAATCTTGGCGGAATAGGTTTTTTCCTATTTCTTTAGCGAGGAGTTGCTCAGCTCTTAGTCTAGCTGGTAATTCTTTAGCTAGAGCAAGCGTTAGTATATTTAGAGCTGTTGCGGGTACCCCGAGACATCGTTTTATGGCTTTGGCTTTCAGGCTGTCTATTTTGTTTAGAAAATAATTTGGCGCATGAACAATGTCTGTTAGATTGCTTTCTATTACCGGTCTTATTAGCGACTTAAAGGTGTTTAAAGCCTTTTTGGAGGTAAGGCCATGTTTGGGGGAGCTGATTTTGAACGCTATGTTAATTGTTTTGTTTGCTTTACTTAGGGATTTATTATAAAATTCATTGAAGTGATTTTGGTTGTTAAAGCTTCTGCCTAGGAAAGTGATATTTTTTACCCAATCTAGTTGTTTGTTTCCATATTTTATTTTGTTAGGGTGGTTTTTGTTTGTATAGAATTCTATGGCTTGCGATTTTTCCAAGTTCAATGGGAGGTTTAGCCTGTTGCATAGTTCTGTGAACTTGTTGAATTTTGTTTGTAGATTATTGAGATTGTTGGGTCTGTTTTTTCCTTTGCTTATGATTAGAAAGTCATCCGCAAATTGAATGAGTGTAGTTTGACTGTCAGTGATTTTGTGGAGGCTAGTTGTGTAGAGATTAAAGAGGAGCGGGCTTAGTACGTCCCCTTGCGGAAGTCCATTGTTAATTTCGGTCGAATCCTTGCCTAAATGTAATTTCCTGTACATTAGGAAGTTTAAGATCCACGAGATATAATCCTTCTTTATGTTGAAGTTGGACATGATTTTGAAGAGTTCCGCAATATTTACTCTCTCATACGCACTAGAAATATCACAGTTGATAATCATTATGTTTTTTGCTTTCTTATCTTTGTTGAGGAGGTGTATTACAGTGTTCATGCATGAGATTGCCGACTTTCCTTTTCTATAAGCGAAACAGAAATTGCTTAAAATGTTTTGGTACTCAATGTCACTAGCAATCCTATTTTTTATTAGGCAGTTGATTATTTTCAGCGGGAAACTTATGAGAGAAATCGGTCTATAGCTTTCTATTTTGTGCAATGGTTTGTTTTTCTTGGGGATAGGTACGATTTTGATGTCTCTTAGCTCATTATGTATGTTGTTATTTTTGAAGCTATCGTTTATAGAGTTAAGCAGTGCTGATTTATTGTAGTGGCTTAGGGAGTTTATAATATTGTAATCGATTTTATCCAGACCTGGAGATGATCTTTTTTTGCGTTTGTCTAATACTGTGAGCAGTTCGTGTATTTGAAAGGGTTCAGCTGGTTCTATGTTGTTTGGCATGTAGAGAGTCCAGTTAGTATTTAGCGCCTGGTGTTTATTTTTTATTATTTCAAGAAAGCCTTTATTGTTTTCTGTGTCCCATTGCGATCTCGGGTTGTTGTTGTTGTTGTTTTTGACTGCATTGACTAGGTTCCAAAAATGTTTTATATCTCCACTTTGGTTTATTTCATTGATTTTTTGATCCCACAGTTCTCTTTTTTTCTCTCCATTTATTTTGTATCGCAAGAAACTTTGCTTCATTTTCGTTACTTTTCATTTTTCGGAAATTTGTCCAGGCTTTCGATTTTTCCCTCCATAGGCTGTTTATCTCTTTTGACCACCATGGTTTTGGACTGTGTTTGAATTTCTTCGCGCTTATCTGGTTACTTTTGATTAACTCATTAATTTTCTTCATATTTTCTTCAAGATCGTTAGTGAAGTTGATCGTGTTGATGTCCTCCATGATTTTCTTTCTGTTTGGTGTTCGTCTTTTCTTTTGGTTCCTATTCTCGACCTGTAGTGTGAATTCAATGGGGACGTGCTCACTCTTGCCTATTTTGTATTTTTTGGTGTTCCATTCATTCCAGTAGTTTAAATTATTAGTTAGGGTGATGTCTGGGGTTGACATTTGAGTGTTCTGTTGATTGGTTTTCCTAAAGAAGGTCAACGTGCCTGTGTTGAGGGTTGCCAGTTTATATTTGTTTAGCACGGATTTGAGGATGTTTCCTTTTGCATTGTTTGTTTTGTCTCCCCAGTCTTGGTGCCTTGCATTGAAGTCTCCTCCAATTATGCAGAGGTTTTTGTCGTTTACCACTTTTATAATTTGATGTATTTGTTCTTTGAACGTTGAGCTGTTTAGGTCAGGGGGAAAATAGCACGCGCAAATATTTATGTTTGGTTTTTGATTTGTTGTGGTGATTACTATTGCTTCAATGTCTCTGTTACTTAACGGTATTTCTTTAAATTTTATTTTGTTATTAATTACAATGGAGACTCCTCCTCCTTCTTTCTCTGTTCTTATTTTGTTAATTAGTTGATGGTTTTTGATTTTTATTATCGGTGATTTTTTTGTCAGGAGTGTTTCTTGTATAAGTGCAATGTCTATCTTGTTTTTGTTCATAATGTACTCTAGTGTATCTTTATTTTTGGAAATGCTTTGTATGTTGTGCTGTAGAAATTTAATATTTTTGATATCTTTCATGTTGTTAAGTGTTGTTGTTTGTCAGCCAGTCTGTGTATTGTAAGTTGTTTGTATTTGGTCTTTTCTGACAGTGGTTTGTAAGAGTTTGTGTTGTTTCCTGTATTAAGTTTGCATCTATTTGTAATTATTTGGAGTTGGTTTGGTTTTTACAATTATTGTTTGGTGAATTTATAAGTTTTTCTAATGGTGTTATTTGGTTGGCTGTTTTGAAGATGTTTCCTGCTAGGTTATTTTTCTCCATAAGCGTATTATTAGACTGTAGTAGTAGATGGCTACTCATTGGAAAGTTTGATGTAAAGTTGGTTGCTCTTGTGTTTCGCGTTTTTGTAGTTTTTGTGTATGGTTTGTTTAGCATTAATTTATTTATTGTATTATTGGAGTTTCTGTTATTTGTGGCTTTTGTTTTTGATGGTAGTGGGAATGCTGTGACCATGGATTCGTTGTCCTTCAGCAGTTCGAATTGGTTGTTACTTTTTAGTATGTTTCTGGCTTCTTTTAGCGTTACATTTCCAATGGAACAAACTTTCATCTCCATGTCGTAGTTTATCCATTTGGGACAGGTTTTGTCCATAGCGCTGTGATTCAGGTCTCCACATAAAAAACACTTCGTATTTCTGCACTCTTTGTCCAGACATTCCTTGTCTCCGCATTTTGGACATCTTTTGTTCTCTCCTTGGAATTCCTTGCAAAAGTATTGCGTGTGTCCAAGTCTTAGGCATTTCAAGCATTGTTTTGGCCTGAGGTAGTAGTATTCAACAGGCATGTTCAGATATTCTAATCTGACTTCGTCCGGCAGTTCTTCTCCTGAGAATGAAATTTTCACTGTTTGAGTTGGTATGAAGTTTTCTTTGTTATCCGGGTCTCTTCTTTTTATCCTGTAGACGTTCACAATTTTGATGTTTTTTTGTTGTATTCCATGAGAGTTGCTTGGTATTCCATTTTTGGCAATCTCTTCTTCAGTAATGTTTAGTAGAACTCCTTTGATTATGCCATGTCTCATCATAAAGTTGTTGGGGATGAATGCTCTTAAACCAAAGTTTTTAAGGTTTTCGTTCATGACTACCTCGTTGGCATCTTCAGGTTTGTTGAACAATAGCTTGATCCTGTTATAACCTACTTGTTTAATGTCTTTGATGTTCTTTAATTTCATGTTCTTGTTCATTGAGTAGAAAGCCATTGGAGTGAGCCTCATTTTTTCATTAGCTTTTTCTTTGGATAGGTCCATTTGTATGAAGAATTTTTTCCTCGTGTCATATTTGTCATATTTGTTGATGTTGTGTCCTTTTTTCGTTGATTCCGTTGTTTGTTTGTCGCTTTCTTTTAGGGTATCCATATGTTTTTTCAGCACCTGCTCAATAGTGTTTTTAGGTTTCGCTGTTTTGTTTAAAGTAGTTTTTACCGTTTCAGACGTGTCCATTGGTTCGTTGAAACTACCGTTAGCATTTGTATTGAGGCTATTGTCCTTGCACATGGAGTCTCCTTTAATGTTTCTTTTCACCCTTTTGGCGTCTGTTTCCTCATTGATTTTTCTTAATGTAGTATCTTTCCTTTCCCCAGGGTCGGGGGGTACCTTCTTTTTATTTGATTGATCTTCCATTATAACATAAAATGAAAACTCTTACCTGGTGGCGTACAAACTCTAAGGAACCGGTTTTGATTTTAATTGGCTCTACTTTAAATGAATAATTATATCTCACTGTATTCAAATATTAAATGTTAGGGGGATTAACCAACCCTATTTGACTTTATTTATACTTGCAAAAGTTAAAGGATTGTGTTTTACTCAAAAATGTGGTTTTTAAAATTTATAGGTTAAAATTTTTCTTCACAAACACTCACTAAGCTCACTGCACACTCTGAAGGATGGATAGGAAGTGATTTTTAAACATTAAACATGACTTTCTAGAAAGATGGCACTGGAAGATTGATGTAAGTATAAAATTTCAGTTGGCATGCTGCGATTTCCGTTTTTATAACAAAAATTTTATCTGATAAAATGAACCGTTTTATATTTCAGGGAGTAAATGGCAATCCGATGATGAAGAATTTACTGAAAGACTTTGGAATTTCAACTGAACCTGAGCGGCTTAGTCAAGTGAGTATCATTTCTAAAATATAACCAAAAATTGGAAACACCGTTTTGCGGTGGATAAACTAAAATTAACTGTTTTAGGATGTATAAATATTTGTTTGTATATATTATATGTACAGATACATATATATATATATATATATATATATATATATATATATATATATATATATATATATATATATATATATATATATATATATATATATATACATACGAGTATAGGGTGGGCAAAATACAATTTTCTCTTTAGAAATGCAGTAAAATGAACAAAAATCAAATTTTTTCTTATATTTTGGCTTTGTTCGCAAGAATAAACCTTCGCGTTAGTTGTGAAATACAATTTCATTCAAATGGCTGCCGCGGCTTAGGTGACAGTAAGCCATCCTCTCAGCTCAATTTTCCAAGACATTATTGATGGTTTCGAGCCCTATCTGAGTAATTGCTTGTTGAATACTTGTTGTTCAGTGCTTGAATCGTTTGTGCATTTTCCGCATAACGGCGATCTTGAACAACGCTCCATAAAAATAAGTCGAATGGTGTCAAACCGCAGCTCCGAGGCGGCCAATCGACATCGCCAAGGCAGCTGATTACACAATTTCCGAAGTTTGAGCGCAAAAAATCAATTGTTTGATGAGCCGTATGGTATGGCGTGCCTCCGGCTGCAAAATCGGTTATCATGCCTCTGTAGCGCTCCCCGTTGACCGAAACAGCATTTACAGCCTCATTTTCAAAAAAAACCGTCCAATGACGCCACCACTCCAGAATCCACACCACAATGTCACTCGCCGAGGATGCATTGGCTTCTCGAAAATCACGTGTGGGTTTTCCGAACCCCAGATGCGGCAGTTTTGTTTGTTCACATAGCCGCCGAGATGAAGTAATTTAAACCTTCATAATCGAATCCAAAGACTTCCTTGCTTAATTCAGTTCAAAACATGTTTTTTGTTTACAAATAGCTGTTTAGTTGCTCAATTATATAGAATGCCATCAGGAGAAGATAAGTCAATTAATATGGTATGTCTACAAACCTACAATTATATTCTCGAAATACTGACAAATGTTTTCATGTTTTCATTTATGCCAATATTCATACAAAAAGCTTATTATCTAATTCTTAAATCAATGAACATTTTTAGGAACGCAGAAACTATTCCTCTTGTAGTTTTTGAGATGTACCGCAATATCTTGGGAGTTCTGAAAAAAATCAACCAAAAAGGAAGTAAATTCCATATATATTTTCAAATAACATATTGTTATCTACTTTACAGGAGAAAAACAACTCCCTCATACAGAATCTTAAATACGTCATCTTCTCCTAGCGATCCACCTACACCACGCAGAGAAAAGCTGAAGCGCCATGTTACCATCCTCAAAGGAGTCGTGAAACAAAGACAAGAAGATTTTACAGCAATAAATTCGTCGGCTCAAATGCAAGGTAAGTTAACATAGGTAGATAATGTGATTGAGGAGCTGTCTGCAAAAAATTCAATTTCGGTTGACGATTCAGAGAGGCTTAAAGGGTCAAATATAAGTGACGAATTATTTGAGAGGGTAAAAAGAAAACGTTCTCGTTGCTCATTTTGCTCGAAATGATTCTTAAGAATTAAATAGTTTGCTCTAACTTTAAATTTTTTATCTCCAAGAGCATACAATTACGTTCGAGAAACTTTCGCTACATGCCTACTTCATCCTAGGATAATATCTAAATGGTATTAAAGTGTTGATGGCACTCTCGAACTTCTTGCGAAAGCAAAAAATTACGTGGTCTGCAATTGATGTGTACATGAACTGTCTATTCGAAGATACGTTGAGCTTGTTGGTGATACTTATTACTGATATGTGAGTCTTGGGGAATCCCAAGAATTTCCGGAAACATTGGCTTCACAAGCTATTGTTTATTGGCTATTGGCAATAAATAATCCCTGGAAAATTCTTTTAGAGTACTTGTTCATTACTTCATTAAGAAGTGATAACAAAAATCTCTTGTTGAGCCATTTGTTGCAAAGCTCCCTAACATAGAAATAAACATTGTTAACGTTACATTCGATGGAGGAACTTCTAACGTGTGCATGGCTTCCGAACTAGGATGTAAATTTGAACGTTTCTCAAAGTACTATTTTCTCTGCGATAGTAATGATATTTGCCTCTTTTTAGATACGTCACATATTATCAAGTTTGGAAGGAATTCTATAGGTGAAGCTGGGCCATTTTTTGATAAAGATAGCAACATTATCAATTGGAGTTTCATTAAAAAGCTTCAGAAACTCCAGGAACTTGAGGGGCTCCACTTAGCAAATAAATTGAAACAAGCGCATATAGATCTCGAGAAATGAAATAAACGTTAGTCTAGCGGTATAAGGTTTAAGCTCTTCAGTTGCTGATGTCATTGAATATTGTAGAGACACATTAAAATTGCCAGATTTCCTTAATTCAGAAGGCACTGTTAGATTTATCCGGTATATAAATAATGTGTTTGATATTTTAAATTCTCGAAGTATACACGCTCCAAATTTCATGCGGGCTATTCATGATAAAAACTTTGACCAACTGGTTCAATATTCAGGGAATTTGAATACTACATTCGTACATTGAAGCATTCTGACAAGTCCCTTTTCAAAGGCAAAAAGAGAACTAGTTCCTGAGGTTTAGTAGGGACTCTTAAAAATGCTCTATTTATAAGGTATACGAGAAAGAAAAGAAATTACTAAATAATCTTTCAACATACAAGTACAAGCTAATTCAGGATCACTTGGAGATTATCTTTTCTCATATTCGCTCTACCGCATTACAGTTTTTGAGGCTGCATCTAAGCGTATGTTAGGATGTGTATGACTGCATAACAAAGGTTTTGGTAACTGTGTACCACTAGAAGAATTTAATATTCTGAATTCTTCCTCGCAGAAAATTCTTCCAAACACTTCAAATAATACTGAATACTCTGAAGATATCCTCTTTCATATGCAGGAAATTGGACCCTTCTCACACTTTGTAGAGGAAGTTATTATTTACATGAGTGGTTTTATCGTCAAATGATTGAAAAGGACCATTACTTGCCATGAATGTGTCTTATAGATCAAAAATCCAGAGGAGGACTGCAACATCCCATTCATAATTTAATTGAGACCTGTAAATTGCTAGAAAAAACTCTTCGAGATCGTCAGTATTCTTTACATCAAACCCGTACGTACGTTGCTCAATCTTCATAGCAGCTTTCATAAAGAGTTGCTTCTGACTATATATATATATATATATATATATATATATATATATATATATATATATATATATATATATATATATATATATATATATATATATATATATATATATATATATAATAGATATATATATATATATATATACATACATATATATATATATATATATATATATATATACACATATATATATATATATATATATATATATATATATATATATATATATATATAGAGTGGTCCAACCAAAATGCACGATGTTAATTGCAAATAAAACAAAAAGTTTTCAGAGAATTATGTTAATATTTTTTATTATAATTGAAGGATCGATGACAATTGTCTGAAACACAATATCGCCCAAATACTCGCCACGGCTACGGTGACATACTTCTATCCGATGATCCATATTATCAATGACTCTGAGACATAATTGAGGTTCAATGTCGTCAATGTGCTGAATTATTTCATCCTTTAGCTCTTGAATTGGTCTTGGCTTATTGACGTACACTTTTTTTTTAAATATCCCCAGAGGAAGAAGTTCAACGGTATCAAATCACATGATCGTGGCGGCCAATCAACATCGCCACATCGTGAGATAACACGGCCGTTGAATTTCTCGCGCAAAAGAGCCATTGTTTTGTTGGTTGTGTGGCAAGTGGCACCATCCTGTTGGAACCACATATCGTCCAGGTATATAACCTAAATTTCTGGCCTTATCATCTCGCAATAGCGAACACCATTCACGGTAACTGCTTGGCCGGCCTCATTTTCGAAGAAGTACGGCCCGATGACGCCGCCAGCCCATAAACCGCAGCAAACAGTCACTTTTTGTGGATGCATCGGCTTTTCAACAATCACTCGTGGATTCTCATTTGCCCAAATGCGGTAATTCTGCTTGTTAACAAATCCACTGAGGTGAAAGTGTCCCTCGTCGCTGAAGATGATTTTCTTTTTAAAGTCACCATTCCCTTCTGTCTGTTCAACCAACCATTCGGCGTATTCCCAACGTCAATTGAACCTTGTAAGCGTGTAAATTCAAATGTTTATTCAAAATTCGCATCAGTGATGTTCGTGAGATGTTCAATTGTTCGGCGGCAATAAAATTAACGCAGGAGTAGCAGATTTTATTATAATATTAAACATAAGGTATGAATCTAAATACAGTAAAAGTAAATGGAACTAAAATGATAATGGAAATTTTTGCGATATTTCAGCATTAAAAGTTATTTGAGCTGCGTGTGCAGAATACAATACATTAATGCAATAATTGCAACAAATACCAAGAGAGGTGAAATAATTAAAATTGTAGTATTCAGAAAGCTATAATATCTATTAATTGGGAACTTAACAGTTTGTGTAACAACATTAAAATAGTTTATTGGCAGGAGTACAACGACATTTTTTGGTGAGTTCACTATGATTTTAACGGCTGCGTCAGAAATAAATTGTGGAATCATGTTCATTGTTATGTAGTGATGTAAAAAGCCCAAAACTGACGTAAGACAGGAAGCTATATAGTAGCATATGTATTAGTCGGCCAACTATTGGACAAGCTTCCGTGAGCTGTCAGCCAACTGCGGCATAAGCAAATGCTTATATCGCATAATATGTATATACTATTTTGCGGATATAAAAACTGAAATACTAGTAATTTTAACTTCACTAGGAGCGCTATTGTATTCTCCGCAGGCCATTTGGATTTCACTCTAGAAATCCGTCCCGTAACCATACAAAACCTCGAATTTTCGTTGGGAGCTCCACAATTCTATATATATATATATATATATATATATATATATATATATATATATATATATATATATATATATATATATATATATATATATATATATATATATATATATATATATATATATATATATATATATATATATATATATATATATATATATATATATATATATAAATATACGAGTATATATTTTTATCAAATACAAGTAATAAAATTGAATGTTAAACATAAAATAAATGATAAAAATCAAAAACAAAAACTTACAGTTACACGACATTCATAAATCTTAAGTCTCAGTCTTAACAACTTCATAAAATTTAAGGCAAATTAACAATGTTATCCTCTATGTAAAAAACATAATATCTACTGCGATTAATTATCATTATTGTTGTAATCAACTTAAGAGATCAAATAAGTTCAAAACAGACTCAAAGCAACACTTCGTTCGGACTACATTTGGTACACATAAACATTTCCTTGTCGTCTGCAGTTAAGCCAACACATTCTTCATGTACATATATTGCACATAAAAAACATGCCCACATATCAGCAACTCTATCTTCGACGTACACAACACAAAACCAAGATTCTGCAGCAGTCTTGTTTGACTCTCCCTTAGCAAGTGAAAGCTTTGGAGGAATATTTTGAGATGGCTCAAGTTTTTTATCACATTTTCCTTCGGTAGCTTTGGCAGGTCTATTACGATTTGGAGTAGCTTTGGATGGCTCTGCCTTATTTTCCTTGCCGGTAAAAGTTGATTTGATCAATTCTTGAGCAAGACTATTGATAGCTTTGGCCCTAGGCATAGTTTGAAGACCTGATATATTTTATAGAGTCTTCAACATATCTCCAAAAGAGATATTGAGTTCACTACGCGGGACAGGAATACTTTGAAGTGGCTCTGGTCCTGAAACTTTTTGATCGGTTCTTTTTTGTCATAACTAAGCTATTGGAATGTAATCTTCACTATCAAAGCTGCGCCAATTGTTCTCATCAGAAGTAATTAAGATGGCGAGTTCAGACTGTTCAATAGAAACAGAACTGTTATCTTTTAGATAAGGATACAAGTTGATTGATAGGCCTTTTGCATGACGCTCATTGCACGGTGCATTATTATATGAGATATCCTTTACATGAGAGCTCTGATTTACCAATAGGGTTTCATCGGAGTTATCTGTTGAAACAAGATGGCTACTTTGGGGATGAAAGTTGTCATTATCATTCAAAGGCTGAAAGCTAACAAACTTTCTTTGACGTCACTACAATCACCGTCATTGATGAAATTATCGTAATTTTCAAGTGACGGTCCATGTGTTACGGGTTTTTATGTAGGGATGCTTGGAGTATATGTTTCTGGTGGAATCTTCTCTGGATTAAATGGAAATATTCCAGTGGCTTCGAAACCTGCTTTGATATTTGCAGGTGTTGCAGCTTTGTCCCAAACCCTAGAAAAAATCGTCCTAAATCTTTGTTTAGTAATTTTTCTGTCTTCGTGTATGGACCAGTATTTAAGAACTTCCTCATCCTAGTATTACTCAAACAATCTAAATACCGATTTATCCTTCGGTTGAAGTTTATGAGTGGTGTTGCTAGGCAAACAAAAAAGCTTAATCTCAAACTTTTCTGCTGCATCAAAATTTGAGTAATCTAAATGGCACTTAGCTACGTCACAAATAAAAAGACACGGCCCTGCTAACTTAAATTTTCCAAAATAGTAAATCCAGTTCACAAAAGTTTCGGTGTTCATGCTGGCTTTTGGGGTCATCTGGGCGATTGCACCAGCAAGCAATGAGTCAACCCATTCTGGTTTCATTCTTTTTCCTTTGAATAAAATCATGGGAGGAATGGCATGGCCTAATGTGTTGCCACAAGAGACTATAGAAACATTTTCGCCATGTGCATGCGCTACTAGATGTACTCGTTTTGTTCCGCGCTCAGCCAAAACTTGTGGCGCGTTGTGTAAGATCAGCTGACGACCTTTTTCATGAATATTGAAAACGCGTTCTGGTTTATTCATGAAATCGTTATCTTGCATAACTTTCTTCAATTTTTTAAAGCAGTCCATAACTACGTTTTCATTCAGCTTTTGTGCTCCTGCAGGATTCATACTTTGTGCCTTACGCTGGCCGATATTCTTGTGGCGTTTGAGGAATCTTCTTAACCAATCTCTTCCAATCATCGCACTTTCGTTTGCCATAGAAATATTATTCAAGTTGTAGAAGGTTTTGCCGCGTGTTCGCAGTACCAGTTGTGTCAATGGATGTCCTACACTACACAGACGGATTATACGAGATGACAATGTTTTTTTTTGTTCATAATTTAGCAGTGGTTTCCTTTCCAAAGTGGACTTCACCTGTTTTTTTTCTGCTAAATAGCGTCTCAGAGTCCTAGGTATGTACGTTAAAATGTTTGGCGGCTGCATAAACTTTCTTTATCCCTCGCTTTACAGCAGACAAAGCTGATTTTATGTTCTCTTCAGTCCATTTTACACATATTTCTTGAGATTTGTATCGTGTCATGATCTAAAATAATAAATTTTCATGTACCCTAAAATTTTTATAGTAAACATGGCCAGTAGAGAGCCATATTTTCAGCTCCGCTATTTTTTTTTCTACAGTTCACTTTAACAACTAAACACATCAAAAGTTAAAAAAACACACAGGAATATCAAACATGATTGTGGTGTAATAAGGTAATAGCACTACAATATCAAAAAACACAATAAATATAGAAATTCCTACGATTTTTATTATAGTGACGCGTCGGTCTCTTTCCAAGGCATTCGTTCGAATGGCGTTAGTGTGAGGGTGATGGCATGTGCATCGTTCTGATGCTTACCGTCACCCCGAGCATGTTGTGACTTGTTCTGTCTGTAATGTCGTTTTACTTTAAGCTAGAATGGTGTGGCCGTATTTTTCGGCTGGCCATTTTTAACCCAGGTACCTTTTATTAAATGGTGCATGGTGGTAACAGTAAAAAAGTCTTTGGAATATGAATTTGTCTACATTGGCTTTAATTTTTTGTTTTAAATTTGTTTTTATTTCACTGTATTTAGAGTATTTTTTGCTCTCATTCTTTGCTTTTTGGGAGCAATTGATATTTATAGAAATGCCAAGTTGCTGCTCGGATGGTGAAAATGAGCGAAAATGAATCTGAATATGAGAAAATTCTGCGTCTAAGATCAAATAACCTTAGGAACCAGGAAAGTAGTAGTCGAGAAACCGCTAGTGCAAGCTATACTAGGAAGAGCTCGATGAGAGCGTATATGGCAAGAAAGCTTGCAAATGAGAATGCAGATGCAAAGCAAAAAGGTTTAACATCAATGAAGGATCAGCTAGCTTACGAGACACCACTGCGACGAAATCATCGCATTAGTTTGGTACGACAACGCCTCTCAAATCAACATGAAGAACAAAGAACTCACCGTCTTTATTTGATACGCTCCCGGAGAGAAAACGAAGAAAAAGATCAGTATGCTCATCGTTTAATATTACACAATAAACGATTATCAAAGGAATCACAAGATAAACGATGTAGGCGATTAGGTTTGATAAGGAAACGCCTTTTGGAAGAGATAAATGATCAAAGAGCGAATCGTTTGAACAAAATATCTGAATGATTGCTGAATGAAACCACCGAGCAACGTGATCATCGTCTGAAATTGGTGATAGCTCGATTATCAAACCAAACTGATTCACAGCGCGCTGAACGGTTAACGAATGCAAAAAACAGCCAGATGAAGAAAATTGTAAAAGAAACCTAAACACATTAAGCTCTTATGCTATCAAACCTACAAAAATATGCGGCCAGCAAGAGGAAGACTAAAAATTTTGAAATCTACCTGCAGACTATTAGTATATTTGCAGATGTTTGTTGTACAATCTGCCATAAAATATTGTATCCACAACAAAGATGCTCAATCCGCACGAGTCCTTTAGCATCGCTTGTGCCGAGCGAGCTAGTAGCTAGTTTGAAATAACTACATGTCATCGCTTTATAATAAGTCTCCGTAAGCGTAAAGTTCCATCGCAAGTATATTGAAGCAAGATGGCGTTATCACCTATACATTCTGAAATAGAAACACTAACAGAATTTGAAATGAGGCTATTGAGCCGAGTTATGCCTTTTTTTAAAGTCGCGAAAATTAAGAACCGTTTCAGCCGGGATGGGTGTAAGGGGCAAGTGGTTCTATTTGCTCAAAATGTTGTGTAGGTAGCGGAACAATTACCACTTCAAGCTCATCAGACTGGTATGATCACTGTTGCAGAAAGCTTGCAATTTTTAAAGCGCTGTAAAAAAATTTAGTATAGATGTTTCTAAACTAAAAGCAGTTCTGCTGTGACTACTTCAGAACAATATTTTGTATCATGATGTGCAAATGGACTTCAATTCGGTTGTATCGATAGACAAGTTTCACCATATTTTAAAAGAGCCAAACTGTACTCAAATTAGCTTGCGATAAACTCCATTCGTTCAAAGTAAAACATCCATAGTAATCAACAATGAAGTGAAAATTCTGCGTGGTAATTTTAACCAAGGCGATGTAACTTCTATTGCAGTTGTAGCATGCACTGCTTTTTATTTAACTAATTCGGAAGAATGGTATAGTAGCGATATCGACTACATTCTGATTTCTTGTGATAAGGAGTGTATTTATCTCGAATTGATCCCGACTCACAGGAGGCAAATACTGAATTTCTTTCCATAACCGAGCTAGTTCCTCATATCAGATTTAACCACTCTCAAGTAAAAGTTGTCATTCTTCACGAGTGCATAATTAACGGGGATATTGATAATGACAGGAGCAACGAAGGATTTCCGAACTTATTAAATACTTGGACATAGTTTTTGATGAGCATATGTTTGGTATTTTAACAATAAATTCAATTTCGCTAGCTATACATTGTAGGTTGTTAGAAAAATCTCGTTTTTTCTGAATTTTTGACTCCTGTTCCCTTGGTCCTTAAGATTGTAAGGCACCACTGAAAGGAGTTGCATATTGCCTAAAGATAAAAACTATCGGCAAGCTTCATACCACAAAACGTCGCAATGTTGAAAGAAAATCGAATGCTACATAAAATGATCATATATTAAATGTATATTCTTAGACCCCATTTTCACAAGCATCAAATCGTAATCAACAGAATCTAAACCAATCTACTCGTACGATTACTGACAAAACAGAATTGAAGGGCCAGGAGACAGAAATCAATTTAATAGTAGTAACTAGCATGTTACTCGAAAATATCTGCACTAGAGAGCATAGTATCACCTGAAGGTACGTGAAGAAGAGAAACCAAATTACAAAGGAAAACTGTACCACCACTTAAATTGGAACGCAAGAAGAGAATGGAAAAATTAGGCTTTGGCGAAACTCATGATGTGCTCATCACACCCTTAGACTACTGTCAAGCAAGAGTAATGGAGAAAGATAAGCGCTTCAACAGGAATGACTTTATTTTGGCACTGTCAATTGTGGAGTACTTTCGGTCAAGGTCAAGCGTGTATGTTTCTTGCAAAATGCGAGCAGGTGAACCTGTCCCCAATAACTTAGTTGAAAATATGCATATTACCATGCGGAACATCAGAGGCTCGGCTGCATATTGGAGACAAGCTAGTACAGAGTTTAGGTCCACCTTCATGGTTTCTGACATTTTCATGCAATGAATTGAATTGGCCAGATATGTTAAAAATCCTTTCAATAGCAGATAATCAGGAAACAAATACATTTGAAAAAATAACATTTAACGTAACGTTAAATTTAGTGCAAAAGTATCAAGTGGTAGTCGCCCGGCAGTTCAGCGTCAGTGTAAATGCTTCGATGTGGTATCTTAAAGCCGATGACAACTGTTTAGGTGGTGTTGTCACTGATTTTCGGTATCGAGCAGAATTTCAGATCCAAGAGAGTCCACATTTACATATGCTTATCTGGTGCAATAATCTAACCAACCTTGCCACAAATGATGGAAAAATTTTGATTGAAAAAATAGTCCACTGCGCGATAAATCCCAGATAGAAGCAATGGTCAAAAATTTACAAACACATAAGCATACGGCGTCATGTCGGAAGGACAGGGGAAATCAAATGTGTCGATTTGGATTTCCAAGACACATTTCTAATGAGACTGTTCTGCTAGGTCCAGATGAAGCGTTGACAAAAAATGGGCGCTTTTGCAAACTACGACGGAGAATCGAAGACCGAATGATAAACAACTACAACCCTGAGCTCTTGGAATTATGGGAGGATAACATGCACATTCAACGATGTGGGAATGTTGCTGCTGTTACGTATTATTTGGCTAAATATACTAGCAAATGTGAACCCCGAGACACAGGTAACGTTATGTAATGATTTTCTCTTTTCAACTCGAACGCGGAACCGACCTCTCATCGGTTCTAGACGTTAAGTCTGAGTAGTGCCAACGGATGGTACCAACAGGTCAACCAATCCGTGCACCGTAACCCATTCATGCGGTGACTGCTTGTCGGCCAGCTAGTTCGGAGAGGATTTCGGTCGCGGGTCTCCGAATGGATTACGCTCAATTACAATATTTCAGTCACCTGAACTTGCCCGTTTTCCAAACGCGTCAACAATTACTCATCCAGAACGAGAAACCTACATTACGTTAGTTCTGGATGCGATCTATCCACAGATCTCAAATCAAAAAACGCTACAAAATCCCATAGGCGCGTTACCGATTCACCGACGCGGTACCGAAAAATAGGCTACTCGAACTTAAATCGAAGGAAGCTACTCTAAGGAAATGACGAAACAAACAAAGGTACCGCGTACCGCGCGCGACGCGAAACCGACTTCAGCGGATTTGGCGAAACCCTAACCTCGCGACGGCATACCTACCATACACTCTCCGTTCCCCCTGAAATAGAACGAGTTACTGAAAAGGAAAGTCGTGTGTTAACTTAGCAATTCATATTATTATTCAATTCAATTAAATTAGGATTTCTATTATAAATATTAGTATCTTCCATTTAAAAACGAGAAAATTCTCTAATCTACAAATCTGTAACAAAAAAAAATCGTGCAAATATTTATCTTAGATACTTCTTCTTATCTGACATGATTTTAGTAGTCTACTTTTTCTTATTTTAAGCTTTAATTTGAGAAAACACAAACTATCTTTTATCTATGTTTTGGATTTAAATTTTGGCGTTTAAAAAAAACATATCACTAAGGATTTTCGTATATTCTAAGCAATAAACAAATTTGCTGGTTGCTTGTTTGTGGTAAATTTAGTCATATCGAGCTTATTTCTCATGGGGAAAGGATTCGAGGGCTAGAAATAGTTTGGAATTTCTAAAACGTTCACATGTATCGTGTTCAAGAAATAAGAGCGATTTATCACTAAAGAAGAGTTAAAACTGATTAAGTTTCAAAAACTAACATTTGCACAATTTAGACATTTCAAAGGAAGTATAGGCTGCCTTTTTGCCTCACATTTCTTTTTCTCAATTTTTCCGTTTTTTTTACTTAAATCTTTCAATTGCATGCTTACTTAAATCGAATTAATTTAAATTTATGACACATAAATTGAATATTTTTCCAATAAATAAAAACTCAAAATATGTATGATTGGGCGGATAGCATCATAATATTGTGAGATGATTAGCAGTACATTCTCTTCAATATTTCTGACAACACTTGAAGTTAACCATTTTATCTCTTCTTCCTTATAGTCGATTACTTATTATAGTATTCAAAACAAAATTATAACTACATTTAAGTTTTTTTTTCCTTTATGTTTTCTTCTATTCAAACAAATAAGGCACAACCCTGTTAAGTAACATGTTACATATTTTGATATTGTTACGAAAAAGGTTCAAGTGTTCTAAGTTTTAGAGTCTTTTTACTTTGATCCGATCGTTTGCAGTTTATTAGTTGGCTATTGTTAGCTTCTGCGTTTGGCGACATACATCTAATCATATTCACTTAAATTCGAAGTCCACTTGAATCCATATAGATTGATTAGTAATGATCCTGACTTCATTTAACAATCTTATGTACTAAATATTTACATATGATTTAATATTTCCTCAACATATTGGCAAGGCGATTGAAAATCCGCCATATCGCATGCAGATGTAGCCGTTGCATGCTTGGAACGGCATGAAGGCTGATTTTAAGGTCCCCGATTTTCTTTCCTTATGATAAATCTTGGTATATCTACCTTGGGAAGAACGAGAAAATAATATTTAGCCTTTGGATACTTATCTCGAATCACAACAGCACAATCAAGCAACAAATCCGGATCGTTCAAAGATTTGACCAGAACCATATTCCAGGATGGTTTTGCGGGCAATGAAGCTGTCCTTGTAAGTTGAGTTGATCGGATTATATGTGATACGACCATCACATTTGCAGAATTCCCGCCATGTGGCTGTGTCCACTCGACTTTCAATATTAGCGCCGCATTTTTGATAACGTGAGAAGCATACCCGCGGACAATGTTGATCACTTTTAATAGCATATGTTTATACCGTACAATGTACGTTGCTGAATCGAAGACTGCAATCTGTACTGCGGATTGCAAGCGATACGCCAATTGATCAATCTGAACAAAGTAGCAAGCGTTACTTCGAATTTCCGCATGAAGAAGTATCAAATCATTTTGGTGTTGAATTATTCTCCTACTGGATTCATTAAGAGAGATTGTTTTATCGAAGGTATATTCCCACTTAGTCCGCAGTTCACACTGCCTTCCGCTGCAGACCAGACAAAATATTGCTAAACTTTTCTAATTAGTTATTAACTAAACTAACCTCTTTCCTAATGTTTCTGCTCCGGTGAATGTCACTGCCTCACGAATAACGTTTTCCAAAAACTCTTTAAGCACACCACGCGTTTCTTCACAGATTAAACAGGGAATACGTTTCACTCCACCACGTCGCGCCAAACGACGTATAGCTGGTTTTGTAATACCTTGGATATTATCACGAAGAACTTTACGATGACGTTTAGCGCCTCCATGTGCTGTCAAAAGTTCCGGTTGTCACCTCGGACAAAACATATGTGCGTGGAATGGCACTTCATATGGCGGAAATGTGCTTCTTCAGATGTCGCCAGTGGCATAGTTTTCTCGATGGCCACGGTGGAGGGGCATTTCCAGATGGCTATGTCTCGAAATGTGCCGGGGTTGGATTAATTCTATATTTCGAATATTTATATCCACGGATCCAAATATTTGGACAGAAAAAAAAATATTTTCTGCACTACGATATCCGCACAACAGATGAAGTCCGCTGGCACTTCGAGGACATATCCATCTGGCAGGTTACAAGGGTTCGGGATCGGAATCACTTCGATTCCTGGGCGCAGGCGTCACATTACAGTTATACGTGAAGTGGTGACGAATGCTAAAAAGCGAGGTGGACCAGTATGGCAGCAGTTGTTCAGAGTCTCAATGGCCATTCTTTCTCAAAGTTTAGCAAGCGCTCCTGAATGTACATATCAGTTATGCCACTTACCTCTGAGTTCACGGAAGGCTGTATTTATAAACAACTGCAAACCACATGACTGATTCGGAATGCTGCAATTTGAAACAGATGACCTTCAAGTACATAACAACATCTTTGATAGGTATGAGCTGCGGCCAAATTCATTGGAGGAACTAAGCCTCGCACAATTCGCTGTACGCTTTAATGCCCTTTCAAATAAAACATGGATTGAGGAATCTGGTACTGCAGAGCTTAATGAGTCGGAAAGGGCTCCTATGGTGTATTTAGAGCTCAAAGATAATACGCGGATGAAAAAGCCGAAAAAACCAGCAGTCTTACGGATGCGATATTATACATTGAATAGAAACCGAGAGAATTATTTTTACAGTTTGTTTGTACGCCATGTACCATTCAGAAAAGAACAGGAGCTTTTATTAGCAAATGAATCAGCAGAAGCTTGTTTCCTGCGTCGACAGCATGAATTGAAACCCCTTTTGCCTAATGTCTCAATGGAGGAATTTTCCCATGCCAAGCAGATTATTCAATAGGTCCTTGTACAAACAGTGGCATTGCAGGTGGTTGGCAATAATGATATTCCAATGGATGAAGCAGCGCAAAACATAGAAGATCACGAACAAGATTTACAGTTCGATCGATTAATCAAATCCCCAATAAAAATTTACGACACAACGAATTTGCGACCAAAATGAAAACCTTAATCAACAGCAAAGAAACCTTTTCATCTATATTTCGAGAAATATTGAAAAAGATATAATTGGAGAACAAACCAAGTTGTTTGGCTTTTGGGCTAAAACTACTTGTAGCGCATATCAAACTTTGTTATGGTTCAACTGTCGGTATAGACCAACAGAAAAATTTTGTTGAGGTCGCATCCTTGACAGGAGCTACAGCTTGGCAAATATATGGGAAAACATTACACTCATTGTTCTTATTGCCAATTGAAAAAAAGAGTTCCATAACGTACAAAAAATAACAGGGTTTCGATTAAAGCTTGCGCCATATACGTTGGCTTATCATAGATGAAATATCAATGGTTTCCTATAAGACCTACGACTGATTCATTTGCGTCTTCAAGAATTCAAAGATAGCACGGAACTATTTGGAGGAATAAATATTGTATTATTTGGAGATATAATGCAGCTTCCTCCAGTTAAAAGGTACTGGTGTTTTGAACAGCCAACGTGGTTTGCTGCAGAAATTAATCTCTAGCGCCAATTCTCGTTTCAAGAATTAACGATAAATATGAGCCAGCAACAAGATAAGGAGTTCGTAGAATTGCTTAATAATTTACGTGTTGGTAAAATGACAACGAATCAATTAGAATTATTTCTTGATAGGAATCGAGTCCGTCTTGAAGGCGCATTTGAAGACGGTGCTGCTGTTCGCATCTTCCCGCTTTAAAGCAAGTTGATGAATATAACATCAGGACGACCAAGTTCAACAACAAACCGAGTTTATACGATCAACTGTGTTGATGAGTCGCGTGAACCATGAAAGTTTGGTCAAAAGCCTCCAGAGGACGTTGTTTCCAAAGATATCAATAAATGTGGGGGGCTTCTAAGAACAGTTCAACTAGCTGTTCGCTCCCGTATAACGTTGAGGCGTAACATTAATATTTCACAAGGCCATGTAAACGGAGCAATGGGAGTTGTACGACAATTTAAGTGGCCGGAGTTAAGAAGAGATCAACCCAAAATAGAAGAACCTCCAGAAGCTGTTTATATCAAATTCGTAAAGCAGCAGACTGTTGATGAATTTGTAAAAATAATACCCGTAACTGCAACTTTTCAATGGTGATGTAGAACGCCAAATGCTACCACTAATGTTAAGTTGGGCAGTAACAGTTCATAAGTTGCAAGGAACTACGCTAGCAAAAGCGGTCATTGATCTTGGGAAGAAGCATCGTGCAAAACGTCAAGCGTATCTGGTGCTCAGTTGAGTGAAAAGTTTAGATGGCACAGCAATATGCGATTCACACACTGCAAAACTTTAAAGAACCCGCACGACAAGAAAGCCCTTGCAGAGATGCATATACTAAGAAATCAAACGGATCGTTCCAGACGGGAGCAATAAATAAGTAAGAGTTAATTAGCTGAGCTTTTCTTTAGAATTGAATGTCATTCGTTTGGAGCATACAGTATTATCTAAGGTGATTTCAACGTTGATAAATGAGCATCTATTCATTCGAATTTATTTTCCTTCTTCTAATGTGATTTAAAATAAGACAATTCTAATAGCGGATTAGTGCATCGTGTTGTCCTAAAGTGTTGATATTAATGCATCCAAAAACCAAAAGTGAAACAATACCAGTAAACATCTTGCAACTACATTATTTTGTACATGCAAAGCCTACATGAAACCTGAACAACTACTGTGATACCACTACAATTGCTGCAAAAACTATGTATGTATATATGATGCTAGAACCGAGAGAAAACAAAATATCATGGTTGGAACCATGCACATGGATAACTCGATCAAAAAGTTACGAAACGAAACAAAGTAAGTTTTTCCCACAAACTTGTTGAAAATATATTTAGATGTCGTACATGCATATATATATATATATATATATATATATATATATATATATATATATATATCTATAGTCGAACTTCGATAAGTCGATCTGCGATGTGACGCATAAAAATTTGCGTGTACTTTTTTGTGAATGAACATTGATGTATTTATTTCAGTAAAGGTATGTTCTTGGAATGTGTGGGGTGTGGAGTTAGTGCGATTTAGCACCTTAACTCCCTCATATCTGTGGGTGCTACAGTACCCACCCACTTTCCCGTGGCAGCTTCAGTCAATATACAATTTTAAAATAAATTTTACATAATTATTTGGCGGATAGTTGGGAAGCGTAAATCATCCCCGTTCCGGACAGTTCGAAGAAATGCCAGGGTACTATTAGTATGGTTGTCTATTGTGTCAAAAAGTTTCAGTGCTCTATCACGTACGTATTTTTCTACTGTCTCAAGTCTTAGGTCCTTGTATATGTCAGTGTTCCTAATGTACCATGGAATTCTTAGGATCTTTCGAATAGTTCTATTTTGGAAGGACTGGAGTGCTTTCGTTAGTCTTTGTCGTTTGGTAGAAAGCAGAACTACCATATAGTAACGTCGGTCGTATAATTTGTTTGTAGATGAGCAGTCGATTTTTAAGGCTAAGTTTTTTGGATTTAATGAGTGGGTGTAATGAAGAGAGAAGTCCAATACAGTGTTCCCGTTTATTTTGTATGTGTTGTTTCCATGTCAGGCTTTTGTCAAATGTAAGTCCAAGGTATTTAGCTGTTGGTGCCCAGTCTATTGTTTAATTGTCAACGTGAAGTCTCTGTGGAGTTTGCTGTAGTTTTCTTGTGATGAATAGGGCCTGTGTTTTATCAGAATTAAGCCTTATTTTCCATTTGTGAAAGTATTCCAATAAAATGTTTATCGATCGTTGCAAGTTTGAGGCGATGACTCTTGCTTGTCGTGGTGTAACAAATATACAGGTATCATCAGCGTAGAGTGATAATTTTACTTTTGGAGGCAGAGTAGGAAGGTCTGCAGTAAATATATTGTAAAGGACCGGCGATATGGGCGAGCCCTGAGGAACTCCAGCATCAATTGGTCTCAGGCTTGAGAGTTGTTTGTCAATTCTGACACGGAATGATCTGCCTTCCAAAAAGGAGCCAATGGTTTGAGTGAGCTGCAGTGGCATATTGAACTGATGCATTTTGAAGATAAGTCCTGCATGCCAGACTTTATCAAAGGCCTTAGCTATGTCAAACATAACTAAGCCTGTTGAGTTTCTGCGATTTAAGCCTGTTCTGATGTGTTGGACCACTCTAACTAACTGGAGCTCAGTAGAGTGTTTGGCTTTCAAGCCATATTGTTCTTCCGGTAGAATATCTTTATCAGATATAACCTCATAAAGTCGATGCAGAATCACCCTTTCCGCAATTTTCGACAGCGAAGAGAGGAGACTGATGGGTCTCCAGTTTTGTGGAAATTGTGGGTCTTTTTGAGGTTTCGGGAAGACAATAATAACCGCTGATTTCCATATTTTGGGATACCTTCACAAACGAAAAATCGTATTAATAATGTCAGTGAGTGTTTGTAATATATTATCTGGTAGCCAAGAAATCATAGTGTTTGTAATAGTGTCATATCCGGGTGCTTTATGTTTGTTGAGTGTCTGTATAATGTTTTTGATTTCGTCCAAGTCTGTGGGTTTTATTCTGTCTTCGTGTTGAATGTTATCCATCAGTAGTCTGTTGACAGAAGATTGAATTATTTCCTCAGTTCCAAAGTCCTCCTCATCTGAAGAATTTTCGCGGAATTGTGTTTCTAAGGAATCTGCAAATGCCTCCGCCTTACCCGCATCGTATTATTGTATTCCATTCGGACCATGAATAGGTGGTACCACAATTTTACTGTTATTCCGAAAGTATTTGGTCATTCTCCAGAAACTGCCACACCCAGGTTCGAGACTCTGCACAAAGGTCTCCCATTGCTCGTTTCGGAATACCCTTATTTTATCACGGATTTCATTTGTTATCCGAGGAGCGTTTATTCGTCACCTGTAAACCTAGCTCTCCTCCGAACTTGATTCCTTCTCCTGATCAGTTGTTTGATATTCTGAGGGAGTTCATAGGGATTCGTTTCCCTTCTCGGAGTTATGACCGTGTGGTCCTCTTTTGCCTGTATAATTTTCTGAGTTACGTTCTCAATGATGTTGTCGAGGTCTTCGGCCGTTTCAGGTGATTGAAAATTAGTTTTATTGGCCAATGCGACTTTAAACGCTTTCCAGTTTATAGTTTTCCTTTCCTGCATAGGAACATCAATAAAGATGTTTTCTTTGAGGAAAAGGACTGGTTTGTGGTCGGAAGACAGTTCGTCGAGGACATTTAACCGAACATTTTGTGTGAATAAAGGTATGTTACATAAGTGCCTTAATATCTAAGTTTTTGAAAAAATAACAAAAAATTTGAAACAGTACATTCAACATATATGTACATATAAGTACTCGTACATGTGTACATATTTATGTTCCCATATTTCTGTATATACGTATTTACTATTTTACTGTGAAAAAGTCAGCTATTTGTGACTGACGACTGGATTTCATGCTTTGGTTTTCAAAAAAAGGTTTGGTTTTGTTTAAACTATTATACAGGGAATCGGTTTTTTTTTTTTAAATACCTCCTTCCCTTCCACTCTCTCCATCACACTTTCTTCGTCGCACAACGCTCGTGCGATCTGCGCTTCACATTTCGTCGTTTCTACAGGTGTGCCATCCAGACAATGTTTAAAACATCGGTATAAGGGGGCACACAAAAAAATATGTGAAGTCATCCTGTTAATCTTTTCATGTCCGATTCGTTAACAGCTCTCAGAGCTAAAAAAAAATATTAATTCGACGCAGTAAAAAAAACTCTGAGTTAAAAGAATGGCTGTTTCTTCAAGTATCTCGACGATAGGGTCAACAATGCCCTAAGATGCTATTTTGAAGTTACTGGACAGATAATAATAAATCATAAGGCTAGCTGTGTCTTGAGGCATCTCGATGATAGGATAAAAAAAATTGCCCTAAGATGCTATGTTGAAAGTTTCTGCGCTGAGATTCAATCGCTATTCATTAAATAGTTCCTGAGTCTTTTCTTGAAGATCATAAGTGAATTCGCTTCTTTTACTGATTCCGGAAGATCATTGTATATACGAAGGGCATCATTTGTAGAATCGTTCTTTAGACGATCTGTTCTTGCAAAGGGTATAACAAATTGGTCTGCGTTCCTAGCATTGTATTGATTCTTTTGTGATACCCTAACAAATGGCACTTGTGGGGACAAGTTGAGGTTTAAGCATTTGAAGATAAACTTAGCTTTCTCCATTATAATGATTTGGCTAAAAGTTAATGCGTTACACGATTGGTACACTAATTTTGTTGACGTGAGCCTTGGGAGATTATGCATATTTTTATATGCCTTAGTTAACATCCTGGAGATGATATTAATGTTTATCTTTGATGACTGACTCCAGATTACCACTCCGTAATGTAATTTCGATAATACGAATGCATTTAGAACCAGTTGTTTGATGTTCCTCGGGAATCCCTCGTACCTACGTAATAAGCCGATTACGGGGGGCTAATTGCCTTCTTAAGCTGTTTATATGTGGGAACCAAGTTAAACGGTGGTCAATGATTAGGCCAAGATATTTAAATTCAAATACCCTTTGCAGATTTTCGCCGTTAATTTTTATATCAAGTCTTCAATGGCATTCTTGTTACATCCCGAGTACAGGAGTACTGTATCATCAGCATATAATGTGTAATGCCCATTTAGTCTACATGTAATCAAATTATTCGTGTATAATAGGAACAAAGTGGGGCCTAGTATGGAACCTGATTTCATTGGTGCTGGGTCACTCAAAAAATTATTGACTTCTGTTATCTGCAATCTACCTTTTAGATAACTGTGAAATAACTGATTCGCTTTGCCTTGTACACCATATGATTCTAATTTACGAAGCAGAAGGTCATGGTCGACCGTATCAAACGCTTTCTTCAGATCCACAAAAATGGCAACAGCATAGTCTCCATTGTCAAGCCTTTCATTGATGAAATGGGTTACTGAGATCAAAGCATCAAGTGTTCCTTTGGTTTTTTGAAAACCATATTGATGGGAATTTAGGATAGAGTTATCCACAATGAACGATGTTAAACGGGTGTTAATTATTTTTTCAAAAATTTTACTGAATCCTGTAAGAAGCGCAATCGGGCGATAGTTATTCGGGTCCGAACGATCACCTCCCTTAAATATAGGAATTATTTTCGCTAGCTTCCCCTCCTCAGGAAACGTCCCGTTTTTGATGTGCTCATTGTAAAAGTCAGCAAGGAGACCTGCTATTTCGTCTCTGACGAGCATAATTTCATCCATTGTTATGTTATCACTGCCTGGAGCAGTGTTCTTCTTCATTGCCTCGATGGTTTTATGCACCTCGTCTTTGTTGGTTGGATGGATGTGAAATGTGGATCTAAGCGAGGTATTTGTATCATTCCTTATACTTGTTGGAGGAGCACCGAGTTCGCTCGTTATTTTTTCACCAATAGTTGAGAAGAAGTTATTTAGAATTGTTGCTGCTTCATTTTGTTGCGAAGAATCAGGCAGAGAGACTGGAATGATCTGCAAATTAGGTGAAAAAGTCCGGGGAAGAGAGTTATCTTTTACTTCGTTTATTATTTTCCATATTTCGCGATTATTATCAGCCGCTACTTCCAATCTTTTGGAAAAATATGAAAATTTTGCTTCCTTTACGAGACGCTTTGACTCTTTTTTCGCTTGGATATATATGTACTTAAGCGTCAGATCTTCCATGTTCCGTCTGAAATCCGTATACAACTTCCTCTTTCTTATACTGGCTTCTATAACTCGTTTCGTAATCCAAGTTAGCTGGCGACATCTAAGTTTTTTCTCGATGGTCGAGTGACGTTTGGATTCAGAGATCATATTTGTCAGTTCTGTTAGATTAGTAGGTTTCTGGGTTTCCAATACCCGTTGAAGATGTGTTTTGAAGAGGTCCTTGTTTACATATCGAAACGATTTGTAACTAGGCTTTTGTTTATGAACGTTGAAGTTTTGGATGCTTATTTTTAGAACCTGATGGTCTAGCTCTGGCCAGTTCTCTACTTTGAAATTAATTTTTTCCGCAGTAAGCTTGTCATTTATGACTATATGATCTAGGCAAGTATTCGAAACAGGACGAGTAATTGTTTCGTTATTAATAACAACAGCACCATTTGTATCGAGAGTATCTTTATATAGCCTTGATTCTGAGGACTCGGTGATTAAGTCAATGTTTGTGTCAGCTACGGTGAGTAAATTTTTTTCTGCTGAGTATATGTAGTCTAGGACAGAGCAAAGATCTTGCGCGTTCAAACGGCTGGGGTTGTAGAAAGTGCCAATTTTTATTTTTTTACCAGCTTGGATTAACTCGATTATTATCATATTATATTTATCAGGGGTCACACGATTAGTGGTGAAATTTATTGAGTTTTTAATATAAATTGCTGTGCCGCCACCTCTTCCGGGTCTGCAGGAGAAAACTGAATGATAACCCTGAATGTTAAAATATTTAGCTTCCTCAGGATAAATCCAGACTTCATTTAGTATGATCACATCTATGTTGGGATTATGCTGCAGATAAATCTGAATGTCACTTAGTTTGTGCCGTAAGCTTCTAATATTCGCATATAGGAGAGTCAGTCAGTTTGTATCGTTACAATTCATTTGCAGTCGTAGTCGATGCTCCTCCTGGCAATCATTATCCTACGTTGGTATTCTGGGCACTGAGTAGAGTCTGATCTGTGGGAGTAATCAACATTCTTACTGTTACCCGCGCAATTGAAGCATTTCTCGAAATCACTTTTACAGGCCTTCGTTTCGTGCTTTCCTGCACACTTAGCACATGTTTGCTCCCCTTCGCACTTTAACGTATATTCATTGGCTTTTAAATAGGAACGCAAGACACTCAACGAATTTTCAACCAATTCGTTTGAAGGTGGTTGCTGGAAATCATCTTCTCATTCTTCCTCCGTCGCGTCACTTTGGCAGTCAACTTCGTTGTTCAACTGCAGCGGTTCGGATCTACAGGAATCGATAATATCTTCATCGGTAGGAAACTCCGGAGTAGCAATATCGTCATCTACGTGTATAAAATCGTGAATAGTGCTACCTTCTTCTATACTTTTAATATTTGCCCAAGCTTCATACTCGATTTGCAGTTGGATTTCATCTTCACTCTTTTTTTTCAACCATTCACTTATGAAAATTAGGCAAGTTTCATCCTCTTCTTCCCATGTGGAATACACACCAAAACCGGCTTTTTTAAAACAGTTAGAAATGGTATCAGGTTTGACGTCGATATTCCATGCGTTAGTTATATCGTCAACACAATCCATTAACGTAATGTTATTTTTTTGTTCTCTTCAAAACTTTTCAAAGATTTTTTTTCAAATTTCTTCGGCGATAATGACATTTTAAACATTGTATGATACCCTGATCAAGTGGTTGTAACTTAGATGTCATATTCGGCGGGAAAAAAGCATGTTTAATGCATTTTAATTTTTCCTGGATATTTTTAGGATGGGCCAGACAGTTTTCAATAAATAGAACAATTTTCCTTCCCTGGTTTTTAAATTGTTTATCTAATTCAATAGCCATTCTTCAAAAAGTGCGCCTGTCATCCAAGCCACTTCGAAAGCAGCGAGGTTTATTACTTTTACCTATTAGAAGCAATTTTCCTTTTTCTGATCCATCCATGTTTGCAAGAAGCATCAATGTCGCTCTCTGTTTACTATGTTTACCTGCATGGCACTTCTGATTTTTAAAAGTTAAGGTGTTTTCTGGGAGGTATTAAACACGTTCCGTGCTTGATAACCTTCTAATAAATGAGGTAAAACATTACGTCTCCATTTATTGCAGTCTTCGTCACTCACTTCACTGCTTTCTCCACAAGCCTTTTTATGACATACGCTAGATCCAACATTAAAAAGACCGAAGTTTAAAGCCTAATCACTGTATAAATTTCTATATGCACCATACCTGAGTTTCCAATTATCGAGCCAACCAGTGCTTGCCTTAAAGCTTGGTTGTCCTAGTTTTTCACCAAAGTCCAATGCCTTTTCTTTAATTAATCCTCCGGAAACAGGTAAATTCTGCCTTCTTGCCGATTTAAACCACTCAAAAACTTCTTTGTCTACATTTTCATACATAGGCTTTTTTAGCCGCTTGATAGTCCCATTTGCACAACTTTCCATTGCGGTGATAATTGAGTGCTAATTTTTTAAAATAGTTGACACTGTACTTGCTGGAATACCGTACTTCACAGCCACGTCTTTATTTCTTGAGCCACCTTCCACTTCATGCAAGTGACCTTAGCAAGCGCAGAAACTGAACTGCCTGCATAAATATGTCAAAAAGACCAGTGAATTTCCTGGGCGAATGCCCTAATTACGGTTGACTTTAATCTGTTAAAAGCATAGATCTCAGAGAGAATGGATACGAAATGCATCGAGAGAATTGAAGCACTTTATCATGTAGCGTGAAGTTGGCTCGTTATTAGCTGTTGATTCGAATTTCAAATAAATTTGACGTGACGTCTCCCACTAATTTTCGCATCTAACTTGAACGATATAAAAGATTGAACATGACTTACCCTACGAAGGATACGTCCCTGACATGCTTCCTAGAGCTGTTTTCACAATCCCACACGCGTCACTACATTTTTCATTTTTCGACACAAAAACACTCGCGATCCGTAACAAACTTTTCAGATTGATTAATTATTACATTTGCAACGCTTTCGCACTATTTTCAAGACGTTTTATCTTAAAAAAATTGTTTTGCGTTCAATTTCAAATTCAACTCTCATCTATGTTGAATTTTCACAAATCATATGTTTTCAATCATATGGTCGATATTTTGTTGACAATTCGGGGGTTAAGGTATAAGAGGAGAGGGATTTTCGTGAGAGCAAATAGAGAGCCAGTTGAGTGTGTGGATTCTCTAGCGGCGTGAAAGGCAGGGGGATTTCAATTCGCATGCGAGAGGAAGGCATACATGTAGTAAAAGTACTTCACACACGTATGGATGAAAATAAGCTCATTTCGCGTCCATTACTTTATATGTCTTTGGTTAAAAGCAACAGTAATGAGGGGATTCCCCCAGAAAAAAAAAAAAAAAAAAAATATATATATATATATATATATATATATATATATATATATATATATATATATATATATATATATATATATATATATACATATATATATATATATATATATATATATATATATATATATACATATATATATATATTTATATATATATATTTATATACAATGTATATATAGATATACATATATATAGGTATATATATAGATAGATATTTATATATATCTATATATTAGATACTCTAAAAAGTATCACAAGCACTTTTTGGTATAGTCTTGAGCGATTCCAGCGATGCAGTCTTCAGCGAGCGAACCATCTCTTGACTGTGGCTTTTGATAAAGTATCTTGACGAGCCTTCGATGCATTCTCACCTTGATCGTAATGATATTATAAAATATAACGAATTTTTTCAAAAATTTCACTCATTTTCAAATAAATACATCTTTTGACACGAACGACGAAATACAAAACTGTCGGTATATGTATATAAATTGTAGACTGTAATGTCAGCTGTCAAACGTTTGACTCAATCTGATTAGTATTGCCCGATATATGACAACGAACACCATCTAGTGACAAAAGGGATCAGTACTTTTTAGAGTATATATATGTATATATATATATATATATATATATATATACATATATATATATATATATATATATATATATATATATATGTATATACTCGTATATATATATATGTAAATATATATATATATATATATATATATATATATATGTATATACTCGTATATATATATATGTAAATATATATATATATATATATATATATATATATATATATTTATATATATTGTCACATGTACAAATAATTTTGCGAGCTACTGTCGCAATTGTTTCCACAACAATGAAGAACACGAATTCACTCGAAGACACGAGAACCCAACAAGCATGATCAACATCTGCAAGTGACGTCACTCCATTCATTAAGTTTTCTCGAATCTACCAGCTACCTCTCGGTAGAACATTCGCCAATAAACGAGAAATGGGTGAATAGGTAGAGACCCTATATAAAGGCGAGCTGAATGAATGGGGGGATCATCATTCGACCGCGATAAGAACTGCGAAAGTGTGTGGGAAGTGTGTTTCGTAATAGTGAAGTGATTTAGAAGACAATTGCGATAAGAAATTTATGGACAAGTGTTAGATTTATTTTTATAGTGAAAATTAAAATTAGTGAAAGTGTTAAACTGATTATTGTGCATTTTCTTGAATTAAATAAACTCTTTTAACTTAAATTAAAAGACATTGCGTTTTCACTTTCCCGGAACGTTAAAGTTATAGGCTGCGAACCAATAACACGCGACAATGGTGTCAAGAAGTGCGAAGAAAAATTTTGAAAGTGAAAATTTGAACATTTTTATAGTGCACAATAGTAAAATTTAAAGAAACATTAAAAATGCCACAAAGCTTAAACTTAAAAATTAATCAATTGAGCATATCGGAGCTCAAAGAGGAGTTGGAACAGCGAAACCTGGCTACGCAAGGCACAAAGGCCACACTGATTGCACGCTTGCATGACGCAATGGAATCGGAAGGCACGTATCTGGATTCGGGTGAGCCCTCAGATGCAGAAAAAGGCGCAGAAGGTGGTGAAGCAGAAATATCAAAACCAAAGAAACCAGAAAATGCGCTGATGCAAATGCTGATGCTGATGCAGCAAGAGCTGCGACAACAGTCGTCCAATTTAACTACGAAGCTAGACCAACAAGCAATCGAAATCAAAGCAGACATCAAGGCAGACACCACACAGAAGCTGGAGAAACAGTCAACCGAAATAAAAGCGGAGCTCGGTAGTCTCAACAAGCAAATCAAAGGCGTCGAGGAAAAGGTTGACCAGGTCGAGGAAAGGGTTTACCAGGTCGAGGAAAAGGTCAGCCAGGTCGAGGAGAGAATCAACAATGAGATGGAAAACATGAAAAAGGAATTGGAAGCAGCAAAGGCAGTAGTAAGCACCTCACCAGCCCCAATTATAACCGCAGCGCAAAGCTCATCTAGAAATGTGCAAGCACCAATATTCGATGGGCAAACGGTCTGGACTATTTACAAAATCCAGTTTGAAGCAGCCGCTAGGATAAATCACTGGAATGAGCAGGAACGAGCAACTGCGTTAATTCTTGCTCTAAGAGGTCCAGCTGCCGAGCTTTTGCAGACTATCCCCGTTGAGCTGCATTCAAACCCGGTTGCTATAATGAATGCGCTGGACATGCGTTACGGAGACGATCATCTGAAGCAGATTTACCGGGCACAGCTACGGCATCGGATGCAGAAGTCTGGCGAAACCTTGCAGCAGCTAGCACAAAACATTGAGCAACTGGCACTTTTGGCTTACCCAGCGTACGACCCAGATGACGTAGCAGCAGAAGCATTCATCAGCGCCTTAAAGGACAAGGAATTGCAACAAGCCGTGCGGTTAGCTCAGAAGCAAACAGTCAAGGAAGCATTGGCTTATAGTTTAAATTTTGAGGCAGCCAAAAAGGTGACCCGCACCACTGTCCGGGTTCGCGAGGTAGTGACAGATAAATCCAGGTGTGAGCCCGTGGGAATTGAGCGAGAGCTGCAGGTGAATGGTGCGCCTAGATGCTGGAATTGCGGGGAAAAAGGGCACCTGCAAAGAGACTGCAAGAAGGGGAGAAGACCGAGCTATTGTCCAGGGTGGTGGAGATCCAGACCGTGTCAGGAGCCTAGAATGGAGGCCCATCAAACTGCAAGGGCCAACTTCGTGGGGCGAACGTTGGCCACGAGTATCGACATCCCCAGCACCGTGCCAAGGCAACATCGTGGAGAAGCAGACAGATGCCTTCCTGGTCAAGTTGATGAAGAACAATGCACCCTAACAAACGGCACTGGTGCAACCCGATCGACGATCCGACCAGAGCTAGTGAGGCCCCAACTGCTCCACAAGGGCAGAGTTCATGGAATTGCTGACGCCCTATCTCGTCATCCATGTCCAACTAACTGCAAACATTGCCAACGGATTGAGGAAAAGGAGCCGCCCGTTGATCTGCGAGTGATAACGGCTGAATTCGATGAAGGTTGGTCATCGGAGGAGATTCGAAATGCCCAGTTAGCCGATGAAGATATCGGACCATTGCTCGTATGGAAGGAGACGACTGGGCGACCGGAGTGGAAGGACGTTTCGATGCATGGCGCAACCCTGAAAAGCTATTGGGCACAATGGAACTCCCTTCAGGTGGAGGGTGGCGTACTCAAGCGAAAATGGGAAACGGTGGATGGTAGCTCGTATAGGATGCAAACTATACTTCCCAAAAGCCGAATCCACGATGTGGTTAAGGAAATGCATGAAGGATCCTCGGGAGGCCACCTTGGAGTTAACAAGACCTTAGCGAAATTGCGGGAAAGGTTCTACTGGCTCCACGCTCGAGAAGACGTAGAGGACTGGTGTCGCAGATGCACAATTTGCGCTTCCGTCAAAGGCCCAAAGCGACGACTGAGAGGACAAATGCAAACCTATAACGTAGGCGTGCCATTCGAAAGGATTGCTGTTGACATCGCTGGACCCTTTCCTGAATCTGAATGGGGAAATCGATACACGCTGGTTGTAGCTGATTATTTCAGCAAGTGGCCCGAGGTCTACCCCATTCCCAACCAGGAAGCAACTACGGTAGCCGAACAGCTAGTGTTAAATTGGGTCAGCAGGTACGGCGTGCCTTGTGAACTACATTCGGATCAAGGCCGAAACTTTGAGTCACTAGTTTTTAGCGAAATGTGCGAGCAGCTGGGAATACGGAAAACGAGGACAACACCGCTGCATCCCCAATCCGATGGAATGGTCGAACGTTTCAACGGCACGCTCAATAAACACCTTGCCAAGATGGTTGACGAGAACCAAAGGGACTGGGACCGACATATCCCACTATTTTTAATGGCGTATAGAGCCGCTGAACATGCATCGACGGGCCAAGCGCCAGCCAAAGTCATTTTTGGAAAGACTATTCGTTTGCCAGCCGATATAAAGTTCGGAACAACCCCTGAGAAACCCCAAACGGTCTCGGAGTACGCAAGTGATCTAAGACAACGGTTGAACCAGATACATCGGACAGTGCGAAAACACCTCGAATCGGCTACTGACCGCATGAAGACCAGGTATGATCTAAAGGCTAATTCTACTGGCTTCCAGCAAGATGACTTGGTGTGGCTTTATAACCCGCAACGGCGAAAGGGTAGGTCTCCAAAGTTGCAACATAATTGGGAGGGACCATACCGAGTTACAAAGCGAATCAACGACGTCGTATACCGAATACAGGAACATCGTAAGCCGAGAGCTAAAATGAAAATCGTGCATCTGGACCGTCTTGCCCCATATTACACCCAGGGAGAATTGACTACAACTGGCGACACATCTTTTCGGGGCGAAAAGAACTGAGGTGGGGGCAGTGTCACATGTACAAATAATTTTGCGAGCTACTGTCGCAATTGTTTCCACAACAATGAAGAACACGAATTCACTCGAAGACACGAGAACCCAACAAGCATGATCAACATCTGCAAGTGACGTCACTCCATTCATTAAGTTTTCTCGAATCTACCAGCTACCTCTCGGTAGAACATTCGCCAATAAACGAGAAATGGGTGAATAGGTAGAGACCCTATATAAAGGCGAGCTGAATGAATGGAAGGATCATCATTCGACCGCGATAAGAACTGCGAAAGTGTGTGGGAAGTGTGTTTCGTAATAGTGAAGTGATTTAGAAGACAATTGCGATAAGAAATTTATGGACAAGTGTTAGATTTATTTTTATAGTGAAAATTAAAATTAGTGAAAGTGTTAAACTGATTATTGTGCATTTTCTTGAATTAAATAAACTCTTTTAACTTAAATTAAAAGACATTGCGTTTTCACTTTCCCGGAACGTTAAAGTTATAGGCTGCGAACCAATAACACGCGACAATATATATATATATATATTATATACATCCATATATATATATATATATATATATATATATATATATATATATATATATATATATATATATATATATATATATATATATATATATATATATATATATATATATACAGGGTGCGGCAGCATAACTTCCTTTTTTGAAATGCCCGCCCTTAAAGTGCTAACTGTTATAGCGCGGCGCTAGTAGTCTCATTCGAGAGAGGCGATTTTAAAGTTTTGCTCATCCCTTGGTTAGTCGCTATCATGCGTTGAAACAGTGTGGAGCGTGCATTTACCGTTGAAAAATTGAAAATTTGTTTTGTTGAATTTTGAAAAAAGGAAGTTTTGCTGCCGCACCCTGTATATATATAAATATATATATATATATAAATATATATATATATATATATATATATATATATATATATATATATATATATATATATATATATATATATATATATATGTGTGTATATGCATATATGTTTATATATATAAAGATAAAGTGAACTCCACAACACATAAATTTCTACCAAAAAATTTTAACCCAAAAATATCCCTCTTAACTGTATCCCTCGTTCACGTTTACCCATCGCCTTTGTTTTCAATAAACTATGGCACCTAATTTTCTTGAAAACTTCATGAAAATGATCTTTTATAGTTAAATGAAGACTCGAACATATGCATGTTCAGGTTCATCTTTAAAGTTATGATCAGTTAAAAGAGGAAAATTACCGTTTTATTCAGACTATAGTATGGAAATCTTTAATTTTAGATTTCGGGGCATATAATGTACATATAATATTCTCTAGAAACTAACGAATAAATTTTCAAATGTCGATATGCGAAGGATCTTTCAATAAGATTATCAGTAGGTGAGGGACGAATTTGAAAGATCAAACCTATTATGAACAATGTTTTTACTGCTTTCTTGGCGTTTTTCAACTCGCCTTGACGATACTAAATAAACAAAAATTTCCTTTTTATTGGGTGAATATTACTTTTTATTTAATTACAAACGCACCTTTCGAAACGAACGTCCTGTTTTCTTCAGTGCTTTTTTACAATTGTTTCTTATAAACAATCTACCATTGCCATTTTATGCATCTAAGTTTTTTCGTACAGGTAATAATTCTCCATGATCTATTAAGGGGTTCAACAATTATAGAGGTTCAACAATGATAGGTAATAACGCTAGCTACAAATTTTCCAAACCTAAACAATTGTTGATTTTTATCATATATGACCCAAAACTTCGGTATCCCATTCAAATCCCTGAAGACTTGCAAAATAATTCGCATATTTCGTACGAAAGATCATTAAAATTGATTTTCTCTTAATATTTACAGAGTCCTTGAAAGGATTACAATTCTGTGCTGGTACATTTTAGTTCAATATTTTGTCCCAATCAAAATCCTAATATGCGTCGATAAGTTATGCTGAAAAATCGGGGTGAAAGTCAGAAAATTTTTAGTTTTAACGATAAAGGTCCTTTTCCGGTATTTGATTTTCTTGTCCTTTAAATGGGACCAAACAGAAAGTAAGACGTATAATTTGCCGAAAACCTTTTGAACGGGGATAAATAGAAGGACTATTTATCCCCGTTCAAAAGGTATGCGTGAACATACATAAACAAGTTGAGTAAGCAGGAGAGTGCTCCTACCAGAAGGTCTTTTCGGCGTGAATCGATAACTTGAATTATTCATCCAATACTTAGATATGAAATCGTTCAAATTTATACAAAAGATGCACAGTTTCTTTCATAAGCACAGTGCAGCCGCCATTTTAATCTAGCTTAAATGATTTTTCTGAATGCTCGGCCGATTGAACATGTTCAAGTTAAACACTATTCCTTAAATTTTCATGAAAATTGAAAGAAAATAAAAGTGCCTAATCAATTTTAAATATATATAGGGTTTTACAATAAGAGGTGTTATTTTGAATAGATCTTCTGATTTAACACCTTGCGACTTCTTCCTTTGGAACCACGTGATAGAGAAGGCCTATGCCAATAGCCCAGCGTCAATTCAAGATCTCAAAGATGAAATTCGTGAGGCTATCGAGGACATAGGGCAGCCACTTTGCGATTTGGTTATGGAAAATTTCATGAAGAGGATATGGTCCTGTATGCGTGTCGTAGTAGTAATTTGCCCAATGTTAGTTATTGCTATTAACGGCATATCTTCTTCTTTATGATGAACTAAACATCCGATCATTTATTTTAAAAAATGGCATTTTTCTTTTAATATCAAAATAACACCTCTTATTGATTATAATTCGATCTCAATTAAATTTTGTGAACATATAAATCTTATGTTAGTCTATATAATTGTAAAATTTCAAGAAGTTTAAAGGTACCGTTTTGATTTTATGGGCAAAAATGTAAAATCTACAAATCATACTATTATTAACAAAGTTGAGTGAACTCCGATTTCTAAGGTATTTGTTCCCCTTGTACTCATAAAGGTCCACGTTCGTGATAATTTTCAGACTTTTCGGCTGAAAGGTGTCCAATCGCGAGGCGGTGGGGGGGGACACAAATTTTGGGTACATTTTGCCTTCCCGTGGACCCCCTGATTCATCAAATGATTTTTTTATTTCAGATTCTAAAAGTTCTAATCAAGACCTTTCATTTGATACCCCACTCGACTACCTTTGATTAAAAAAAATTTTTAAGGGTCAATTCGTTATGAGGGGGGACCCCCCTTAAACATTTTTAAAATTTTTGTCAAGGCCTTAACTTTTGAGAGACCATCACTTCTGACCTTTTCACAAAGTTTGAGCATTCTAGCTTCTATAGTTTCTGAGGAAATCAGCTGTGACGCACGGACAGACGGACAGACAGGTCGCGAAACTAGTAGGTCTTTGTAAAAAATATTTTTACAAAGACCTAAAAAAGCTACAACAAAAATATACGTGACGAATTGATAACCTTCTTTCCTTTGGAAGCCGGTAAAATATCCATTACGTCACAAGTTATTTATAGTATTTCGAGATTTATTGGCTTTTCAACAAAAAAACGTAATTGTAGATAAAACTGATTATCATTTTGTTCTACAGAGTTATCCATTTCATTGTAGGAAAGTATAACCCTGCCTTTGACATCTGTCAGAATTAAATGTCATCCGAAGCATGATTTTTTTAGTTGAATGTTTGCCATTTAGAAATATGGATTGTTTAACAGTCGAAGAACGCGTTAAAATTATTAAATTTTATTATAAAAATGGTGATTCTGCTGTATCAACATTTAGGGCTTTATGAGCCGATTACGGTCGACATAGTCGACCTACACAGCAAACAATTTCGAAGACAGTGAGAAAATTTGAAGAGACTGGATCGGTTATTGATATTGCAAGGCCTGTGCATCATGGCAACATTCGTTCTGCTGAAAATATCGCTGTCGTTGCTCAAAGTGTGGAGGAAGACCCGAATTTGTCGATTCCTCGACGTGCTCAACATTTGGGCTTGTCTTACGGCTCATTGTGGCGGATTTTGCATTTGGATTTGCATCTCCATCCGTACAAAATCCAACTCACTCAAGAACTTAAGCCTCAAGACCATACACAACGCAGAATGTATGCGGATTGGGTGATTGAACAACAAGCCATTGATAACGATTTTTCGAACAAAATTTTCTTTAGTGATGAGGCTCATTTTTCGCTCAGTGGTTATGTAAATAAACAGAATTGCCGCATATGGGGCCCTCAAAATCCTCAGGTGATCGCAGAAAGGCCTTTGCATCCGGAAAAAGTGACCGTTTGGTGTGCATTATGGTCTGGTGTTGTTATTGGCCCGTATTTTTTTGAAAACGATCAAGGAAGAGCCGTTACAGTCAATTCTGACCGTTATGGACATCCGTTAACCGATTATTTTTGGAGAGAAATTGAAGATTATGATCTGGAGAACATGTGGTTCCAACAGGACGGAGCCAAAAGCCACACAACACAGGCTAATCGTGCAAGAGAAATTTCCAGGACGCGTAATTTCGAGATTGAATGATGTCAATTGGCCGGCAAGATGCTACGACCTAACACCTTTGGATTTCTTTTCATGGTGCTATACGAAAGTTCGTGTTTACGCGAACAATCCTCAAAATCTTGAGCAATTGAAAACCAATATTCGTGGTTATGGCCGAGATATTGCCGGAAATGTGCCGAAAAGTCATTGAAAATTACCTCAAAAGGATTGAGGCCTGTAAGAGTTCCCGTGGAGGATGTTGTGTTTCACGTATAATGGCAATCTTTATATTGAATAAAAAATATTGTTTCCATCTGAATATGTTATGTATTTTCTTTAGCTTTACTTTCCCAAGAGTAAAATGGATAACCCTATATGAACGAAAAATGACACGTTTTATATATATATATATATATATATATATATATATATATATATATATATATATATATATATGTATATATATATATGTATACATACGCGTACATATATATATATATATATATATATATATATATATATATATATATATATATATATATATATGGGTGTGTGTGTGTGTGGGTGTGTGTGTATATAAAATGTACGGACTACTTTTCCATTGTCGGCCGGCTAGTTCGGACAGGGTTTTGGTCGCAGGTCTTTTAAATGGATTACGCTCGATAACTTTAATTCAGCCACCATAACGTGCCCGTTTTAAAACGCGTTTAAACGGAGCCATATGGAAAAAATACAACCTACTCTAACAAAAAACCGCAAAGCAAACTATGGTACCGCGTACCGATCGCGACGCATACTCACCGTTTGCCGACATTGTCCTGCTGGAAGAGATGGTCTTAGCTAGAAAGGAAAGACATCATTAACGTAGCAATTCATTTTATTCATGCTATACTTCGATAAGGAAATGTAAACAATACATTTAGATACATTTCAAATTAATTATAAATAAATCCATTTTTTTCTGTTGTGAAGTTTTTACTTTCTCTTCGAGTGTCTTTATATGGGCCTTCGTACGGTGAATACAATGAGAATTTTTTTGTTTTTACTCTTAAAACGACTCTGTTGCAAATATTTAATAATAACGGTAGGTAAGTTTTATTTTGTGGTAGTTTTGTATCTTTGACTTGAATATTTTATATTAGAATGGAAAAAATACCAATAAAGGATAGTTTGGAAGATTTAGCGCTTCCAAACTATCCATGCAATGGGAAAATGGAATGCTTGATTAAAGTGGAGTCTATGTTGGTATTTTATATAATTCATCAACCGCGATGCTTTCTTGAAAAGTTAACAATTTTATTAGTTTTTCCTCACCTCGAAATAATCTTAACGTTTAGCGTTTTAATGGAAAACAAAAAATAAAGTATGGTTAATTCCCAACTTACAGCCTCGACTCATAGCGTTAAGTCACTCATTCGTGATATAATTAATAAAAACCTATTAAAAACCGTCAGTTATCAAAATGGTAACGAACGACAACTGCATGATTTTTCCTTCAAAAAACATTTATTTACGATTTAGCTGAAGAATATCGTGTTCATACTGTACTGATTGAACGCCTTAAAATAAGTATACTCCACTTAAATAGGCCGAAATTCAGAGTGCTGTTGGAGTATAATTCAATAATTAGATGTAAGTACCTGATCCGTGTTATCTCAAAAATCGGTTGTTTTCAATTGTTAAATAAACTTTTTGCATCTTCTCAACTTAATTTCATTATTCTTGCAGACTGTACTTGTACTACAAAACAATTAAGTTTTATTTCGTGACATTAATTCCTGGCAGAGAAATATATTTGAAATTCTATAGTTTTCGTTTTCTTCAACTTACTGCTAGCCAATATTAGATAGAAAATTTTATTTCTTATTAATATGATTAAACTTAGTGTCAATAATTAACTTAAATTTTATGATAAATTATATAAGTTGGAAATAATAAAATAATATTTAAAATGAACACGCATACCAAGTCTGTATTCTCTAATACATTGTACTCGTATTGTAGTTTTCCCTTTTCTGTACATACAGTCTTCCACAAAAGTCAAGGTACAGTGATAAATATCATGAAAATTGTTTGATATTTTTATTTAAAAAACGTATAGTGATAAAATTTTTTTGGTATTACTTCAACTATAATCATTACACTTTAAATTCATGTAAAACAAAACGAAAATTCTGTCGTATTAATATATTATTACATATGATGTGTTGGAAAGTCAATGAATGAAGTCCACAAAAGTCATGGTACACCTAAAGAAAAATGATACAAATTGTAATTATAGTCTTGCATAGTTATTTGAATTATACTTTTCTTAATATTTTGTCGGATATCCTTTCATCTGAATTACTGACTCCAGTCTTTTAGGCATAGAATATACCAATTTTTTAGTAAATTCGCTGCTGATTCTGGCCCACTCCTCCAATATAACATCCTTAAGCTGCGCCTTGCTTGATATCACTCTTTTTCGGATTTTTGTCTCAAGCTCATTCCAAAGATGCTCTATAGGGTTCAAATCAGGGCTTCGAGGCGGTGTAGCAAGCATGCGAGTATTGTACAATAGCCACATTCGAACTTTATGCGCAGTGTGCTTAGGGTCATCGTCCTGTTGAAACAAGAAATCTTCTCGCATACCTAATTTGGCTGCACTTTGTTTCATGTTGTTTCGTAGAATCTCTAAATAAGAGTTCTGATCCATAGGTTTTTTCGATGAATGTCAGATTTCCAACTCCAGCAGCAGCCATGCAACCCCAAACCATAACACCACCGCCTCCATGTTTTACTGTTTTAATAGTGTTCTTGGGATTAAATGCTTCTCCTACTTTTCGCCAGACCCTCTTATGCCCATTTGCACCAAATATACAAAATTTAGACTCATCCGAAGATAAAACATTATCCCAAAACGTTATTGGTTTGTCAATATATGCTTTTGCAAATGTTATTCTTTTTTGTTTGTTTATGGAACTTACAAGAGGTTTTCTTCTAGGCGTACGAGATGAAAATCCAGCTTCTACGACAGCTCTACGCACAGTTTCTGTGCTAACCTCCTTCTTATCATTAATTCCAAAAACATCGCAGATTTTTCTACAGCTTAGAAATGGATCTTGTTTTACCATTCGCGAAATTTTTCTCTTGTCCTTTGCACTTAGTTTAGATGGATGCACATTTTCCACTCTATTTTCCTTCTTAAATCGATTTATCACTTTTTGAATGGTTGACCGACTTCGCAACACTAGTTCAGCTATTTCAGAATATGATTTGCTCTGATTTGAATGCAGATTAATAATTATTTCACGCTCCTTAATACTCAACTCCTTTCGACTCATTTTTTAAAAATTTTATTAAATAAAAGATACACCACGAATACGGACGCGATATTAAAGACAGCGGCCTACGGTTGTTAACTCACTCTGATAATATGAACTAGGGGGATTCCCCTTTTTAACAAATAACAGGGCATTTTCTGCAACTGTACCAAGACTTTTGTGGAGTAGAAAAGAGACATTGCCAACAAAAAATTATTGTCTTCAATGATAATTATTGCCGAATCCCTTTAAATTTATGAAAACTTAAATTCAACAGAACTCGTATTATTACCATTTCATAACTTTTGGTTTTCAAATAAAAATATTGATTCAGTAACAAAATTTTCAGTTACCGATTCTCTGTACCTTGACTTTTGTGGAAGACTGTAGTCTGTATATTAAAATCGCATCGCAGCCGTAGCAGAGAACCAAAGACATATAAACAAATGGACGAGCAACGAGAATCTGTGTACTCGTCCATGTGAGAAGCAAATTTGCCACATAAATAAGTTATAAATAACTTACGCTCTCGAAACTATATGATTCCCTCTGCTTCTCCTTCCCCTTTTTTCCCAGGCAGGTTTTTCTTTTCTCTCTTCAAAAGAATCGCTTCCCCCACTGACATCCGCGCACACCAACGAAATTTCATTTCAGTTTGAGTATTAACAACAAACAACTCTCACGGAAAACTCGAACGTCAAAGCAAAAGAAAATCGAAAAGAGCGCGAACCACGCGGGAAAACTCATGTGTCAAAGCGGATGGATATTTCGTAAATTTTTAATTAAAACAGTGAATGAAAGTTCCGATTACGTACGCGCGATCTTTAAAATTAAAAACTTTTTAAATGTGAACGTGTTTCGCCGTGAATAGAGTGCTAAATTAAAAGCATATCGCCTCAAACCTCAACTTCACACAACTTTAGCACAGGTTGCCAATTGCTTCGGCTCTCACGACCGGTTGCGGATCCAGTACTCTCTATATCTATGCAGAGAACCTTCCTCTTCCCTTTCCCTTGTAATGTGCATGAACTCAACGAACAATTCGTTAAAGGTAACGCACACTTTCATTCGAACAGCAAGAAGATCCCTTGATCATTATCAACCGTCTATGGGTCGCCTTAATCAGGTATCGCCGAACTACCCTGTTGATGGCGAAGAAGGACAAAGAGGGAGAGAGTACAACCACGTGCGAACCCCTGTACGAGCGTATTTTGTTTGGGTAAAATTTTCCTTTTACATTTTGGCCTGGTAGTGACATTTGGTCTGCGAAGAGCTTGCCGCGTTGGGAAGGCTGTGAAGAAAAAAACAACCATTGATCTAGTAGAAATCTATCCAATTTTGTTTTACGTAAAATAATACAATCTAAGGGTGGTCAAAGTTTAATTAATACGATATGCTGATTATAAAAAAGTGTTTCTTTCCCTTCATATCAATCACATCTGCTAGTGAAGCATTCGCTGTGATTATTAAAGCATATTAAATTTCAAACGCACATATGTATGCGAGCAATCAGTTACGCGTATTATATTGTAATTGAGGCAAATTCGGGACAATAAATTGTACTCTGTATGTCTACACATTTTCATAGCGGTAAAGGTGAGAAATCCAATAAAAAATTGAACGAATCGTCTGTACGTGCGAGCTTCGGAAAAAAAATAAATATCGCGAAATCGTTCTGCCAATATGGCCACTCAGGAAAGTGTTTCGCGACAGGCAACTGCAACACCTGGCAATGATAAAGCCGATCACAAAGCCAGAATGGATGGTGGACTGAAAATGAAAATAATGCGTTCGAAAGCAAATGAAAGCGGTTCCGAATCAAAACATAAAATTGTCAAAAACGATGCGACGAACGGATTAGAATCAAACCCGAAGACTAATAACGGTTCATCGAACGCTACGAAAAATAAATTGAAAGACAGTAAGACACCATCAGTTGGAAGTAACGCGCCGTCTTCAGTGCAAAAGAAAATGTTTAGTGAGACTGGATCAATGCCATCGAAGCCATTTAGTGCGAAAAATGTTTCTGTATCGAATTTATTTTCTTCTCAAACGTCCAGGTACGCTTATCAGTGCCGTGATGTCGCTGGGTCAAATCCAAGTAGTGTGCAATCGAGTAATAAAAGCATCAATTCACCGGGCCCTCCGATGCGTGCTAGAAAGGAGGAAGGTACGAACAAGTCGCCAGAGAATGGCAAGGATTTATTGAAGAATAATGATGGTAGTCCTCCAATGAAGAAGAAAAAAGGATCTGGAGATACGAAAGTTGACAGGTGCGTGGGAACTTCCTTTGGAACATTGACCGAACCCGAATGCCTAGGCCCTTGCGAGCCAGGCACTTCGGTCAATTTGGACGGGATCGTTTGGCATGAGACTGAAGACGGAATATTGGTTGTGAATGCAACCTGGCGGGGCCGCTCTTATGTTGGCACATTACTGGATAGTACCCGGCATGATTGGGCCCCCCCTCGGTAAGTTACATAATTTATGTACACTGCATTATTTAATTACCCTTTCTAGTCCCAACGATGGGAATGAAGATTGGGATTGCCGAACTCGCGCTGGTCGAGCCAAAAGACGTAACGCAACTTACGGTCCGGACCTGAGTAGTTCAGTAAGTATGTCAAGGCAAAAACATATATTTTTCTCTAATTCAAATTTATTACAGTTAACTCCAAAACCACGGAACATCAACAAAGTACGTAGTACCCGGGAGTGTTCATTGTCGGATAATTTCTCATCCTCCACATCCAAACCTGCGTCCCCACGACCTGATATCCGGAAGTCGCGTGATGATGCATCCTCAAACGATGAATCCAACACGCAAAGTCTTGTCAATCCTGTCACTGGTTTGCAAGTTGAAATCCCCACTACAATTCGGCCAACAGTTGCTCCATGCCCAGTCTCACCTGTTCTACTCGAATGTCCTGAACAAGACTGTAATAAAAAGTTCAAAAATGCCAGCGGCCTGCGATACCATCAAAGTAGAGTACATGGTGCTGATTGTTGTGACGATGAATCAAGACATTCTTTTGATGCTCCTCCAACGCCGATTCTGCACCAGGAGGCATCAAGAAGTGCTGAACTGGCTACATCTAATGGCAATAGTAAAGATGCTACAAATGATGTTGATGGTGTATCATCGTCAACTAGAGATGTTTTCTCCGAAATCAGAATTAGTATAATGAATAAGGATTCACTTACGGAACAAAGCTGTGATAAGGATGAAGAAGCCCCTCTGAATCAAACAATGAATATCTGCGATAATGAAGTAGTTTCTAGCTCTAGTGGCTCTAAGGAGCAAAACATACCATCTACTGTAGTTAAATCCTCGAGCAATGCAGTTATCTCCGTTAAACGGGATATATTTGAGACTCGTAATCCAAAGGACACAGGTAAGTGCATTATTAAATGCTTGTTACTATAAAACTCCAGTTTTCCACCGTAACTCAATACGAAATATAGTAAAGCATTTTTGACCTCACGGGAAATATAGACTAGTATGTCCAGAAAAAAACTACATCGTCAAATTGCATCAATTTTGCTCAAAATTCAAAAGGAGACAACACTGAATGATTTACAGGGAAATATTGTTTTTTTTTTCTCGTCAGCGGAGAATACTATCTTGTTTCGTAGTTATGATCCCTAAAGTTCTTCCGCGTCAGTCAAACGGTCAGGCGATGTTTCAATTCATATGAATTCAATTATAGAACTTCAACAGGTCGAATAGAGACCATTTTAAATTTGACATTAACTTTTTTGGGGGTTTGTGGAGACGAGGTTAAAATGTGTCAAGTATCCAGGCAAATTTTGCCATTTCCACCATTGGAATCTTTTAGATGAATTGTGTTGTGTTGGGCAAAAAATCCTCGAAGTATCTATTAGATCGAGCTTTTACGCCTTTTAATTGCCATAGCTGCTACCAGCTGCGCTTGTAATGCGAGGCGTTCACAAAAAAATATATTAGTCATCCTTATAGTTTTCAGAAATAATCGGGAGCACGGTAATTTGCTGAATAGTTGCGCATCCTATTTCGTTAGCGTGAAACCCACAATGGCCCAGTTCCAGAAGAGCCGAATCAGATTTTACTAAAATACATATCAAAGTCAAAGTCAAAAGCGCTTTATTTAATACCAATCGTTATAAATTTTTAAAAGAACATAAAGCAAATTCCAAACAATAAAACTATAAAAAAACTTAATGGCCCGAATGGCTCTCTAAATTTATACGTTAACAGTTAAACACATTTAATGAAAAAAAATACACTTGCAAATTTAAATTAATTAATATTATTAGATATTTTTTGATTCAATTGGAAAAAGGAGAAAAAACCAATCAGCATTATTCAAAAATTACTTATACTACTAACACAACAATGAACTTATATCCTATACCTAATATCATAGATATAGAGAGTACTGGATCCGCAACCGGTCGTGAGAGCCGAAGCAATTGGCAACCTTCGCTAAAGTTGTGTGAAGTTGAGGCTTGAAGTGATATGCTTTTGTTTTAGCACTCTATTCACGGCGAAACACATTCACATTTAAAAAGTTTTTAATTTTAAAGATCGCGCGTACGTAATCGGAACTTTAATTCACTATTTTAATTAAAAATTTACGAAATTTCCATCCACTTTGACACATGAATTTTCCCGCGTGTTTCGCGCTCTTTTCGATTTTCTTTTGCTTTGACGTTCGAGTTTTCCGTGAGAGTCGTTTGTTGTTTGTACTCAAACTGTTTTCCGAATGATAACAAAGGCGCGATCGTGTGCACGTGAAATGAAACTTCGTTGGTGTGCACGGGTGTCAGTGGGGGACGCGATTCTTCTGAAGAGAGAAAAGAAAACCTGTCTGGAAAAAAAGGGGAAGGAGAAGCAGAGGGAATCATATAGTTTCGAGAGCGTAAGTTATTTATAACTTATTTATGTGGCAAACTTGCTTCTCACATGGACGAGTGCACAGATTCTCGTTGCACGTCCATTTGTTTATATGTCTTTGCCTAATATGTTACACCCTAATTCTAAATAAGTTCAATCAAAAAAAAAAAAATACCTTATATTGAAACCTATACCTAATTTATAATACAAATAAACAACAATACTAGATGTAGCAATAATGAGCTAAAATACATATCAAGACCGGATGGATGGGTCGCGTAGACACATTTGTGTTGCATGGCTATCGCCGGAATTATATATAATGCTGCCACACAACCGTGTCCTTTAATTTTTTTTTGAGGGTCTTATCTACAAAACGTTAGTTTTTTTTTGTTTTTGCAATCCTTGGATCTCAACCGATTAGACTATAGTCGAACGTAACGAGCTTTTCAATCAATAAGCGCCGGTTGTCTGCATTCCTTCCCCGGCCGGTATTTGAAACTATTAATTGAAGTTCACTCACCTAAAGGCAAGCGCATATTTACCAATTCACGATATGGTAGACTTGTTTTCCATTTTTGTAATGATTGCATTTTAGTTTGAGCCCTGCTTCAGCTGAAGTAGCCGCAGACTTGGAGTCTGCCATACCGGCATCGAAGAAGACTCTTTTGTATATTTTGGTTTGCTTCTTTTTACTATATCGTCTTTTTGATAAAATTCTACAACACAAATATCCTGTGTCTTAATTTTTTGATGACAAATCCTTTAGCTAATGTTTTTCTCAGAGTTAATGTATGGTCGGAATTCATAGGCACCGTTCTCAGTTAATTCAAAGTTGCAAGCAGGTGTAAATACCATCATATTCCCGCTTGTCGTAATCCACACAATGAATTTATCCACAAGCATGCGTGGCCTCCTCTATGGTTCAGCAATGCTCTTGCTGTTTCTTGCGAAAATATTGTGCTCACCAGTATCGGTTAACATAAGCATCATACTCGTGAGCATAAGTATTTTCACTCCTCTCCCAAACCTTGAAGGCGGTGGACGCAGTAACATTTGTTGTGACGCTTAGTGAAGTGATAACTAGCCTGGCATTTTAACGTGTGAGAGAAGCCAAGTTTAGATGCCAGGTGAAAATCACAAATCATTATTCACGTAAGTGTATTCATTCTATAAAGTAAATAAAGAATAAAACTCTTGGTGCAGTGAACCGTACATAAACCTTGGGGACCATGGCTGATGCTATCAGCAACAAAGATCCCCACGCGCCCCCGAGGTGAGAAACAAATGGAAATTTACCAAGATGTCAAAGTTAACATAAAAATATACGAAAATGAAAAACCAAGTAAAAAAACCCATACCAGTGTAACAAATCCAAATTAGACACCAAAACCCATATTCTTAACCCAGCACGTATTAAAGCAGCCTTAACGATTCCGAAGAACCATAACGTCGAAGCCATTATGGAGTATCAAGCTCCGGCTTCAATGATTAAATAGTCTAACGCGTCCAAAATGGAGGACAACACGGACCCGAATTGTGACTTACAAAATAGACTCCCAAATAATGTACAGTCTAACTCCAACATATCATATATTTCGAAAAGAGACATAGATGGAAATGATATTCTTGCTAACCTCAATGTTATACATATGAAATGTCTACTTTTAACTCCCCTATAGAAAGTGAAAACAAAAGAAGCACAGCTGCTGTAGAAAAGCGACATAATCAGTCTCAATTAAACCATCCATCCAATTCTTATCCTTTAAACGATTAGAGAAAAATTTTCAAAATAAGATTGGGAAAATTCCTTCGATAATCCCTAGTCCGTTCTCAATTTTTATGATCTTTATAAAACTCTCCAAAGTCGCAACACCATCAATGTAACGGCAATCGGAAGATTTAAACTCAAAATCACCTTTAAAAGCCCAAAAGATGCAAACAACGCAACAATCAACCCTAACCTTAAAAAACATAAGTTAAGAATGTTCATTCCTAACAATTTCCTATATAGAACTAGTGTTATCAGGAATATACCCTTCTGCACAGACGAGGAAATTCTGAAAGGAACCACCCCATGCAATGCTATTGGGAACCAACTACCTAACGTAAAAATACTAAGTGTCTCAACTCAAAAATGTAGGGACCTGGAAAACACAGAGATTATTACAAACTAACTTTTTCAGGTACCTTACTGCCCGATGCCATATAATCAAAGTTCAACATTTTCTGTACAAACCAAGATAATACACGAAATGTTTTCAGTTGGGACATACAACATTTAACTGCAAGCAAAAAAAAAACAGATACGTAAAATGTACAAAAACGGATTGTCAAGGATCTTGCGAAACAACACAATGCTTTTTATGTGATTCCATAGAACACATAGGAGCAAATAGAAATTGCCCAAAATGGATCATATACACAGATGAAGTTAAATTAAGCTCTATAGGCAACATGTCGGTATTTAAGGCAAAAACATCCTACAGCACAAAATTCCTTGACCTTTTGAAAGATAATAAAATCAATGGACGATGTATTCCCATTGCTTAATAACAAGGTCGGAAACTATTTCAGAAACACATATAATTCAATGAACAAAGTCTTCTTAAAAAGACAATACTCCCAGGCTCACCTCACCGCCAGGCACTCAATTGCCACTAAAATTTCTAGGCCCCCATCATTGAACCCTCCTACAGGAAATCACCCTCCAACCCGTTGGTATACAATAACCCAATTTTCAACAAAGAAGCCTTCAATATGCATAAAACCACTGAAATCGAACATTTATCAAAGAAAATAAAAATCAACTGCAATGTACCCTCATCATCAATAAGTGCAAATAACATATATTTCTGACCTCAACACACTCATCCTCATTATTGAGGACATTCTGAATATTAATGAGACCCCTCCCTTAAACTACAACTGACCAATCAAACAAACCATACCCCAACAAAAAATAATCAATTTACAAAGAAAAACTCTCATTCATACACCCTACATACAAAGTATATTAAAACATAAAGAATACTTTGAAATCACAATAAATAAACTACATATAGATTTCGCCCTTATCCAAGAAACTTTAACTGACACTGATAAAAATAGATAGAAATACAATCAAACAAATTAACTGAATACTAACGAACAGAGCTTACAATTGTTGCAGACTTGTTCTTCGTACAAATACAGCCCCTCTCGGGCCTTCGCTTCCTGTAAATAGCGCCTCCAACTGTCTTCAATTTCTAAATCCGAGCAACGATGAACTGTCTTCGTCGACCGAGTCAGACCAGCGTTTCCTCGGTTTCCTCACTAGTCTCCGGCCTTCAGTTCAACCAACGAACACCTGTTTAGGTATTCGTTGTTGGTGCGTACGATTCATGTGTCCAGCCGATTGCAGCTTCCGTAGTCTTACAATCGTTGAGACCTCCGGCCCTCCAAAAATTTCATACATCTCATGGTTGTATCGAAATTGACATTCCCCGTCTAGCTTCGCTCCGATGTTTCGCCTCAGGACCCGTCGCTCAAAGGCGTTCAATATATTTGCGGATGCTTGGATTACGGTCCATGTTTCACACCCATAGCATAACACAGGTCTTATCACAGATTTGTATACTTGGAGATTTGTTTTTCTATGTAAGCAGCTGGCCTTCAAGATCGTCAACACTGAATAAAATATTTTATTTGCGTGCTGTTTTCTTCGGCGTGTTTCGTCTCTTTCATTACTTGTTCCCGTTATTTTGGCGCCTAAATAAACACAAATTCGTCAACATTTTCGAAACTGTATTTGCCAAGTATGGTATTTTGTGTGCTTGAGGTATTTTTCCACGACTGCGTCATGAGTTTTGTGTTATTCCCGTTGATTTGTTGCTCTACTAGTTTTGCTTCATTGTCGAGTTTCAGGAAAAGTTCTTTGGCAGTTGTTAATGATTATGACAAAATGTTGATGTCATCCGGATAGGCTACTAGGTGGCTCAGCTTGTATACTAATGTACCTCGTGTATCAACAGGAAGCTTCCTTATGACGCACTCCAGAGCCAAATTGAATAGCAATGGGGCCAGCCCATCTCCCTGATTTAGTTCGATATTTACGAGGTGTGAAAATTAAGTAATGAGACTGATTCCATGAAAACCGTATATTTAAACATTATTCTACAACTCTGCCATCCCCTTCAAGATAGTCCCCTTGGGCAGTATACAACGATTCACGCGCGTTTTCCATGCGTCATAACATTTCTGGAATGCTTCGACTGGGATGTCCGCGAGTATCCTCGTCATAACCGCCTGGATGTCCGTAATCGGCGATCTCTTTAGAGGCCAAATACTGGGACACGCTGAGGGCGGTGTGACACGGCGCGTTGGTGTGATGAAGGATCCTGTTACGAGCGATGTCTGGGCGCACCCTGTTGACTCGTTTCGCAATCTTTCGAGTACTTGGCGATAATAGACTTGATTTACGTTTTGACCCGATGGAACAAATTCTTTGTGGACGTTCACGGCTATCACCTCCCACTTCGACTGGTCTCCCGCTCCGCGCCTCGGGATGCCGGGGAAGGGGAAGGGATTTCAAGGTCGCAGATTTATCACAAGCGCGGCAATAAAATCAGTCTCATTACTTAATTGTCACACCTCGTATGTCAAAGGCATCCGTGAGTTGGTTATTGATGCGGACTTGGGAGGTTGTCGACGTCATTGTCATCTTGGTAAGACGGACTAATTTGGATGGGATGCCAAAACCAAGCATTATTTGGTACGGTACGTTACAATCAATACTGTCGTATGCTTGCTAAAAGTCAACGAAAATTTGGTGTACGTCTGTGTTGAACTCCCAGCATTTTTCAAGTACCTGCTTGACTGTGAACAATTGGTCTGTTATTGATCTACCTGCTCTCAAACCACCTTGATACTCCCCAATAATACTGTTGGGGTATGATCCGATTTTATTTTCTAAGATTTTAGAAAATATTTTGTACGCCGTACAAAGTAGCGATATGCCTCTATAATTTTCGCACTTTAGCTTGTCATCTTTTTTGTGGTTAGGGAATATAATTGATTGGCTCCACTTTTTCGGCATATGTTCTTGTTGACAAATGTACTGGATGACTTTGTGAATAGCTTGATGAACACTACTGCCATCATATTTGATGAGCTCCACTCGAATCTCATCAATGCCCGGCGCTTTATTTTTCTTTTGGGCTTTGATGATGGAACAAACTCCATCCAGAGTTGGTGGGGCCAATGGAAGCTCTCAGCAGACATGTATAGGGTCCGATGTTCTAGAGCTGTGCGGAGGATTAAGGAGGTTCTTAAAATATGATGCCCATCTTTCCTTAATCTTGGTTTCATCAGCGATAATGTTGCCGCTGTCATCACGACAGAGCGTGGTTTTGGACTGATAACCTCGTTTCAGGCTTTTCACTACTGTGTATTCTTGTCTTGTGTTATTACTCGCTAAACTTACATCTATACTTCTCAATTGGTCGTCATCGTATTTTCTTTTCTTATTCCTAATTATCTTATTCGCTACTCTCCTGAGATTTTCATAGTGTTCTCTCTTCGTCCTGGTATTCCTACCTACGTATTCTTTGTACGTCTGATTCTTTTTATCTAACGCATTCTGGCACTCATCATCGAGGCAATCACTCCTCTTGCGCCGGGCTTGATGTCCGATCGTCTATTCTGCCAGGGCCCTGATAGCCGCTTTCACTTCCATCCAGAGCTCGTTGCTCGTCTTTAACGATGCGTCTGATAAGGTGGGAGCCAGCTGGTTGTCGAGGGTCTACTTGAAATTTTTGGCCACAGACGCCGTTTGGAGCCTTTGGATATCAAATTTTTGCAGCGAGCTGTTCTTCGCCGAATATGCCTTTGACATACGACATCGATAGGTGAATTTGATCAAATAATGATCTGAGTACATACCGAGGAGCCAATTGTTCCACGGTATGTACGGACGTCAAGTATGCTCGAGGCCCAACGTTGTTGGATCAGAACATGATCGATCTGGTTTTGTGTGTTGCCATCCGGTGATACCCAGGTCATTTTATGAATGCGTTGATGTGGGAAGCAAGTCGAACGTAGGACTAGATTTCTGCTACATGCAAAGTCAATCAGGCGCTGGCCGTTGTCATTTGTTTCATCGTGGAGGCTATATCCTCCAGTCGTTCCCCGATGAGATAGCTCATTGCCAACCTTAGTGTTGAAATCACCCAAAATTATTTTTGTGTCGTTTGTAGGCAATGAGTCGACCAGTCTTTTCAGTTGATTGTTGAACGTTTCCTTCGTCCTTTTCTACGGTCGAGGCGTGAATATTAATCAGCCAGATTTTGAAGAATTTCGCTTTTATACGGATCGCACACAACCGTTCGTTTATTGCCTTTAAATCAATAACGTGCGATTTGAACTCCCTAACCACAATAAAGGCTACTCCGAATTCTCGTTTTCCAGTAGGCTTCCCACTTTTGAATATTGTGTGTGATCTCATGTCTTGAATGTCGTTTGCTGTCCAATTCGTTTCCTGGACTGCCTGTATTTTTAATTGATATTGACTGGCCTGTTGTAAAAGGTCCTTAACAGCGCCAGGGTAATTGAGTGATCTGATATTCCAGGATCCAATGCCATAGTCCTTTTTTCGTTTGCGAGGTCGTTGCCATGATTCCAATCCATTCCGAGGCCCTTATGTAGTTTTTTCCATTTATCCAATGAAACTGAATTATTCGTAAGAATTATTACTTTCTTCTAAACAGAACTTCCTAATTTTGGCACGTCAGCGTTTACCAATATTTCCCGTTTCGTTTAAAATTAAATTTGTTTTGCTGATGCAGGGGATAACGGCAGACGTCGCCACTAATTCACTTATTTGCCTATACTTAGGATAGTTATATATATCTTTTTCTTTAACTTTAAGAAAAATTATCAACACAAAACTGTTACAGACGCAACACGCACCTTATTTGGTTGTAGATAACGCCTCCTTTTTATCCACCGATTTAAGTTGAAATTTTAGGATGTTATTTTTTCCTCCTCGGTACACGGCAATTTTCATCAGATTCTCTGGTTTCCTCTAGCTTCTATTAGCATGCAAAACACAGAATATCGCAGGCAAGCAGACAAGCGAACAAGCAAACCTTTCTTTTAAGGGGGGCACACAAATGGTAGTTCAGTCGGTAATGTGATTAGGTTGAATGATCATACCACTCGTCTATTGCAACATCGAAATTAGATGAGAATGGCCTATAGATTCCTTCCTAGATGCTACCAGAATGCGTTTGTACCTGTGCCAGATTACCAAAAATTGATGTGGCTGCGTGCATGAAAAGTGAATAATTGTATATTCCTTGGGTGGGTACTGTTCTTCCTGTTTGTGACAACCAGCAGAATTCACGCTTTTCCGACCTTGTCAATGCAATTTTTCTCGACGATGTGCACAGTCGAATGTTCGCTTGTACGATTCACCTTCCCGGCTGCTGCTCACTTGCTTTGGTACTTTCTACCCGAGTTTGGTTTGTTTCAAAGTGATTTGTCGCCAAACAAAGACTTCCCGTGTAATTATCGTAAATTGTGAACGCCAACCCTTGTAAAAAAATTTATCTACGTGACACGAGCGCTGATGCGGTGTTGCACTCCAAATTGTTCGAACCAAACCCCAAAAAACTTCCTTTGTCTTTTTTTTTCTTTTTTCTCTTTTGACATTTCCATGTTTAAGCGCTCTTCGCTTCCTAATTTCATGTGCAAAGCTTTCGTTAGGTGCAAGCCGGCACACAACATGTTGGTATACGTGAATATTCTTTAAGAATCGAAATAAATTCGATTCGCTCATAGGGCGTACATTGCAAGTGCTAAATCAAGTCGCTCACCCGGCGCATTAGCATGTCTAGTCTATGTTGCACCTGTTCGACGGTGCGTTCTGCAACTAACGCCGGATCATCCGGCAGCTCTAGCCTCAGTAGCCCATCGTACGATATGTTCCACAAATCTGGACCAGAGGTAGATCTTTGAGCAACATCCTTGCATCGTATTATTAAGCAGGCTTCGGTCCTCCAGGTAGTCCCTCAAAAGCCGCACAAGATATTCTAGAGCTTGAAAAGGTTTTTCCAGTATATCCATAACATCCACCCATCTAGTGAAGTAGAAGGCATTCCGAATATCAAGTGTCACCAATAGAACCACCCGTCGTTTGTTATGGCTATATGCCTCCGCCTTTTGGACCGCGCTCACCACCTTTGCAACTAGATCAATGGCGAAGTGCCCTGCTTTTAAACCGTAGTACCGAGGAGATAGGTCTCCAGCACCACAAATCGTGTCAGCGAGTCTACCCTTCATAAGTACGACCCAGGATTCCCCTTCCCCTTCATGATCAGTAGAGCCTCGCTATATTCCAACGCTCCAAGAAGACTACTTCCCGCAAGCAAGCGTTGAATATATGAGCAGCACGACAGGACAATGGTGATAAACGAGCAGCAACACCTCACCTGGGACGCCATCTGGACCTGCAGCCTTCTTTACACAGTTTGGTAATTCGATAGTTTCCGAAATTACTTGCTATGATGAACGAATAGACAGATAGAACACTAGTATGGTTTATATCTTTTGTTTTACAAAGCCCTAATAGGCAACTTGTTGACCGCAAATACTAAAGCCAATTTTAGGTCTTTGTAAAAAAATTTTTTACAAAGACCTACTAGTTTCGCGACCTGTCTGTCCGTGTGTCCGTCCGTCCGTCTGTGCGTGCGTCACAGCTAATTTTCTCAGAAACTGTAGAAGCTAGAATGCTCAAACTTTGTGTAAAGTTCAGAAGTGATGGTCTCTAAAAAGTTAAGGTCTAACCAAAAATTTAAAAAATGTTTAAGGGGCGTCCCCCCTTATAACGAATTGGCCCTTAAATTTTTTTTTAATCAATGATAGTCGTGTGGGGTATCAAATGAAAGGCCTTGATTAGAGCTTCAAGAATCTGAAATAAAAAAATCATTTTATGAATTAGGGGGTCCAGGGGAAGGCCAAATGTACCAAAAATTTGATTCTTGTTTCTAACCCTAGGAAGTTTACAAAGACCTTCTGGTAGGAGCACTCTCCTGCTTACTCAACTTGTTTATCCTTAATGCCTAGGCTTTAAGTATATACAATTAATATTGCAAAATTTTTTTCTATTATTTGGAATTTCCGATAAAAAAATTATTCTTAATATATTGTAGATGGCGAAAAGAACAATGCAAAGAAGCAGAATAGCCCATTTATGCTTTCTTTATCAAATATAGACTGTCTAACATTCCCCGATGGAGCAACAAGCCCTGCATACAGTGATATATCCGATGATTCAATGTCATTTTCGAGTTCTGATTTCATAGGTACCTAAATATATATATACACATTTAAAATATTAGAATCCGTTAAAACGCTTTCGATTTTTCTAGATAAACTTCTAAAATCTACAGAAAATAAAAATACGCCCCTGGAATCAGCGGATCAGTTACATCATATAAATTCCTATCAACCACCGAACGAGCAAAAAATCGCTCCCCTAGATATAACTCAAAACTCACGGGAGGAAGAAAATTCTAGGGATAAACCCGAAATTAAAGACTCATTACTAACGACGGGAAATTTACCTGGGAATCTTAGTACCACGAGCTCAACATTCATAAACCCTTACAAGTATATTGAGGCGATATTTGTTATGCTATAAAAGATTAACTTTTTTTTCTCCTTACAGCTTAGTAAATTCTAATTTTAGTTTTAATCCGAATGTAAAGACGGAAGATCTCAAAGTATCCAGTAATGTCAAAGAGGAAGATTCAGGTCGTAAACCTGATAGCAGTAAAAAGAGTTCGACGATCGAGAGCAATCAGGTAAAAGCATTTGTAAATTATTTATATAGAGACAATTTTGAGGAAGATCCAATAAGATAGTTTGTTTTGAGTTTCAGGTCAGAATCAATTGTGAAATATTTTAGGGAAGACAATTGAGCTTTAACCATGCTAGTGGTGGTTTGTTTTCAAATTTCTCGAGTTACCCAGCTTACCAAGTATATCATTGCGTAAATAACTCGGATTTATGCACTTACGAATTTGTGAATGCAATTTGTTAACTGACTTCCATAAGAAAGGTTATCAGTTTCCGTTCAAGCATAACTTTTGAACGAGGATAGGTAAAAGGATTCTGTTTTCACCAAACTGTTGAACTTGCTCGTCATTGGGGCCCCATTTGAAGGACATTTAAATTAAATAACGGTAAAAGACGAAATCCGTTTGGTAAAGTTCAATTTTCTGACTTCGGTACCGATTTCTCTTCACTAGGAATCTATATGGAAGGAAAATAGTATAATATAACATATTGTGAAAACAGTCAAAAAACAACGTTTTACGATTTTTCGCACAAAACTACCCGTTTGTTTTGAACGAAGATTGAGAGCTGAAAACGTTACTTAAGGTAAAGTTTAATGCAAATTACATATCAATTAGACAACGGCAAGGAACAATTACGGTTCTTCTTCTTCGCACTACAGCCCCTCTTGGGCCTTCGCTTCCTACAAATAGCGCCTCCAACTGTCTCGGTCCATTGACCGCGCCCTCCAATTTCGAAATCCGAGCAGCGATGAACTGTCTTCGTGGCCGAGTCAGACCAGCGTTTCCTCGGTTTCCCCACTGGTCTCCGGCCTTCAGTTCTCCCAACGAATACCTTCTTGGGTATCCATTGTTCGTCCATACGATTCATGTAGCCAGCCCATTGCAGCTTATGCAGTCTTATAATCGTTGAGACCTCCGGCTCTCCAAAAATTTCATACAGCTCATGGTTGTATCGAATTCGCCATTGGTCTCCGTCTAGCTTGACTCCGATTATTCGCCTCAGGACCCGTCGCTCAAAGGCGTTCAATATATTTGCGGATCCTTGGGTTAGGATCCATGTTTCACACCCATAGCATAACACAGGTCTTATCACAGATTTGTATACTTGGAGCTTTGTTTTCCTGTGTATGCAGCTGGTCTTCAAGATCGTCAATATTGAATAAAATATTTTATTTGCGTGCTGTTTTCTTCGGCGTATTTCGTCTCTTTCATTGCCCGTTTTCGTTATTTTGGCGCCTAAATACACAAATTCTCTAACATTTTCGATACTTTATTCCACCGTACCGGGTCCTATATCCGGTCTTTCAATTCTGCCCCTCTAACCTATACCCGGTCTTTCCATTCTGCCCCTCTGACCGGGTATAGGACCCGGTACGGTGGAAGGCTCTCACCACCAAATATGAGCCAGCCATCGGGCACATAATAACCTTCTTTTGTTTCAGGAACTCTTGCGGGTTGAGTGGCCACGAGCAAGGTGCCTTTTTATGGCATAGGGTTATGTGATCCGATTGCATAACTCATGACATAAATTGGTCACCGGTGTATTTCTTCTCTGATGGGAAGGCTCATACAGTTTAGTTTGTATGAGTTTTCCACTCAGAAGGGAAATACTTGGCCACTGCAACGTATATGGATCTTGATCCGGTTGGGCGGGTGCGAGGGGGCACCATCACCACCCGGTTGTCCCACTCTTATTTGTGGGCCATGAGCATCGTCGGGTAACGACGAGGTTACGCTAAGTCCGTCCGTTTTCACTTATTCAACTTGTTCTCTGAACAAGTCATTTCCCCTTTTTGTAGTTACCCACAATTTTTCGACTTCGGTCGCCTTTCCTTTGAGACCCAAGAATTCGTGAATGCGGAATTCTTTTGTAGTGGGTCCTTGTGCTGGGGGAATGAATCCGCCCCACGACACTGCAATGCTAGCCTGCCAGCGCATTCACGCGTCCCCAGACAAGGGCATTCTCGGCGGATATCAACATCTTCCTTCGCCGAGGCAGCAGACCATCGTTGCAGTCCTTTACGGACTTGCATACTTACCCTTCTCACTACACAATGTTGGATAGACGGATTGGTTTGAATTAATGTTATTAATTCTGTAAACATTTTATGGTTATCTAATGAGTGGTATGCCCAACATTTACAGCACGAAGTAGATTTTTTCCCTACCGATGCCTCGCCTGACCGCCCTTGAGATGCCACAAGCAAAATCAAACAGTAAACAGTTTGATTTTGCTGTCGAGGAAGAAGGTCACAAGTGAATACTCTTTTCCGGTGAGCCACTGTTCGACATGCCCTACTAGGGCATGTAATACCGCCTGGACAGACTTGCACTTGCCTCTCACTGGAAGGAGGAACTTTAAAAATCGGCCTATAGTCATTCTGTAATACATGTGATATCTTCCCAGCTTTCGCGTTAAGACGACTCAGTCCCGCCAGCAAGTAGGAATGCTCTCAAGCTTTAAGCAGGCATTTTAAATTGCTTCTAGCCAAGGTATTGTGCCCTCTAGGGTTAGCTGAATCTCAGGCGGAATGGTTCCATCCAACCCCGGAGATTTTAGCGGGCCAAACGATTGAGCAGTCTATCGAATTAATTTAGGTGTAATGACTGGATCAACTCTCGTACAAATTAACGGCTCCTGCGCTAGGTTAAAGGATATTTTCTGGCTGCCAAGAAAGTGAGGCTCATCAATATCCTCAACATTTCATTACTGCTTTGAGTCCAGTTTCCATCCGCATCTTGTATAGAGCCTGGAATGATTGATTTGGAATTTTATGCAGATAAATAACCTAATTTATATATATTTTTTTCTTGACTCTTCTTCAGTGTCTCAAAGGAGTCGAAACGCTTTTCAAGAAAAAGAGAATTGGCCTGCAGATATCAAATAAACAAAATAATTGACTATAAACTAATTTATACCTTCGATGCTAACACATAAAGATTTCCATGAGGCTCTTTTCTCCAAGCATCTCTTCTCTGTTGGAGTTCCGAAATGCAGGCTCATTGCCTATATTTGCAATTGCCAGATTATTAGCTAAGAAGGACTTTTTACCCTTCAGGTTGAGGATCTTTCGGCTTGCGACCCGGTTTGCCCGTCGGAGACGGTCGTAGGAGGCGCCACTCGCTTGTCCCTTGGTGTCAAGTAGCCGCCAAGCGAGAAACGCGGCCGCCGAACACCCCTCACACAGCTGGAAACCAAATTAATTATTTGAACTAAAAAGAAAGAATTATTCAATGCTGGGCGACCACTTCGCCCTCTTTAGCCGGTATGAGTTCATCCGACGTAACACGCACTGAAAATCCGAACTGTAAACTGAAACACACCCAAGCCAGGGTACAATCCACTCAATAATAATTTTTTGAATAAATTCCAAGATTTAAAAAAAGAAAACCAAGCGTACAATATAAATTATAATTTAGTCAACCACCAATAACACAATATAATTACACTACCTGGTCTTACGTCTAATTCTCCTGCTTGGGGGCCCCCAAATTAACTCACATCGCGAAGTTATCTTTCCACTTCCAACTTCCAACATTCGCTGAGCTGCTGGATAAACTTCCTTGTTATCTCGTCGCACTGTCGAACCTCACCCGTCGATCCTCGTCCACCAAAAGAGACCCGTCCTTTGTCCGCAGGTTCCTCATCAGCTCGGTTCCGGCGAGCCGTTAATTTTTCTTCGAGGCAATATAACATTCAATTACGGCGCTGGCTTGCATCAGCGACCCCCCAACTGGCGTTCATCGCGTACGCACCTACGTCCCACATTCGCTCCATCGGGTTTCGCTGTGTTTGGTTGTTCGATGGATCCATCCCTAACGCTGCGTTGGACTCAGTATCATTTGCAATCATTGCACTCATTTCATTATTATCAATCTCTTCATATTCATCCGAGACTGGCTCTTCTGGCGATTTAACAACCTTTTTCACAGCAGATTTTGTTTTCTTTTGCGTTGCTACGCGTTCTGCATGCAACCTTTCTGCCATTAGTTTCTTCAATCTGGCTATCTCTTCTTGATATTGTCTCAACTGAGCATCCTGTGGATCGTCATTCTTGATAGGCTTATTCTGAATGGTATTAGCTCGACTGGCGTAGCATAGAGATGTTAGAGTTTCGTTATAATTAATACTGGATGGACCGATGTTTGCTATCATTGTTGTTTTTGAGTTGCCATCGAGTGAGTCCTGAAGTAATTGAGTCAGTTTCGAATCACGATACGGATTGTGCGGGGGATTTCGCCCAGTGACGATAGGGTTAAATTTATTTTGCTCGCTTCTTTGAGACGTTCAGCTGGTCGCTCCGATTTTCGATTGCCGTTCGCTACCCGCTAAATCGATGAGATTCAATTTACCCACCTTGACTGTATTTAAATCGGTTTCACTCATTTCAATTTTAATCATGAAAATTGCATGTGATCGTGAACTGTGCTCATTAATGTTTGTGGAACCGACTGTCCTCGATACTTTTACATGTGTCCGAATGCAAGTTGGGTACATAAACTCCTGTCTTTTCGCGTTCTCTGAACTCTAACGTTTTGCAGTTGGATTGAAGTAAGTCGCATAGCTCTTCCATATAAATTGCTAAATAGGAAACGTACCAAAAATGTGTCAATCTTCTTTGCACGGTCGATGTGAGACCAAATTTGTTCGAATGTTCGTGATACCTTTTTGTTCCTCGTCGCCTCGGATGCCTTCCATTGTGTGAGTTTTGCCCCTGCCTGTTTGATCGTAGGCGAACATGCAACAATTGAATCCTTCCAGGACATTGGAAACATCGTAAATGCTTTTCTGTGTTGATGTGTGCTCATAGACTGCATCGTAGGTGAACGTTTTTTGATTTCCCTTGTTTGCTTATTTGGATTCTGTATTTCGACCACACCGCGCCGCAGATATGTGTCCTTTCCTGCTAATCGGGTGGCATCGTACCACAGCTTTTACGCATTCGTTCAAAGCTTTCGATTATCCTTTCCGAGATTTGCTTCGATTAATCCTATCCACTTTTAATTGACTTTGAATTCAAATCTAACCGTTCAAGTTCTACTCTCAACCTATTTTCCTACTTTATTTTACTCAATTTTATTGAGGTATCATTTTTGTTTAATGTATTCATTTGATTTTTTTTGTATTTTATTTTTACTTTGGCATTTATAACCTTGCCTCGGGCGGTTTCTTAACGACCGCATGGAAGAGTGCAAAGGGTTTCCGTGACAAACTCATATACGAAGGCGGTCCGAAAAGTACCTATTATAGCCTATAAAAGAAAAGCGTAAATTTTGGAAAACTGGCGATTTATTCCTGAACATAATCTCCTCTCAGCTCAATACACGACCCGGCGATGCTCCAACTACTTTAACCCGTCTCAAAAAAACGTTTTCGCGAGGTCTGCAAAGCAGGCCTCCATGGCTGCGACGACCTCCACATTCGACTCAATTTTCTGCCCGGTGAATGACTTCAAGTTTGGAAACAAAAAGAAGTCGCACGGGGCGAATTTGGAGAATATGGTGGATGGGGCAATTTGGCCGTGGCGATGGAATAGGTGTGAGCCGGTACGTTGTCATGTTGGAAGAGCACTTTTTTCTTCTCCAAATGGGGCCTTTTTTCTGCAATTCGCCGTAGAATCGGCCCAATAATTCGGCAAAGTAGAGCCCTGTGATCGTTTTGCGCTTCTCCAGTTACTCGATGCAGATTACACCTTGTAAGTCCCAGTTAACGGTGGCCATCACCCTTTCGGTCGATAGGACAGTCTTCGTTTTCTTTGGAGCACGTCCGCGGGGTGAACTGCACTGTTTCGACAGCGCTTTGGGCTCTAGTGTGCACCAATGGTGCCATGTTTCGTCGACGTTCACGAAATGACGTAGAAACTCCTTCGGATTGCTCTTAAACAGCGTGAAACACTGCTCTGAAGTGGTTTCACGGTTGCGTTTGTTGTCCGGAGTGAGCAAACACGGCACCCATCGCGCCAACAACTTCTCATGCACTAAATTTCATGCAAGATATGACCCACATGGTATTTTAAGATGCCTACTGTCTCAACTGTCTCGCGCACCTTCAATCGGAGATCTGCCAATACGGGCTCATGGATTTTTGTCACGTTACCCTCCGTGGTAGTCGTTTTCGGGGCACCTGGGCGTGGCTCAACAAAAATCGACGTAAGACCACGTTGAAACTCGTTAAATCATTTTTTACGGTCGCCTTCGTAGGAGCAGAGTCACCTTACACACCATCCAAGCGCTCTTTGATTCCGCTGCGCGATTTCCCTTCGGAAAACAAGAATCGAATCACTGAACGATATTCCTCTTCTCCATTTTTCTAAAGTCCGCAGACACGCCCAATTCCACACACGTTCAAAACAAAACTACGAGTCCGATTTGGCTAAAACTTTGACACCAGCCGTCCGCGAGAGTACTACACATAGTGAATCTCTCTTGCGATAGTGGTGCCCTCGCAATGCCTTTTTCATTGGTATTCAAACTGCCCCAGATCTTATTATAGACATTTGCATCAGCACCTATTATCGATGCAATACGTCGTGCGTTGGCAGCTGTCGTTAATTTCCTTAAAGAGTTGCTAGGGATTAACACGCCTGCATCATATGCCATGTAACAGGAGGCAAATCACGTTGGCTCCAATAGCGAGATTGTAATTGTCACTTAAGTTCGTGAGAGCAAGGAAGTCCACAGTTCTGGTGTTGAACGACCCAGGATTCTTCAATCAAAACGAGCTCTTCCGTCTTCCTAATCAAATGAAATAGGAGCAAAACGGAAGCTGATTTTGAATGATAAAGTTAAATTTTGCAGTACCTTCATCCCTCGTTTATTATTGTGCTATTGATCCCATCATCAGGCTTAATTGCCATTTCATCCTCTTCCTCGATGTGTGTGTGTGTGTTAATGCTTCTTTCGTCCTCTAATGCTGGCTCCTGAAAGGGACCAACTTTCATTTCCCTCTTACCAAATATGCCCAATAGTATTTGGGGATATCGAAGTCGAGATCACCCCTATAGACGTTAACTGAACGGAGTGGAAACCCAAAGAGATTTTCAAGCCCCTTATTCTAAGGATTAGAATAGACTCCTCGTTTAGAACGATAAGTATTTGGCGCTTATGGTCTCCGACTATCATAACATTCCAATCGCTCGTTGGAAGATCGGAGTTAAAATTACGTGTCGCCTCCAGAATCCCTTTCGGTACAGAAAAAGTGGCTGAGGTCCACGCCCTAGACATGCCTTAGCACGATTCCCATTTGGAATCGGGCCAAACCAGGCCAAATGGTATCTTGTAAAGATATTCCGAGCATTGTTAGGATCAATGCTATTAGCTTTAATAGGCCTAGAAGCTGCTACCAGATTTGCTCTAGAAAGTTCATGAATCCAGCCATAAAAGTGACTTGCACCAAATTCCTGTTATCCGGGGAGATGGCTTCTTCATACTTGCTTTTGTCCATAACTACCCTGATGCCCTGACCCAACATTCATTGACTATTTCATTGATTGACCGATTTGTGATCTGGGCAGTCCTACGCCTTTTAAGTTTCCGTTATTGATATAACCCTCCTGCTTAGCCGAACTTTACTCTTTCTGAGCGGTCAAAACTGCAGGACTCTGTAAAGTTGAAGGACAAGTCCCTAAATTGAGTTTTGCCCAGTTTAGAGACCTCGTTCCTTTTAAGTGAGTGCTTTAATGGGAACGTTCTTATATCTCCTAATAATTCGCAAGGCGGTTCTCCGGATTCGATGTGCATGCGTAGAAGTCAAGTTGTGAAAGTAGAGGACTGAAGATGAGGCGACAGAGTAGGTACTTGAGATAGGTGCCTAAGTCGGCTTAATCGCCGGTACTTGGATTCGGATGTCCAGCTCTTTCTCCTCTGGTTGCAACTCAAAATCCGTGGATTGAGATCAGCTCCCTCCCAGACTCATTTGGATGCAGAGCCATCACCATGGGTAATGAGGCCACTTCACGTGTGAATTCCGTTCCAGTGAGGCGGGCTTACCATCTATTTCCCCCTCACCACTTGTGGTAGTTAATTCTGTGATCGAGGATACATTTCTGTTAGAATATCCAGACTTTTGTCAGACTGGTTTTTGTTTTTTTTTTGTTTCCTGTTGTTTGGAAACACATTTAACTGGAAGCAGATGTGCCTGTAATAGCATCACACTTCACCCAAAAAACAACGGGTTTATTACGTTGTAGGCACAGTTAATTTCCAAAGTAGTTCTCAATGTATTCAATTTACAATTCTTTTTACTTCTAATTATGAAATAAAATATTTATAGCTATGATTCAGTTATAAAACAAGACTAAATTTATGAATGTAATGAAACGTCAACTTTTATAGACTGACTGACTTGTTCTTCCCAACGTCTTTTCTATCCTCCGCTTGGGGAATGCTGGTCGACAGAAATACTCTTGGAGGCTAACATTCTTTGGGGAGTTCCTCTCCCACGTACCCGAGGAAATTCCCGCAGGAGGAATGTCGGTCGACAAGAGCACTCTTGGAGGCAAGCATTCTTTGGGGAGCGCCGCTCCCACGGACCCGAGGATATGGGGGGCGCCGTGGGGTTCCCTCCTGGGATGACAGGTAAGACACTGATTGGATCTGGACTACGCTTTGGACAACGAACTGGGATTGATGCTTTGGGCTGGCGGATATGGTGGTTTGGACCTAGTTTCTTTGCACAGTAGCGCCGAGGTGACACTCGTGTGTGAACGGCTCCAATTCAACTATCATACCGTCTCCGTCCCGGTAAAACCTTGGCAGGCCTCGGAATACGTTCGAAGTTCGTACCATTGGGTTGGTGTTGTAAGTTCGGTTGAGACGGACTCCCATTAGCGCTGGTCTGGCTCTGAGCACTTGTCCCCATAAGGGCTTGTGCCAACCCTCGCATGGCCTCCCTGCTCTGCATAGATAACCCTGGGGCCAAAAAGGCGACTATACACACGAACACAGATAGCGGCTCCGGGGGGGACCCAATAAAACTTGAGCAACCAAAAAGATAAGAAAAAAACCAAAAAAAAGAAATAAAAAATAATAACAACGACGCAACCAGCGGTTGCAGCCACGATGTTAACTGTACATCGAGAACGGTGCTAACCATGACAAAAACGACGAATAATACAATGACAGTGAAGACGGACGAAGAACGAAGATCAGCAGACAATCTGGTCCAGACTGAGTTTCCTGTGGCGTTCGGGCGCAGCAAAACAATTATGCGAACGCCAAAGCGTCCTATTAAGGAAAAGAGGGAAACTCTGCAGGACGCTACAGGTGTTCGAGTGGTGGAAGAAAATATAAAGAGCATCGAGAATTCGATGGTCACTGCTGCGATGATTACCGAAGCGACCGATGCAAGGGTTGTAAATCCCGACATAATAAAGAACCATCCTGAAGCCAACGAGGAGATTACGGCAGGAAAAGTAACGAGTGACCAGACAAATAAAGCGAAGTTGTTTGATTGCACCGCCAACGTCGAAAATGTGGCGGGAGTGCTGTATTCGGAAACGGAAAGCGACAACCTCTCCCAAGGATGGTTGCAAAGTACAATTGCCGCCCAGCGACACAAAGAAGAAAGGCCATTCCGAAAAGCGGGAGATGTTCTGAAAAGAATACAATCTGCATGGGACTCATCAAAAATCAGCAAAGTAGTAAAGGTTGGGCTCCTTGAACCAGAGGAGCTCCTAGATCGCATAGGGCACTATCGGAGGAGCTGGTTAAAGGCCGAAGACGAGCAGAAGGCTAAAAAAGCGCTGGGGGCGAAATCTAAAGGCCACATGCAGATAGCTCCACCATTAAAAATCAATAAAAGAATGGCGTCTAGCCTAATCGAAGGAGATCGGGATAAAAGAAGGAAGGAAAAGGCACTTGATGGGCGTAGAGCACCAGATCACGGGTTCCAGATAGTGCTTACAAAAGAAGCGAAGAAAGCCGCAAAGGAACTCCTTCAAAAAGTGCCGGAAATTAAAGTTCGCACGGATGCCCAACAAGAAAAAAGACCTGATGCAAAACAGGAGAGACAGAAGCCCCGACGAAGACCCTGGCAGTAGCAACTGCTCGTAAAACCCCAAGATGGGCGATCCTACCCGGAGGTACTGCGGGATATCAGGGGAAACGTAAGGCCCGAACTCACCAACACTACCATTAAAGTAGTACGACCAACGGTCTAATTCTGAGCAGAGGCCGGCAATAAGGAAGCATTCTGCGACGCAGTAAAGAAAGTCCTCGGCAAAAGCGCAACTATAGCCTCGCTCGAGCCGATGGACACGATCGAAATAAGAGACATAGACTGCGTGACGGATCTGGCCGAGGTAGAAGAGGCCATCAAAAGGGAGTTCCCTAGCGTCGGACAGGATCAAAGCGAGACTGACACCAGAAAACAACAGGGGACAACGCATGACCACAGTTGACTTGCCCGAAAAGGACGCTGAACAAGGGCAAAGTAGGGATAGGGTGGGTTGTCTGTAGGATACGGCGAAGAACAACGCCTCTTCAATGTTTCAAATGCCTTGGCTATGGTCACACCACACAAGTATGCAAAGTACCCGATAGGAGCTCCCTATGTTACAAAATCGGTGAAATGGGTCATAACAGAAAGGAGTGTACGAAGGAGGCACACTTGATTCTTTCCAAGGATGCTGATCGAAGACCTAATTTTGGACACGTCTTGGGATCAGGAAAATGCCGGGTTTTCCTGAAGCCCTAGCCAAGGCAAAATCAGAACTTCGATGATCCGCATCCTACAGCTAAACCTACACCGCCGTTCAACCGCCCAAAATCTGCTTGAGCAGTTTGCGAGGGACTTGAAAGCCGACTTCTTGCTGCTGAGTGAGCAACACCATGATAAAAGTCCTACATTATGGTATTCTGACGAAACTGGAACTGTCGCCATCTGGATTCGGAACAGTGATTTCCAAGCGGAGAGTTTTGGTCGGGGGGATGGTTTCGTGTGGGTTCGGTGCTCAGGGACCACCTTCTTCAGTGTGTACATAACGCCGAACGAATCGATATCATCTTTCCAAGCCAAGCTTAATGCTCTGGAGGGCGCTGTCTCGAACGCAGAGGGCAAAGTGCTCGTTGGGGGGCGATTTCAACGCTAAAGCAATCGAATGGGGCCGGTCTCAAACAGATCCGCGGGGAAAACGAATCCTGGAAATGGCGGCCAGGACGGCGCTCGTCGTACTAAACTCCGGAAATAAGCCGACTTTCCGCCGTATTGGCTGTGAGGGAACCATAGCGGACGTGACATTCGCCTCGGAGTCCTTAGTACGGAGGATACACAATTGGAAAGTATTAGAGGACTACTAGGCCAGTGATCACCAGTGCCCTACGGAAGCCTTGCATACATGATGCGGAAAAGATGGATGAGATAGTGCGGGCACTCTCCCCCCATCCCGTCCATGTTGACGCTGTCCATGGTGAAACAGCAGTCAAGTGTCCACTCTTCACACGGCCGGAACTGGAGGAGGCAGTCCTTTCATTTAAAGGCAGGAAGGGTCCAGATGATTTTCCGGCTGAGGTGTTGCGGCTTGTCTATCACCATTGTCCTGACTTGCTGCTCACCACATCCAACGCTTGCCTACGGGACGGGGTTTTCCGGAAACGATGGAAGGTGGCCTGGCTCGTGGTGATCAGCAAGGGGTAGGGAAATCCCGAATCGTCTTCTACATATCGCCCGTTATGCATGCTAGACATGGCTGGGAAAGAGCTAGAGAAACTCATCAAGGGAAGACTCACTGACGCGATTCGTGCTGCTGGGGACCTATCTCCTCGGCAGTACAGCTTTAGAGCAGGACGCTCTACCATTGATGCGATTGCAGAGGTTCTGAACGCGGTCCAAAAGGCAGAGGCATATAGTCTCACCAAGCGACGGATCGTCCTGTTGGTGACACTCGACGTCAGGAACGCCTTCATTTCGCTAGATGGGTGGATATTCTGGATACGCTGGAAAACTCTTTTCAAGTTCCAAAATATCTAATGCGGCTTTTGAGGAACTACCTAAAGGACCGAAGCCTGCTCTATGACACGACACAGGGCCAACGAAGGATGGAAATTACATCGGGCGTTGCCCAGCGGTCTATCATTGGTCCGGACCTGTGGAACGTGTCTTACGACGGGCTACTGAGACTTGAGATGCCAGATGAGTCGCGCTTGGTCGGCTATGCGTTGAACAGGCGCACCTTAAGCTAGGTGTGCTAATGCGCCGAGTGAGGGACTGGATGACTGCTCGCGGGCTCAGTTTAGCACTGGAGAAAACCGAAGTGGTCATCTTGACAAAAAAGAGAATCCCTAAAGTAAGGATGATCAGTATTGGAGACACGAATCGGTGAAGTACCTGGGGCTACTGATCGACTCGAAGATGAGTTTCTCTGAGCAAATCAGGGCAACAGCTGAGAAGGCTGCTTCGGGAATATCGGCTCTGAGTCGACTTATGGCCAACGTAGGGCGACCCAGCCCGTCAAGAAGACGCCTCTTGATGATTGTTGTAGGGTCAGTGCTACTGTACTGAGCAGAAGTATGGGGCGACGCTCTCAGCAAGGAGGTATACCGAAGCCGTTTGGCACAGGTACAGAGAAGAGAAGCACTGAGAATTGCATCTTCGTATCCGACAGTCTCTGATCCAGCGGTGAGAGTTATTGCAGGCGTGATACCTGCCGCCCTCCTTGCGAGAGAGCGCCGCGCTATTTACCTGCGCCGAAACGAGGAAGCGAGATAGATGGTTGTCCGCGAGGAGAGACAGCGCTCACTCAACGATTAGCAGCAGTCTTGGGTGAATTGCACGAAGGGAAGGTAGACTGCGCGCCTCATCCCGGAAGAGAGAGCGTGACTAAATCGAAGGCATGGTGAGACTGACTTCTATCTGGCCCAGCTTTTGAGCGAGCATGGGTGTTTTCAGTCTTACCTGCACAAGATTGGTAAGTCACGGACCCTCGATTGTCGGTTTTGCCAAGGAGAGGAAGACAATGCCTGCCACACATTTTTTGCGTGTACAAAATGGGTCAGGCTGTGAAGGGAACTCTACAGGGAGACGGGAGAACTCACCCCGGATAATATAGTTGCGGTGATGCTTGAATCGGTTGACAAATGAAACCAGGTGGCACATTATGCTCGGGCAGTCCTAAAATATAAAAGGGACTCACAGCAGTCGGGGGCGTTGGGACTGGGGATCGCTTTTCTGGCGCTTTCTCTACCCCTCTCCCCTCCCGCTAGGAAAAGGATTCGCCAGCTTGAAGGCGCGTCATGGTGTAACAAAACGAGACCTGACCCGAAGTAATGTGTCGAACGGTTCCAGGCTGGATTCTCAGGTTGACGGGGGAGGTGTTTAGTGGGTAGTCCAGTCGCCTTCTTGCGAGCATGGGAGTCCCACACTCTGTGCATAAATGGCATTCATCTGTGCATAAATGGCATTCATCTCCCTACCACAAAAAAAGTTAAGTTAACCATACTTACAAGGCGGTTGTTTCCCATAGTCAGATTTTGGGGACTTATGTTACTGCTTTCGTCTCCTTCGCACTACACGCGTAAAAATGTTTGGCTTCATATAGCGTTATTTGTTCGCTGATTCCCTGAATCATTTTATTATGGTATGTGGTTTTTTTCTGGATGGCACCGTCTTCATAGCTCATCGATGGTGGCTACTATTTCTCTATTATCTTCGAATGCTGGACATCTCGTTTGACAAATCAAGTCTAGAGTTTCAAGTATTTTTATAGCGACAAATTTAAGCGTAATTCAATAAGCTTCGGTTTTGCTGTTTCTTCTTCTGCTTTGTAGCATTACCCACCCTTACCAGCACACAGCATAAAATAGATAAATATATTAGAAAAATTTCGAACAAATTCTTTCAAGTGGCCCATAGACCTTGAAATAAATAGCTTGGTTTCATACTGTTTTGAAGGAAAACATTACAAGCAATTGATAGCACCCTTAGTAGCATGGTAAATCTGGGTGAGATTCAAAGCTCATCCTTTATATCTATTCTATGCAATGCAGCACTTACAATTTTCTCGGCCTATTGGCTGTGTTCTGCACTTTCCAACATAGATGAACCATCCCCTAATTCGAAACTGAATAGGAAGAGATCTGTTTTCAGTAATAAAACGATATCATGATTCCCACGGCTCCTTGTATATCTAGAGGCGGATGATAAGATGAACTTGAAATAAGGCCAACGCTGATAACGAAAGCTACCATTCGTTGCCTATTTTGGCTCACAGCTGGGGGAAAACTGTGCCCTCCAATTTTGGCTAGTTTAACCTTTTCTCCGTTGATTATGTTAAAATCACCTGCAACGATTTTGAACACGTTCAAGAACAGTGCAGCCATTGTACGTTCTAAGGTGCTATAATTACTGTCCTTGATTTCCGTCACCTTTTTGTCTTACATGGCGGCGTAGCAAATGATATTCCAGACATTTAAGAAAACGTCCCAAAAAGTGCCTCAAAAATTTGTTTAAATATATTGTCGACGCTCCAGGCTTGAGTATACTATGCTCCAGGCATCCCTCCTATCAATTTTCCACTTGTAAATAATACATGAATCATTGATTTTTTTACCAAATCATCTAGTTTCTTGCCATGCAAGTTTATTGATTTTATATTTAATAGTGGTTACAGTGCAGCTGGTCTGTATAATGATCGTATATGATCGATATTTTCAGAGTAAAGTCCACAGTTTTCGTTGCGAGTTGCTACTTTTTATCGGGTCCGAACGAAGCCTTCTGTCCCGGTATCATAAGAGTTGATTTTTTTTCTCGGAAGTGTCTAGCGGTCTGCCGAAGTCATTAAAAGTGATAGGGATAATCATACTATTCACGAAAACAATAATGTTATTAAAACCAATAATCTACGCCCTGTTATCAATACTTGAAATTTAGCTCCAAATTTGCTTGTAAAGTTCTAAAGAGAATTTTATAACGACATATTAGCAATGTTACGATATTCATTTATATTTATATTCAATTTGAAGTGAAATACGTGTGCCGAAAATTATTAATCATTATTATCATATTTTCTTTTAAGAACGGAACAGGATATGGAAATTCGTCTACAGTTAATCAAGCTATAGAGTTGCCTACTAACGCCAAAGCTAATGAAAACAAACCTATCAAACCAAAGGAAGAACCAAAAGACCTCGACAAAAAAGACAATATGTAATTTAATATTTCTTCATTGCTTTCATGGTGTTACCACTTAATCTATTTTAGGAATAATCAACCCAAGCAAAGTAATGATGGAAAAATAGAAGTAAAATATGAAAATCCGGCTCAGCCTTCACAATTACCCGACAATAAGCCAAATATCCCGCAATCATTTACCCCAACAAGCTCCTCCAATTCACAACACGGAGTAAAGTATGAACCCCTAAGAAATCAAAGTCCTGGAAGTTTTAACAGAAATATTAAGGACGAGAAAAATGTCAAAATTAAAACAGAACCGCAAATGCCACCAACTAGTCGACCTCCTGGTGGACCTCCCCAATACATGCCACATCCACAATATATGAATCCACCTAATTTTGGATTTAACCCAAATTTTCAGCAGTATCAAAACAATTTGGTACCGGGCCCCGCATATGGCATGCCATATTATAACCCACCTATGTCAAGGTACCCTATGCCGCCAAACGAACACTCTAAGCCAAATATTGCGCCGCAATACATGCCAAATCATCCTTTTGGTGCCGCAAACTTCTCAGCTCCCAGCACCCTGTCCACCTTTCCTAGTTCTCAATCAAGTCCTTTATCAACAATGGCCAATACTGCAAACATTCCTCAAAGAATTGATCCAAATCGTATGCAAAGCGGTCCAGCAAACGGGAGGACCTCTGCGCAAACACATTTTCATACACATCACCACACGCACGTTGGACTTGGATATCCTATGTATACACCATCTTATGAGAGTAAGTAGCTCGGTTTGGAACTATGTAAAATAAGATACTAATCGAAGATGCTTCTAGCTGGTGTGCTACCTGCTCAACAAGGGCCTGCTAGTCCACTTCCTCCATATTCAGCTCGCCCAACAAAATAATTTGTTGAATATTTCATCGCGTATTTCATCGGAAAAGTCTGCAAGATACTTGTGATAAAAAAAATATATTTTTGATACTGATTAGAGTTAGAGTAAAGTTAAAGTAGGTAAAGAATAATTTTAATTTTTTAACTTAATTAGACTGAATGACGTTAATTTCATACGAGAGTTTATAACGAGAAATATATTGTTTTACTTGTTGCAAATTATATTGTGTTTCATTGATACTCTACAGATTTTTATATTTTGATTGAAATTCTATGCCAAAAGGTTTAACAAAACCCATCACGGAAAGTCTATTGAGTATAATCAGAACACGAGACTGCAAATATTTGCGCACCTAATTCTTACCAATGATTTTAATACATCTGATTACAATCCCATAACAAGACACTGTGTGTGTATAAAACAAACTTTTGGAAAAAAAATAAAACTGACTTCGAAACGTCCGAAAAGGATCAAATTCTTCATCCCTTCTTATTAGCATTACAACTCCTCTCGGGCCTTTGCTTCCTCTCTCGGTCCATTAACCGCGTCGTCCAATTTCGAAATCCGAGCAGCGAGGAACTGTCTCGAGTCAGACCACCGTTAGCTCGGTTTCCCCACTGGTCTCCGCCCTTCACATCTCCCAACGAATACCTTTTTGGGTATCCGTTGTTCGTCCATACGATTCATATGTCGAGCCCATTGCAACTTCCGCAGTCTTACAATCGTTGAGACCTTCAGTTTGTCAAAAATTTTGTACAGCATATGGTTGTATCGAATTCGTCTAGCTTCGCTCCGGTTATTCGCCTCAGGACGGCGTTCAATATGTTTGCGGATGTTTGGGTTAGGGTTCATGTTTCACACCCATAGCATAACACAGGTCTTATCACATAATTCTACGTCTAGCACTCGTTGCGTGTAGACGTGTTTTTAATCGCTCCTGTCATTAATTTTAAAAATTAATTTTTAACAAAAGTCAGTTTAAAAAAATTGAATTAAATTTTTACGAGCCAGTCGAACGCAAATTTTGATATTATTGGATAAGCATTTATCGTCGAAGGCATCGACCCACGGAATCAATAAATCGACAAAAGCAAATAAACCGAAGACTAACTCGGGACTGCTGTATGGAGGAGCCCGACGGCTTCCGTCCGTTGGGGGCCCCGGGGAGAATAACAATGCGAAATTGGCGGCAAGCGTCAATAAACACACGAGTACCCAGGACTCCGCAGATGGTGGGCGTAAGACTCAAGTAGTCGAAGATAAATAAGAAGTGAGTCGACTTCAAGCTGAAATTCAAGAATTGAAACTAAGACTGAAAACGTAGGAAGATATGTGAGAGAGCGAAGGTATTTCAAGATGCAGAACCGGTACGACAAACAAATACGAAAGCTAAGCAGAAGAAAGCTGTCAAACAAGTCATCCCAGAAGAAGTACTAAGTTCTGGAGGCACTAAAGACAGCCAGGACTACTCTGCAGAGCTGGGCGGACTCCAAAAAGAAATGGACGTTGACGAATGTATTGAAGGTAATGCTAGTCAAGATAATGATAATTTTATCCTTTTTTAAGAAATAAAAATAAGGAGAAGAAACCAGCCCGTAGCTCTGCTGGTCCTCCTCAAAAAATTGCCAAGAATACAGAGCAAGTTCCGCCAATTAATGTGTTCGGTCAAAGCGGAAAGAACATGGCGCGGTTATTGGCAGCCGAAAATAAATTAACTAATATCGAGATTAAAAGAATCAATGCCAAAGAGTTGACTATCAGAACGAAATCACTGGTTGATTTCAAATCAGCAAAAAATGCTCTAAATTCTGGGGAGGTTCCACACCACATATACCCCGAAAAGTGAGAAGAACCAGACCTTTTTATTGAAGGGCTTGGACTGCGGAGAAGATACCGTCGATCTTCTTCAGGTGCTCAAGGAATCAGCACCAGAAATTGAAATTTAAAACGTTCGCGACAAAAACGTCGACGGTAGAAAAAAAATTTACCACTTTATTTAGTGCAGATATCAAATAAGAGCATGTAATAAACATAAGCAGTCGAGCAGCCCCGTGGTGATCAGGAGTGGCTGCTCCTGAAGAGATAAGGTGGTCACCCCGTCGAAACTGCTTAGTTTGTTGTTTTACTAGTGTAAAGTAAACTGCATCCGTCAAGTTTCCATCCTTTAGGCAGAGATGAGTGGTTCACTTCAGCCACTTTAACATCTTTAGGTTTGACATTCCCCTTGTAATGCAACGACCTTCTTCGGTGAAAGTAACGGTTGCTTTTTGTGTAATGTTTGCGTTTGTCTCAAGCTTCCGTGTCCGCTAACTTTAACGAGGCAAAACAATATTGAATTTCTGTAGAGTAGATTAATTGACACCTAATAGAACTTTTCTAAAGACAATAAAAATTGATCGGTGCGTCTTGTAGAGTAGAGTACGCGTGATAAGTATTTTGTAGTGTAGCTTCGTGGCCCGACAACCCGCTCGAACCCGCCTCATATGATCCCGCAAATGCTAGTCGTCAAGCACGCGTACGCGGTCGTTAAGCGAAGCTAGTTAGCTGAGCTCGGTGTTGTTTTAGCTCGCTGACACTTGTGCCAGACCATCGGCACCCGTGTCCTACACGGACATTTCGAAATTCATTACAATGGCGCCCAACGTGGGGCCCGAAGGGGAAACAACACCACTCTCCTTCGAGTTCTCACATTTTTAATTTTGCTGTCGGCAGATGAACCGATTCAATTTTTATTGTCACCCTCACCATTTGATATTAACGTAGCATACTTTGGAGGGTTCCATAAAGTAAAGATAGAGTCACCGATAAACTCTCTTTTGGTGTTGTTTGTCTTGTCTTCGGTATAATAAGGTCTATAGCATCTTCTGGAGTTCTTCGTTCGTGGTGGCTCAGTCGCCTGAACATGCCGATGATGTTATAGAGTAGTGCGTCCCTTAATGTTACCAAAAGAAAGGTTTGCACATTTTTATACAGTTTGAAGTCGGACAGTTCTAATTTTGAACAAACTGATGGTGCCAGGGGTTTTCAAATACATTGCTTGGAATTGCGTCAGTTTTTGCTGGGAGCTAATCTGATGACCGGCAGTGATAAAATCCGCATCATCAATTAGTCCTGACCGACACCCGATTTGTTTTTATGATTGGTTAGCGGTTTTTATTAGCATACTTTCGTAGAAAACAGGGACTTGTATTCAAGGAGAGGGGCCTAAAATTATAACAACCATCTCTCCACTGCGGAAACAATTGTTTCTTCACTAGTGTAGAGTTAAATTCTTCAGTCTCTCCATGCCTGGGTCGGCATCGAAGAGACTGCCCTGTAATAAACATAAGCAGTCGAGCAGCCCCGTGGTGATCAGGAGTGGCTGCTCCTGAGGAGATAAGGTGGTCAACCCGTCGAAACTGCTTAGTTTGTTGTTTTACTAGTGTAAAGTAAACTGCATCCGTCAAGTTTCCATCCTTTAGGCAGAGATGAGTGGTTCACTTCAGCCACTGTAACATCTTTAGGTTTGACATTCCCCTTGTAATGCAACGACCTTCTTCGGTGAAAGTAACGGTTGCTTTTTGTGTAATGTTTGCGTTTGTCTCAAGCCTCCGTGTCCGCTAACTTTAACGAGGCCAAACAATATTGAATTTCTGTAGAGTCGATTAATTGATACCTAATAGAACTTTTCTAAAGACAATAAAAATTGATCGGTGCGTCTTGTAGAGTAGAGTACGCGTGATAAGTATTTTGTAGTGTAGCTTCGTGGCTCGACAAGAACCCGCCTCATATGATCCCGCAAATGCTAGTCGTCAAGCACGCGTACGCGGTCGTTAAGCGAAGCTAGTTAGCTGAGCTCGGTGTTGTTTTAGCTCGCTGACACTTGTGCCAGACCATCGGCACCCGTGTCCTACACGGACATTTCGAAATTCATTACAAGCAGTCCAAGTGCTCTTCAACAAATCAGATACTTGAACTTCCAAGTGGTGAGGTGGGAACGCCTCCAGAAAAGAGAAGTCAACCAGTGTTATCGCTGTCAACAATTTGGGCATTCTGCTGCCAACTGTGCCATGCATTACCGATGCGTCAAATGCAAGGACGTGCATGCTCCCATGCAACTTGGCTCAGACGGAGCCAAAAGAAAAATTATACTGTGTTAACTGTGGTTTTTTTTGGTCACACGGCATCATATCGAGGATGCTCCCGATATCATGATGCGAGAGTAAAATTTGTCCCAAAGCAAAGACAACTACACCGCAGTGTCTTAGCTCCGAAGTTCATGAAGCCCGGAGTATCATTTGCACAAGCCGCTAGAGGACCAGCAGAAAATGCGGTAAATAATGTAAGTGGCAATAATGATTACCAGAAACTAAATTCTTTATCGGAGAGAATTGATAAACAAGATACGAAAATTAATCTTGTTTTTCGTCGTTTGGGAGTTTCAAATGCCTCAAAATAATTTGTCATTCAGTCACATTCCCATAGATAGGATTCGTCTCATCTCCATCAACGTCAACTCCATTGTTACTATACATCGGCGTGATTATCTCCTTGAATTCATTGACAAGCAAAAGCCTGACATCCTGCTTCTCACCGAAACCCACCTCAATTCATGGCACTCCATGACATTCAAGGATTTTGAATTCATAAGAAAAGATAGTGTAATAAGTGATGGGGGAGGTGGCACCGTGATATTGGTTCGAAGACCCTATTGTTTCCAAAATATTGAAAAAGTCGAATTCAAAAGCTTTGAATCTCTTAAAGTGTCCGTTATCGAAATCTCACTGCCAGGTGGGGATAACCCCTTCGTTATCTCTACCTATGCATCTGGTGGAACTGTTCTCAAGCTCAAGGAGGAGCTCAATTCCTTGTTTGAAATACTCGAATTGAACAGGCTGCATAACTATTATATTCTTGCTGGTGACCTGAATGCCAAGCCACCAATAATCCAAGAGGTGTATTCCTGAAATCGTGGATAACAGAGAACCAAATTGAATACAGGTGCAATCTATATGGGTCGGAACTCCCAACATACCCTAGTACAAATTCATATTTGGACCTCTGGAATGCAGACGCAAGACTTGAATTTAGCTTTAATAGTCCACAACGGAAACTGCAGGTGCTTCCTTATGATAGCGACCATAACGCAATCGTAATGGAAATCAATCATCAAAGGGATGATTTCTTCCTCATTCCAGTTCAACATGAAAATCATCGGTTGGATTTTATAAAAACAGACTGGGGAAGGTTTCAAAAGAAGTTTAATCGGGAGTACCAGAAGCAATGCCCACTTCTGATGTTGGTAACTCTTGCTCAATGGTTCCTAATGACAGGAATCTAACTAAGTACGTTGGAAACGATTGAGAAAGTAGTTCCCAAGATTAAACATTGAAACAATATGGAAGGGTATGAAACACCAACTATTGCAGGGTTGAAAAGAGCGTTCTTCTCACACGCGTCAACAATATTTATCGGCGATTTTTGGACTACAATCATCGCTCGTTGGCTTTGTTGAAATTACACTTGAAGAATGTCCGGAAATTAATCCATTCATGTTCAGGAGTGAGGTCAGCAATCAATGGGCGGAAAAATTGAGAGGTATTAGCCCACAAGACCCAGATAGCGTTTTCGCGAAAGTGAATAGCATATTCCGTAAGGAGTCTCGAGTGAAGGTATCGAATCTTGAAGTCACTAGTGATGAGATAAATCTTCTCGATAGGGCTGGTATCAAAATTGATAGTACAACTCCGGAAAGAAATGGAAACAGGATTATATGTGAGGGATTGCATAAACTTACCCTGATTGGAATACATTTTGAATTGGTTCATCTACCAAACTCTGAGAGAGGGAACGAAATATGTTCAGCGGTCGTTGAAGCAAAAGCTTCCGACTTCAAATAAAGCCTGAACGGCCAATCAATTCTTCATTTCAATCAAAAATGAAATAATCAATAAGATTCAAGCTCGGTATGAGGTCAGATGTTAACCTTATACCGAGCTTGAATCTTATTGATTAGTTTATCCGCTATGAAGACTTGTGTTTCATATTTCGGAGGATAAACAACAAGAAATCATGTGGTACTGATGGTATTCCCAATGTAATTCTCCGACATTTGCCGGAGGTTGCTATTAGAAATTATTGCATATTGTTCAACCACATGTTGAGCAATTCATATTTCCCAAATGAGTGGAAAAAGGCTAAGGTATTTCCGATCTTGTAGAAAGGAAAAGAATCCTCATGCCCTAACAGCTATCAGCTTGCTGTCTAACATCAGCAAGGTGTTTGAAGTGATACTCAACAGAGCATTAACCGCCCACATTAGAAATATGAGTTGATGCCGAATTACCAATTTGGTTTTCGTGTCAGGCATTCGACCACACATGCAATAACGAAAGTAACCTCAGACATCTGTTGGAAACTAAATGATAGACAATGTGTTGGAGCATGTCTCATTGATATGGAGAAAGCCTTTGATACGGTGTGGTTAGATGGACTAGTTTTTAAACTCCTTCAGGACAGGTTCCCCAGACACCTTGTCGCCATGATGTGCAATACGTTATACGGGAAATCGTTTGTTGGAACTGGCGGAAATCTGACAACAATGCGCGAATTCAAATTCTTGAATGGTCTACAGCAAGGAACAGTTACTGCGCCTCTGCTCTTCTCAATCTTCATTCGCAAGCTCTTGAACGGCTTGATTTTAACGTCTCGCCAACGCGATCATTGGTAGCGTTTGCTGATGATCTGATAATCTATACGGCAGATCGAAAAGCTACAATAGTTCAGAGCAATCTCCAAAAAATGTTCAATGATGTACAGCTGTACACTGACAATTGGCGAATGAAATCAATGCGCAGAAATGCGAGAAAATTCTGTTTCGGACAACGCTGCAGGGGGTCATTCAAGACCTGAAACGTAATTGGAAAGATTTCCACATCATGGCTGTCGAGGGTAGCTCAGAATGAGTTCCACTTAAATCCTGTGTTTGATACCTCGGTGTTCATCTCGATCAGTATCTGTACTATACTGAACATGTCAAAATCAGTCTCAGTAAGGCACTAAAAGTAGTCATGGCCCTACGAAGACTTTCATTCCAAATACATTGATCAAAAGGTCAAAATTATCTGTTACAAGACCCTGGTTAGACCAGTTTTGACATATGGATGTCAGATCTGGTACAATCAGAGTGCTAGTACCATGGAAAAATTAAGAGTTTTTGAAAGGAAATGTCTTCGTGCGTGTACTGGTTTGTACAGAAAGCCTGAGACGGATTGGAAACATTATATATCGAATAGAAGAACTTATCAAACTGCTGAAGTGACGAGACTGGATATCTTCATATTGAAACCTCTTCGGAATCATATCGCAAGATCTGTGACTGTGAGTGAAAATCCTTGGATTTCTCAGCCGTTCCACCCTACAGATGGGTATATTGCGACTTGCCTCGCTACTGGCTTCGTTCCTCCAGAAGCATTTATGTATTTGGACATGAATCGATATGTTTTTCTCAGTGATATATCACATATACAGACGGGCCACCGATAAGAAGATAAAATATCCTCCGAGATTGAGTTTACGAGACCAACAATTCCAATGGAGATACTCATTTGCTAGATTCGTTGAAGCTGATCGAGCTGAGATGGGACAATCTATTGGTGGCTGAATGACAATGTCTAAATTATTCGTGTTTATTTTCACTTTTGTGTTTTTCGTTACTTAGTTTTTAGTTTCATCTCATTATTGCTACATTGAGTGCTGTTGTTTATTTGTGTTAAAAATTAGGGATAGGTTAGGTATATGTTATGTTTATTTTATTAGGTTAGAGGTAAGGTTAAACGGTTGGATTAGGAACAATGTGATAGAATTTTTTAGTCTAAGATAAAGTTTTTGATTGAATTTTATTAGAATTAAGTTATAACATATTAGGTGTAGGATCAAAGTTCACTGTTGTGTTAAAATTATAAATAACTTTTGAATAGTGTTGGTTGGGTGTCTCTCCTTTTTCCAATTAAATCATAAAATATGTAATAATCTTAATTAATTTGAATTTGCTATATTTTTTTGATAAAATGTGTTGAACTGATAACGTATAAATTTAGAGAGACATTTGGGCCATGAATTTTTTGTTTTGTTAGTTTGGAATTTGCTTTATATTCTTTTAAAATTTAAAACGATTAGTATTGAATAACGCGCTTTCATCTTTAACTGTCTTTTGTCCGCCTTCCTACATTGAAGTATGTTGCAGAAAAATGCGTTCTGAAAAAATTTAACATTATGGATCGATTTTTCCGATGAAATTGATTACAAATATAAAGCAAAATGAATCTACGAATATATAGATGAAAAGAAGAAAATTTGTTGGTACCGATAATTGATGATTACTTTTTTAAAACAAAATATACAAAACAAATTTTTACTATCCCTAGTAATGCATGCAAAACAGCATTAGTTAAATTAATATAGTTTAAAATAGCATCAATAAGTAAACTATAAATTAAAAAAGAAAAAAAAATTAGAGCGAACCGTAGATGTAATTGTAGAACTATGAACGGATTAAAATGAACTGTTAAAATAAAAAACTTGATCTTCTCATTTGGAGAATGTTGAATCCGCCAAGATGGCTGGACCCTCCTATTCTGAGCTAGCCATTGGGCTGTAGCTCTTCCTGAGTTGGGTGACCTTCCACAGAGGTTTCTCCTTTATGTTAAAGTTTTTCATGATTCGATCATATAAAATTTTTAATATAAATTTGAAATATTTTTTTTTTCATTTACCGGGAAAGTTCATATAAAGTGCTTTTGTATAAATTTTTCATGTGAATGAAAAATAAATGGCCACGTCTTCAATGGATCTTGATCCGGAGGGGGTACCGCTTCCACCTGGATGCCCCACTTTTAGTGGAGGTCGTAAGTGCTCAGAGTAAGGACAAACTTGTCTCGCGTCCCACGCGCGTTAATCGAGTTCAGTCAGTCGCGTTTTCTATAGTTCATTATTTCGGTAGGTTTCCCCGGCTTCGACACCGTCGAACCCATATATTATGTTCGAAAAATTCGTGAATGCGAAAATTTTTTGCATTTTTGCCCTTGTGCCTATGACACCGCATTGCTAGCCTGCAAACGCATTTACGCATCCTCAGACAAGGCGAAACTCCAGTGTGCATAATATCCTCACTTGCTGAGGCAGCAGACCATCGCTGCAGTCCTTTACGGACTTCTGGAACCTCTTGAAATCACTACATGTGGCTCGTCAAATATTTCATACAACTTACCGTTGTAACGCGTACTTCTCCCTGTCCCTTGCTTAACCGGGCCGTAGATTTTCCGGAGCACCTTGCGTTCAAATATGTTCACTATTTTTTCGGATTCGCTCATCACGGTCCATGATTCACTTCCATATAATATCAAAGGTTTGACTAGTGGTTTGTAAATACGGAGATTATTTTGTCTGTTCACAGTTCTGAGCCATACAATAAGAAGTATGGATATGGCGCTTTACCTATTTAGGTTGGCTCCAAGATAAACAAAATCATCCAAACTTTCAAGGTTATAGTCGCTTACGGTCAGATTTTGTTGAACTTGGGGGTTTTTTCTCATTTGAGTCGTGAATTCAATTTTAGTTTCATTTGATCGTAGGTCAATTTGGTTTGCTTCAGATTCTACACGGAAATATGTTTCTTTGGCATTTGAGATTGAATGTACCATAATATAGACATCATAAGCATATGCTACTAATTGTGTGGACTTGAACATTTATATACGAGAGTTTTCAGCTGATGTCTTCCTAATGACGTATTCTCGCACAATATTAAAAAGTATACGGGCAAGCCCATCCCTTTTTCTTAAGCCTAATTCCATTAATAAGCTGTCCGTTAGTTTACCGTCTGCCTTGATCTGGGACTCTGTTTTGAGCATAGTGACTTTGACCATGCAGACTAGTTATGTTGGGACGCCAAAGTCAAGCATTACTTGGTACAGTGTATTTCTTCGACACTTTCGTATGGTTGCTTGAAATCTACAAAGAGTTGGTAGACAAGGATATTATATTCCCAGTACTTTTTGAGCACTGACTTAATTGAGAATATTTGGTGTATTGTAGGTTATCCACTTCCAAAGTCTCCCTGATACTCCTCTTTAATGCTTTCATATTTAGTAATCGAGTAGTCGCCAAAGCAAATTGCTCGAAAACCTTCATAACACCTATCCGAAAATGTAATTGCAGATTTGAAAAAGACATTTTATTTAACTATTTTCATTTACAGCTATAAATCATAAAACATTTTTGATTTTTTTAAATTTTTATTAAACATAAATTTTAGACCATTTTTTTCTATATTAAGTTTAATCTTTTCGTTATAATTATATTCTTTATGAGTTTTACCTTTTTCTAGTATAATTAAAATTTTTCTATAGTATTATTTTTCATAATTTAATAATTGAAATCTGCAATTGAAATGTGGACATGGCAACGCCTTTTCCCGCTGCACATGCACGTATTGCATCGACGAAGGCAAGTGTGCAGCGGAATGAATGAGAAGCGGGTCGAGTCAAGGTGCGACACATAGAGTACGGGATGACTGACAACTACGGGAAGTCTGTATTTGATCGTCGCCGCGGACACGTCGAAGAACGGCGCCAGCAGCAGTAGAAGCAAACGTAACAGCTTCTGCAGCAAGCGTGGTGGTGTGTAGTATATGCTTGCTCATACTCGTATATAAGTTTCGAGGTGTTCGATTTTATTATTTTTGCCGTGCGTCGTGCATAATCCGCGAGCGGGCATTCCGCTTAAAGGCGCCATGTATGGTTCGGTCGGTAGTGTTGCATCAGAAGTTCGTGTGTTTCGTCGTCGGCGGAGCTGTGTTTTGTTTGATTTACTATTTCTACGCAAGCAGTTTTTCCATTATGACTTCTCTACCCGTGAAAATGAGGCAAAACTATCTCCCAGCTAAGCATTAGAATTTTTTAATTGTTCTCTCTTATCATATTTATTCCCTAAAAATGCATCGAAACGCTGAATAATTAGGGGGCTCCAAATGATCATATCAGTTCGTGAATGTCCCTAATGTTAATTGGTGATAACAATGTGTAATGATTTTTCGTCTACGTGCGAACGCGGAACCGACCTCTCATCGGTTCTAGACGTTAAGTCTGAGAAGTGCCAACGGACGGTACCAACCGGTCAACCAATCCGTGCACCGTAACCCATTCACGCGGTGGCTGCTTGTCGCCCAGCTAGATCGGAGAGGATTTCGGTCGCGGGTCTCCGAATGGGTTACGCTCACTTACAATATTTAGCCACCTATACATGCTCGTTTTCAAACGCGTTACAAAACAAAACCATACGGAGAGGAAACCTACTTTACGTTACTCCGTATTTCTTCCTATAACCAGTCAAAAGACAAAGATCTAATCTTTACTTCGCGTTCCCGAATTTCCGACGCGGTACCGAAAAATACACTACGTTAACGTAATTCCGAAAAAAGCTACGCTAAAGAAAAATCAAAATCAACTAAGGTACCGCGTACCGCGCGCAACGCGAAACCGACCTCAGCGGATTTTCTCAAACCCTACCCTCGCGACGGCATACCTACCCTGCACCTCATTTCTCGCTGAAAAGAAGAACCACTGGAAAGGAAAGTCGTGTTTTTCGTTAGCAATTCATGTTGGTATATAAATGTTTATTTATAACTATAAATATGATATTAAGAATTCTAAATTATTAATGTAGTTTATTTTAAATTTATGATTTTTATATACAACTTGTACTGATTTGTTTGCATTTATTTTATTTATGTAATACCTTTAAGTTTAATTTTATTGAAGATTCTTATTGTGAGTGAAGTGATTTTGTAGGGCGTAAAAAGACGAAAGCTCAAAATTAAAAATGTTTAATCAGAAAAAAGAAACAATTGTTAAAGCATATTGAAATGTTCATAGTGACAATTGGAACTTAATTATTTATTAATTTTTATATAATTGCCTATTGTTTTTTTTTTTCAAAATTATCAAAGAGCAGTTTGGCCGTTTAGATAGTCGAGAAGATTAAATTAATTATGTTGGATAGATTTTTCAGACCTATTTTGCTTTTTACATTAATTAATCAGGCCGATTTGTTTCCAAAGTACAATCGGGTTGTGATCCGTATGTTTTCATTCAAATGATTACAACGGTGCGGGAAGCAAATGGGAAGGATTTACTATACTAAATGGAAGGTATATTTCGGGAAGGTTCCTTGAAGTTAATATTTGAAGTTTTTAGTTAATTAGATTTTATTAATTTACAACAAAGTGTAAATATTCATTTCAAATGAGTATTTATGATTCAAATGTTTGAATGATTTATTTTATAGTTTAATAAACTGAATACGTTATGACAGACTGGAAAAGATATCACAAGGAGTGAAAGGTGCCAGGGGAAAGATTTAGTAAATTAATTTATAATTTAAAATATTTACTGGATATTTCATGGGTTATTTTTGTTTTACGTAATTGAATGTAAGAAATAAATAATTCACTTATACTCATGACAAAATATTAAGATATTAAAAAATATATTATATTAATATATTGAAAAATTGATAAAAAAATTAAATTAATTTTTCTTCTCCTGACTTTACTCGTTTGTTCAACTTTTAACGCAAAATTTTAAATGTTTGCGTTTCCTATTTCATTGTTTTTGTAAAAAGTACATTGATTTCGTATTAATAATCAAACAAAGTACAAAAAAAAATAATTTCTTTCAACAAGGAACTTAAACGAAAAGCTTAATCTAAATTTACTCTTAAAGGCACATAGCAACATTGTAAATTTCGGTTTTCATATATATATTACATTAGCAAAAATGAGTTTACTCTTAAAAAAGAAAATTATTGCATTTTTGTGTGTGTTTTTTTTGTTTGTTTGTGTTATTCTTATATTTAATACTATTGGATATTTTTTTGATTTTCATATCGATTCCATTCATAATGTTTTAGAAACATTTTTCTTAATTAGGTTCATTATTAAATAATGTCATTTCGAATAATTTTAGTCTATAAAAAAAATATTTCCGTGATAAAAATACGATTAAGTTTTGCTTTGTAAATATATGTCCTCGTATGTATACTTCATACTTCGCGTGATTGTTTGTGTTTTTGGTAAAGAGATCGGAATCTTAGACATGTCCAAGAAATTTAGAGATTTGTGCCATGTACGAGTAGTTTGAAATTTTCTTTGTGCGAAATGTGCTTTTGTTGCAATATTTTGCGAGATAATTGGAAATAAGTTTCCTTGTAATCAATGACTTCTTTCAACCTTATTCTCACAAAGATAAATGCAAAATACAGCTTAGGCTTTATATTAATAGATTGAAAGTAAGTTTGAGGTTAGAGTAGAGGAAGGAGCACCAACTGACCACAAAGTGGGAAATATATCGTGTCGCATACTTACTTCACTTCTTCCGTTTCCATAAGTGTAATACTGGGCTCGGCTATTGATATTGGCAGCAGAGGATTCTCAAGGATTTCATCTTTAACGATTTTTATGCAATTTGTGCGCTTTTCCCGAGCATCCTCGTTTTGAGTGTTTTCGCCACCACTACTGTTCTGATTGGTTGGAATTGTATTTTCTATAATGGTTACGCTGATGAGTTTTCCATCTGGGTGAAAAGTTGTGGAATATCTCCTGCAGCGGCTGCTGTAATTAAGTAATTGAGTGGATGTTGCTGCTGGTGCTGCTGCTGCAAACTGAACAATAGCCCGTTGCCCATCGGTGCCGGTGGCGTAGCACATAATAAACGGCACCATTCGTAGCACACACAGTCCGTTCCTTTTTTGTTTTGCACTCAAGTTTCCAACGCTGTTTCGAGAGGATTGAAACAGTTTTCGGGACGAATCGACCGTGGAGCAAGTTCTGAGTACTGTACACGAGCAGCTGTTAGCGCTACAAAATCGAAATATTACACAAATCTCCGAAAATTTAAAGAAAACTTCGTGATTATACATACATGCGACCACTTCGTATTTGTGCACCGTTTGTTCTGTTTAATCGTTCGCTGTTGGCCAAAACTCCTTAAAACTGCTTATGCGTGGTGGCCACTACCTCCACACTTCAATTCACTGCCATGTGGCTGTCAATCTCTGTTGGCATCCCACGACAAAATAGACGTGGGATGTGCACTGGTCACAACCAACGTAAAATGACAAGCCACCTAGCAGCAAAGTGTGTTGGTAGTGGTCACCAGCGCCGTCGCATGATTCATTACAAATGTGACCCGTGTGAATGATGTAGAGAATTCTTGTGGGTGACCCTCAGCCCAGCGAATACTCGTAGTGAGGCAAAAATACCAACTCTTTGGATGTGAAAATGTCAAGAATGTACTCTAGTGACTTACTCAAGAAGACCGTCTTGGAGCGGATTTGCATAGAAGCGGTGGAAACCAAATGGAGTGTACTTATGTGTGTATGAAGTGCGAAATTTCGATCATTTGAAATCGCTCCACATAAAAATAAATTTCTCGAGCAATCAGCGACAAACTTTCACGCATTTGATGCTGATGCATTTCTACTTATTTGGGTTGAGACTCGTTACATGAAAGTTTGCATGAATAGACGAACGCGCGAACCAACCACCAGCGTTTGATTCGGAATTATTATGGGCAGTTGATTGCGGCTTTCGAGAGTGAATTAGCTTTTGATGCAAGAAATTTCGCTCGAACATCAATTTACTTAGCTTTAACCGAACCACTTGTTGATGTAGATGACCCAAAGCAGCTCGTCTAGATATCATATTTAATTAAGGAAGTAAATGTACATACAATGCAAAAGCGTGATTTGAGATTTTCCCCCCCATTCGAATTAAGTGTTCAAGTGAATTATAATAATAAATTAAAATTTTTTTTATATATGTCACAACAATGTCAACGAACAAGTGCCAACGACATCACCAGCAGGCACCCAGCAAGGATGTTGGGTAAGTACATTTATTTTACAATCATTAATTTTCTAAAATTTTTTATAAATTTTTCTATATTAAAATTTTATTATTTGTATTATTTTGAATATTATTCCCAATATTTGAGCTTATAAAAAAATGTTTAATTTATAAAGGAAAGAAAATAAAAGAAGAACCACGCACCAAAACGAACAAACTAAGAAACTCATGAAAGCCAGTTTGTAATAATCACTATTGTACGATGGGGTTCTATTGTAGGTTATTGTTTTGAAGAAAAAATGAAGAAAATGAATCAGTAAACCTAACACTCAGTCTTTTCATTTATTTGAAACCTCACTGGGTATTAGACTTGCAATGATAGCCGGCCCCTCCATCATAATGAGCTAGCCATCGGGCGCGCTCGTCCCTTGTGATACGTTACAGGGGCTCTTGCCGGGTAGAGTGGCTTTCCGCTCGCGTGCCCTTTTATGGTATAGTGTTATGTGATTCTATCGCACAATACTATAACATAAATTGTCCACGTTTATGTTTCTCATTTGAGGGAAAAATTCATAAAAATTATGTTTGTGTGAGTTTTTCACTTAAATGGGAAATGTATGGCCACATCAACATTTGGGTCTTGATCCGGTTGGGACGGTGCGAGAGGGCACCGTTTCCACCTGGATTCCCCACTCTTATTTGGGGGCTGTAAGTATCATCGGTAACTACGAAGTCCACTCAAGTCCGTCTGTGTTCTTCCGGCCCAGTTTGTTACTAGCTATAATCATTTCAACCCTTAGTAGGTTACCTCGGCCTCGACACCAGTCCATTGGCATTCGACATTTTTGAATTGCTGGGGAAAAGAACCCATCCCACGACGTCACAGTCTTGCGTCTGTCAGCGCATTCACACGTCCTCAGACAAGGCCAATCTCGGCGGACCTCACCATCCTCTTTCACCGAGGCAGCAGACCATCGCTGCAGTCCTGAACCGACATCTTATCTACACCTTCCTTCACTACACGTAGTACGGCTTTAATTTTCTTTCTATGACTTTATAAGACATACTTGGAAGAGTGATGCCTCTATAATTTGCCTTTGCCTGTCCCCCTTTTTATGTACAGAAATATTATACTTTTTCGCCAGTCCTCTGGTAACTGCTAGTCTTACCATACTCCTTAGATTAGACTCCAAACCAGGTCTTATTGTTTCTGAGGTCCCGTACTGCTGCCTATACTTTTTCCATGGTTGGTGGCGGGACTGGAACCTGTGGCTCTACTTCTGGAATGTTCACCGCTTAAGCCGTTGTTAGGGATGCTTTGAATGTGTTGTAACCATCTCTTTTTAATTTCGACTACGTTACTCATGATTGCTTCCTGTGCACCTTTGTAAATAGTTGTTTTAGGATTCAAGTTGTCTCTTAGTTATTCAATAGATTCATACGCTGATCTGACTTCATATAGGGTCATATTTTCGTTTATCTGTTGAATCTTTGTGTTGTTTCTTTCAGTCTTTTCTTTCTTCAGCATTTTTTTTTTAGCTTGTCGTCGGAGGGTTTTATATTGTTCTTTTTTGGCCCAAATTAGTCACTGGATATATTCTTCGTACGCATGGTTCCTTTTTTAACCACTTCCCTATATTCTTGTTCGTACCAGTACAAGTCGTTCCTACTTTTCTTTGGCTGCTTCTGTTACCGCATGCTGTCTGCCACATGGTTTTGATGTCTTCATTACTTTCTTCCGTACGCAAGGTAATGTTGACGCGATTTTCCAGCGGTGACATATATGTGGACGTTAATGAGCTATCATTTAGCTGCTGTATCCGAGTTACATGTCACTCCTCAGTGTGTGCGGACGTCACATATGCTCGAGATCCATCGTTCTTGGATCAGAACTTGGTCGATCTGGTTTTGTGTGCTGCAATTTGGTGATACCCAGGTTATTTTATATATACGTTGACTAGAATTTTGCTTCATGCAAAGTCAATCAGCCGTTGGCCGTTGTCATTTATTTCATTGTGGAGGCTATATCATCCAGTCATCTCCCGATGAGAAAGCTCATTGTCAACCTTAGCATTGAAATCACCCAGAAATGTTTTCGTATCACTTGTAGGCAATGAGTTGAATAGTCTTCCCAGGTGATTGTAGGAAGTTGGCTTCATTTCTTTGTCTTTTTTTCAATTTAAGCGTGCACGTTTATCAGCTTGAATGTTGAAGAATTTTTCTTTCATACAGATTGCAAACAATCGTTCATTGACTGCCTTAAAATGAATAATTTTAATTGTGCATACTTCCTATCAACAACAAAGGTCACTCCAAATTCTCTCTTTCCAGCAGGCTTCTCACTTTTGAATATTTTGTGCGATCTGGATTGCCAGTATGTTTAATTTGTGTTAACAGGCTTGTTGTAAAAGGTCCTTGACAGCGCCAGGGTTGTTCAGTGATCTTACATTCCAGGATTCAATGCCATAATCCTATTTTTTGGTTGCGAGGTCGTTGTCGTAGGTTAAGGTAGCAGAACTGTAGGTGTGTTTGCAGTTATGGGCATTTCTCGGCATTTAATGTTCCATTATTGGAGAGCCAGTAAGCCTAATATGCGAGCCCGAGACCATTTACAACGATTTGATCGAATGAATGACTTTATTTGAAAAATTGGAGAAGACCCATTGAAAATTCTAGTGTCTGGTTCGTGTGGTGTTGTTGTTGTTATTATTGAAAATTAAAATGCACATAGGGGTACATAAATATGTTTCGTTTTTTATGAAACTTACAGAATGTAGGGATCTTATATTGAACAACCTCAATACCGAGCCTCATTGAATTTAAGGATGCTCATGCGATTTTAATAAGACAAATATGAAATTTACAAATCTTATTAACCAAGTTCAGAGAATTCCGTGTTGTTTTACTCATGAAGTCCTACCCCCATAATTTTTTTCAGATGTTCCTAGTGTCAGGTGTACAATCACTAAGGGGGGACAAAAATGCTGGATTTTTTGCCCTCCCTCTGCATCCCCTGAAGCAAAGACGGTCATTTATATACCTGTTTTAAAAAGCTTTAGTTACGGAAAAATACTGCTGTGATACACACACGGACGGACAGACTAGTCGCAATTTAAATAGTCGTGTTTGGCCTATATACCCACCATTACAAGCCCCGCACACAATTTAATAGGCTCTGGATTGTAAAAGAGTTGAAATTTTTCGGTTAGGATTGGAGGCAGTGTGGAAATTATCACTAGCCAAAATTCAAAGCGTGGCAATTTGCAAGAAGAGTCGTAAAGGACATTTTGCAAAGTTTGTAGTACGCAATATAAAAGTCTTCTCTTTCCACTAAAATCTCACATTTCTTTAATGAGGATAAAATCTTGCGTTTCTCTCTACTATATATTAAACTATGCTGTATATCACAACATCCTTTTATTTTAAAAAACTCATAGTAAAATTTTTAAACGTATAAATGGGAACGTCCCGCAAATCCAATAAATTTTCCAGTAATTATTGATTTAAAAAATGATCTGAGACCTTCTTCAGCAGTTTCATATAAACGAGGATTAAATTGTTAATCAATTTAAACTCTATAAGCATGATCATGTTTTTAATTAAGAACGGACTTATTATGTATGCTAGTCGGGTGTTAATTTACGATCAACCAAGTGAAATATGAGGGAAATAAAATTTTACCCATGTGAACGATGTGCCGATTACATCATAAACTGTTTCGCTTTAAGTGCTGTTGATTTAATTAAAAAGCCATAAATTCTATTAATTAGTTAAGATTTGAAGCAATCAATTAGTTATGCAGAAAGTCGTGCTAAGCTAACACATTGTACGATTTAAGTAGGGTTTAAAAACTAGAACGCAAACTATATAACGTTGAGTGTAAAATTGCACATAAATTTGAATGATTGTGGTCTCATCAATTTGAAAGTAAGCGTTTACATCTAGGCTTTCGTATGTAACGTGTCATTTAAGATATGCAATTTTTGAATCAATAATATATAAGCTAAGATTTTAAGAAAATTAAAATAATAATTCTCTATTCTTTCGATTTCATTTAGGGATATTTCAAATAAAAATTTCTTTTCCCAAAGATCTTCCAAATCCATCAATTTAGTCTGGCTTTCATAAAACCCTCTTCCATTAAGTGGATGCAGCACAAAACAGTTTAAGCAACGCGTGTTCATCCTCCAGGAGAGCCATTGAAACATAAAAACGTTCCAAAGGCTTTATTGAAAACACAAGTGGCCACGAGATTTTCAAGTTAACAAAAGAATAAGCTACTTACTCTCACATCTTGCTGTCATATCTGATTTCCCATCTGTAAACGACAAAAAATCTTCACAGACACTTGAGCCACTATAAGAGCTTTTCTTTTATTTGATTCCCTTAACGATGATAAAGTATTGATTTATTTTGAGTGTTTCATAAATGTACGAGTATTATTGTTAGTTAATTGAATTAAGTTACTAATCTGTCTAATATTTCGAAAATAACATAATAGCAAATAACTGAGTGTTGCACAATTTTATTTCTATTTTATTTAATATAAAAGCGATTTGGGAACTCTAAGCTGACAAAATATCTCATATTAGGAAAAATGAAAAAAAAAATTTTCAGGGAAAAAGAAATCAAAATGAAATGAAAAAGAAATCCATTTCTTTATATTGGTCGGTTATTGCTAATTACTAAATCAAAGGGAAAAATTGGTTTCCCCCCAACTTCCTAAAATTCATTTCACTTTTTAGGACGTATAGAAGTCGGTTTCCATATTCATAAAGTGCACCAACATGGTCAATATTGTTGCACAATCTTGCTGATTAGACAGTATTAGTGACCGTTAATAAAATATATTGATATGTTGTGCATTATGTTGCGTAAAGCTCAAAACTTCCGATATTTACTACACAAAATGAAATACCTGTATAACATTGATTCGTCTCTGTTGGATATTATGCAATTTGATTTAACCTCATGCAAAACTTGAACAAGGTAAGAGCTAGCATGCAGATTTGTTATTGACGCAACATAATAGGAATTTTATATTAGGGTCTATAGGGGTTTTAGTGCGACGAACTTTTCAAAATATATATAGTGAAAACACAGTAACTACTCCAAAATTACAACTTTATTTAGACTATGGATATGGCCATTTCGTGAGTAACTTGATCTCTTCTTCAGTCCATTGATACCAAGGGACTGAAGAAGAGAGCAAGTTACTCTCGAAATGGCCAAATCCATAGTCTAATAAAGTTGTAGTTTTGGAGTAGTTATTGTGTTTTCACTATACAAATTTGAATAACTACAAGTTTCGGAAAACAATACTACTCTTCCAAATACATCCCGAAGAATATCTCGATATAATAATACCGCAATTAATAGACAAGCCCAATCCCCTGAAAAATTTTCAGAACGAAAATAAATAGTTCCGAAAGAAGTCATGAAGGAGAAATGTCGTTATCGAACTGACGTAGTAGTTGGATGTAATCTGTTTCTCATAGATTAATCTTGTTTATTGCAGAGAACTCAGAAGTTAACTAATTATTGACAATGATATTGAATCGAGTGAAAGATCAAGAGAAACTATTATTCAATATTAATTGCCAATAATATTGATCGTGTACGGGTCAATTTAAATAGAATTTTGAAAAAAAATTACAATTTATTGTCAAAAGTTTAACAGCAAATAAATAACAATGGCGAAATACGAAAACTGTTGACATATGTAAAGGGCGTTTTTTAAAGGTATAGAACTTTAAAATGAAATAAAATATGGATAAATTGTTTTGATTGCCATGAAATTTCTTTTATTGGAAAGATAATTCTCTGCCATTTTGATTTAAATATAATTTCGGTCATATGAGCCCAATTTTCGACTACTCTAATCAATAGTTTGGGCCGTATCTCACCAATAACGCGGCGAATCTTGCCTTCCATTCCATCGTATTCATAATAAAATGGCTGGCAAACCAAGCTAACCATAAAACGCATGACAGCTGTTGCATCATACGTATCATTAAAAAGTGTTGCCAACTTAAAGTTCTTTACCTCTAAAAAACAACCTTTGCATAAACTAGCATGCTTATTAGTAATACATGCTTAATTTTAGTTATCAACACGATCCTAAAGGATAGTTTTAGAGAGATTCCTCTCTATGACCTAAAACATATTTTTCATATTTTATATTTATAAAGTAGATCACCTAACTTATACTTATTTTGCACTTGCTTAAAAGTTATTTGGCTTTTTTATTAGTTAGCTTGATAATTGCTTTGTATTGAATCCAGTAGTTTTCCTGGGTCAGGTCGATTTCAATGCCAATCAAACTAGGGAGTACAAGAGGCTTGATAATGGCCACACCTCGCAGGGTTTCAAGAGGATTGATAGGAGTTTCTTGTGCTATAATTTTTATAGAATGGGCAACAAACGTAAAGATTGCACGAACGAGGTGCTTTGTATCTTTTGTAAGGACGAAAACCCACCCTAGGGAGCGGAAAGTCTCGCGTCTTTGAGGTAGCTTAAGTGAAACGGCAATGATATGTATCCTGCGACTCATCTAATAAACAAGTAGCAGTGGAAACGCTCTGGGCCTATTTGACCAGTTTTTCAAGGGACATGGAAGTTATAATTTTACTTTCACCCAAAGTTGAAAAAAACAATTTTAAGGTGCACAATCCCTGTGTCGCCTGTGATAATTCAACTTGACTTAATACTATTGCTTACCTCTATTTATAGTATAATAAGACTAAAGAATTTTCCCTAATCATCAATAATGAATAAAGTTCTTTAAAACATTCGTACAAATTAATAATAATTGTAATTATGCGTTTTATGGTTAACACCTGTGGTAAATGCTCTGCTTTGAACAAGTCATTTGGTCGTTTAGGTAGGCTCGTGCAAATAATCATTGCGTATGCACAACTGCGCCAGCAAACATCGCGATAAGTGGAACGGTCAGGGTACGGAAAAGTGAGCGTTACTTCCCGTGACATACATAGGTAGGTCCGTTTGTTAGGCATATTTCTCGAGAAAAATTTACCTATTGCGGAGAGTATCTTATATGTATACATATATATATATATATATATATATATATATATATATATATATATATATATATATATACTATATATATATATATATATATATATATATATATATATATATATATGTATATATATATATTAGGGTGTCCCAAAAAAATTAAAGTTATTTTTTTTTTAACGCATACCCTCTTAATTTGTTTGAATGATCTTGAAACAATTATAAACCAAATTCGGTTTAGGTAGGATCACGATATCCCGTGCCGACTTGCATCGGAACTTGTCAATACTTGCTAACTACGGCCGACGCGCTCGAACGATCGATGTGCTTGTTATAATTTGTCTTTCTTTTACAGTAAACAGTTACGCCATAACATGTCTATGTGCAACCAATGTTTTGGCATTGACAAAGGGCGATGCTGACGTAGGAACATGTAAATTAGTAGCTTAAGCAATAAATGGCGATGCCGACACAGGAACATGTAAATTTGTATCTTAAGCAATACTCGTAAATGTAAGACTAAGTATTTTATTGTTCACGACCTTTTTCTAGAATACATTACATGCCATAAATTTAGCACCTATTTGTTAGAAAATAAGTTATTGTAAAAGGACACGAGTAGAATTTAGAGCAATATGGTATTAATAATATTATGCAAATTAAAATTGTTTGTCAGCAGGTAAGGAGTTAGTATAAAAGGACATGTGATCGTAGATTTTTGGCCAGTTGTTTTCACACATTGTTTCCGTTCGGTCAACATGTCAGTGAAATTACGCAGTTCCAAAAAGGATATATTTTTAATAGGTGATGAAAAACATCAAATAACGGGATCAAAACTTCCTTCTAATAGACAAGTTTTAGCAGTGTTATTTTACAACATTCGTCAAGTGAATTTAACTGTAAATGAAAGTGCAAATCTCAGTCTTCGCGAGTGTATTATATATTGGGAAAAGGCGCGTATACCTACGAAATCTTTTCCTAATTGTGTAAAGAAACTTGTGAATTTATATCAAGTTTGGAGGGATTTGCAAAAAAATGCACAAAAAACCCCAGACGTATTTAAACAGCGTCGACAAGAGTTTGTCAGGAACTTAGACAATGTGTTTGATATTGCCTACGCCGATGCGCTTCATTTAATAAAAACAAATGAAGGTAAGTCTTTTTTTACAACGACAACGGGAGTAAGGTTGACCAGGTCATTTAGGTGGAGTAGACAAAAAAGGGACCGGTAAAGAGGAAAGGGCGCACCTGAGAATTATTGGGGAAGAGAAACGGCGATCTAAATATTTCGCAGAGTCAACTCCATCGACATCATCATATGATCCTATAAAAATAGACTCATCTGATTCGGACGAAGACATAATACCTCAGAACGAGAGTGCGCAGCCCAAAAAAATGAAAGTATCTATGCAGAAAGATTTTATCACTCCAAAATTAGTAGCGGCGCTAGACAGGTGCCAGTTAAGTATGAGAGATTCCGTGTATATTCTTGAAGCTACTATTAAAGCACTTGAATACAATACTGATGAATTTCCGATAAGTAAGTCCTCAATACAAAGAACTCGCACCGAAAAACGCAAAGAGCGCGCGGAATCCATAAAAATTGATTTTCAAAACGAGATGCCAAAGGTTGTGACAGTTCACTTTGATGGAAAATTATTGCCTGGTTTAAATGCTCGGAAATCAAAAGAAGAGGGTCTTCCGGTAGTTATTTCATATGGAAATAAAGAATAATTGATTGCTGCGCCAAAATTAGAAAACTCATCAGGAAGAGAACAAGCAGAGGCGGTTTGGAAAGCGCTTGTAGACTGGAATCTAGAAGATAAAGTACAAATTCGTTGTTGTGATACTACAGCGACAAACACAGGCCGCATTAATGGCGCTTGTGTACTTCTTGAACAAAAACTTGATAGAGAATTGCTAATTTTTGCCTGCCGCCATCATATGTATGAGTTAATATTAAAAAGCGTATTCGAAGCAAAAATCAGTCAAGTGACAACAAGCCCGGATATTGCGCTTTTCAAAATTTTTCGAGATAACTGGAAGAGTGTCGACCCGAATAAAATACAGTGCTATAAAGATAAGCTAGATTTGCATCTGGCTGTTTCCGAAATAGAAAACATGACTGAATTTTACCAATCTGAATTGTCCAAAGATATAGTCCAAGATGACTATCGAGATATTTTTAGTGATATTTTTAGGCGGAGATAAAGATCGAAAATTTAAAATCCGACCTCCAGGTGCCATGCACCAAGCCAGGTGGATGGCGAGGGCGATTTATGCACTGAAAATAGCACTTTTCAGCGCTCAACTGAAAATGACGAACAAAGATAAGGCGGCACTGTTTGATGTTTGCTTGTTCATCGTGACATCCTACGTTAAGCCGTGGCTCCAATGTATTTTGGCTGTAAAAGCACCTTATCAGGATTTGTACTTTTTGAAGGCGATGAAGGCTTACGAAAAAATCGATACAAACGTCTCGAAAGCAGATTTACAGAAATTAAGCCAGCATCTATGGCATTTAACCGATGAAATAGCTGCCTTATCATTATTTGACGACGATGTGGACCAAGAAATTAAAATAAGAAAGTTTGAAAATTTAACCAAAGAGAATCCATCAACCCATGATAAATGCTACATCCCATCCAAAGAAGAGCTCTGTGGTTCATTGTATGGTAAGTTTCATTAGTAAATATAGTATTGTTTCTTTTATATTCCATTTTTTTTTGAAATTACAAATTCTTTTCATTTTTTATTTTAGACAAAAACATCTACGACTTTGTATCAGTCAGAAGTAAAGCGTTGTTCACCCGGCTTCAAATTGATGAGAGTTTCCTGAACGAAGAACCGTCTTTATGGCCAAATAATGCTTCGTTTCAAGATGCCAAGAAGAAGGTTTCAGTGCTAAGGGCAGTAAACGATACAGCTGAAAGAGCGGTCAAGATGATGCAAGAATTTCATGGTTTGATTACAGTTGAAGAAGAACAAAAGCAATTTTTATTACGCTGCGTACAAGAACACCGGAAAATTTATCCAGACTGTAAAAAACAAACCTTAAAAAGGAAATTGGTAAGATAATGTTTTTTTATGTTAAATATTAAATAGTAATATGTTTTGGTATATAAGTGTCTTATTTACTAAACAAACTCGAACTTCCAGAAATCTTCTATACCAGCCCGGACTAAAAATTTATATTTTATGTTTGGTATCAAGTCGGCACGGGTTGTCATGATCCAATCGCAATAATATTTATTATTTGAGCGAATAAGGCCATTTAGAAGAAAAATAGAGGGTATGCGATTTTATTTTCGAGAAAAAAAAATCGTCCCTTATATCTTGGGACACCCTAATATATATATATATATATATATATATATATTGTCGCGTGTTATTGGTTCGCGGCCTATAATTTTAACGTTCCGGGAAAGTGAAAACGCAATGTCTTTTAATTTAAGTTAGAAGAGTTTATTCAATTAAATAAAATGCACAATAATCAGTTAACACTTTCACTAATTTTAATTGTCACTATTAAAATTATCTAACACTTGTCCATAAATTTATTATCGCAATTGTCTTCTAAATTACTTCACTATTACGAAACACACTTTTCTACTACTCGAAGAATATCGCTTCCCACACACAATCGCAGTTCTTCTCGCGGTCGAATGAATGATAGATTCTCCCCATTCATTCAGCTCGCCTTTATATAGGGTCTCTACCTATTCACCCATTTCTCGCACATTGGCGAATGTTCTACCGAGAGGTACCTGGTAGGTTCGAGCAAGTTCATGAATGGAGTGACGTCACTTGCAGATGTTGATCATGCTTGTTGGATTCTCGTGGGTTCGAGTAAATTCATTCGTTGACGTTCTTAATGATGATGAAAACAATTGCGACAGTAGCTCGCAGAATTATTTGTACATGTAATTATTTGTACATGTAACACTGCCCCCACCTCAGTTCTTTTCGCCCCGAAAAGATGTGTCGCTATTTGTAGTCAATTCTCCCTGGGTGTAATATGGGGCAAGACGGTCCAGATGCACGATTTTCATTTTAGCTCTCGGCTTACGATGTTCCTGTATTCGGTATACGACGTCGTTGATTCGCTTTGTAACTCGGTATGGTCCCTCCCAATTATGTTGCAACTTTGGAGACCTACCCTTTCGCCGTTGCGGGTTATAAAGCCACACCAAGTCATCTTGCTGGAAGCCAGTAGAATTAGCCTTTAGATCATACCTGGTCTTCATGCGGTCAGTAGCCGATTCGAGGTGTTTTCGCACTGTCCGATGTATCTGGTTCAACCGTTGTCTTAGATCACTTGCGTACTCCGAGACCGTTTGGGGTTTCTCAGGGGTTGTTCCGAACTTTATATCGGCTGGCAAACGAATAGTCTTTCCAAAAATGACTTTGGCTGGCGCTTGGCCCGTCGATGCATGTTCAGCGGCTCTATACGCCATTAAAAATAGTGGGATATGTCGGTCCCAGCCCCTTTGGTTCTCGTCAACCATTTTGGCCAAGTGTTTATTGAGCGTGCCGTTGAAACGTTCGACCATTCCATCGGATTGGGGATGCAGCGGTGTTGTCCTCGTTTTTCGTATTCCCAGCTGCTCGCACATTTCGCTAAAAACTAGTGACTCAAAGTTTCGGCCTTGATCCGAATGTAGTTCACAAGGCACGCCGTACCTGCTGACCCAATTTAACACTAGCTGTTCGGCTACAGTAGTTGCTTCCTGGTTGGGAATGGGGTAGACCTCGGGCCACTTGCTGAAATAATCAGCTACAACCAGCGTGTATCGATTTCCCCATTCAGATTCAGGAAAGGGTCCAGCGATGTCAACAGCAATCCTTTCGAATGGCACGCCTACGTTATAGGTTTGCATTTGTCCTCTCAGTCGTCGCTTTGGGCCTTTGACGGAAGCGCAATTTGTGCATCTGCGACACCAGTCCTCTACGTCTTCTCGAGCGTGGAGCCAGTAGAATCTTTCCCGCAATTTCGCTAAGGTTTTGTTAACACCAAGATGGCCTCCCGAGGATCCTTCATGCATTTCCTTAACCACATCGTGGATTCGGCTTTTGGTTAGTATAGTTTGCATCCTATAGGAGCTGCCATCCGCCGTTTCCCATTTCCGCTTGAGTACACCACCCTCCACCTGTAGGGAGTTCCATTGTGCCCAATAGCTTTTCAGGGTTGCGCCATGCATCGAAACGTCCTTCCACTCCGGTCGCCCAGTCGTCTCCTTCCATACGAGCAATGGTCCGATATCTTCATCGGCTAACTGGGCATTTCAAATCTCCTCCGATGACCAACCTTCATCGAATTCGGCCGTTATCACTCGCAGATCAACGGGCGGCTCCTTTTCCTCAATCCGTTGGCAATGTTTGCAGTTAGCTGGACATGGATGACGAGATAGGGCGTCAGCAATTCCATGAACTCTGCCCTTGTGGAGCAGTTGGGGCCTCACTAGGTCTGGTCGGATCGTCGATCGGGTTGCACCAGTGTTGTTTGTTAGGGTGCATTGTTCTTCATCAACTTGACCAGGAAGGCATCTGTCTGCTTCTCCACGATGTTGCCTTGGCACGGTGCTGGGGATGTCGATACTCGTGGCCAACGTTCGCCCCACGAAGTTGGCCCTTGCAGTTTGATGGGCCTCCATTCTAGGCTCCTGACACGGTCTGGATCTCCACCACCCTGGACAATAGCTCGGTCTTCTCCCCTTCTTGCAGTCTCTTTGCAGGTGCCCTTTTTCCCCGCAATTCCAGCATCTAGGCGCACCATTCACCCGCAGCTCTCGCTCATTTCCCACACGCGCACACCTGGATTTATCTGTCACTACCTCGCGAACCCGGACAGTGGTGCGGGCCACATTTTTGGCTGCCTCAAAATTTAAACTATAAGCCAATGCTTCCTTGACTGTTTGCTTTTGAGCCAACCGCACGGCTTGTTGCAATTCCTTGTCCTTTAAGGCGCTGATGAATGCTTCTGCTGCTACGTCATCTCGATGTTCTGGGTCGTACGCTGGGTAAGCCAAAAGTGCCAATCGCTCAATGTCTTGTGCTAGCTGCTGCAAGGTTTCGCCTGACTTCTGCATCCGATGCCGTAGCTGCGCCCGGTAAATCTGCTTCAGATGATCGTCTCCATAACGCATGTCCAGCGCATTCATTATAGCAGCCGGGTTTGAATGCAGCTCAACGGGGATAGTCTGCAAAAGCTCGGCAGCTGGGCCTCTTAGAGCCAGAATTAACGCAGTTGCTCGTTCCTGCTCATTCCAGTGATTTATCCTAGCGGCGGCTTCAAACTGGATTTTGTAAATACTCCAGACCGTTTGCCCATCGAATATTGGTGCTTGCACATTTCTGGATGTGCTTTGCGCTGCGGTTATAAGCGGGGCTGGTGAGGTGGTTACTACTGCCTTCGCTGCTTCCAATTCTTTTTTCACTTTTTCCATCTCATGGTTCATTCTCTCTTCAACCTGGCTGATCTCATAGTTGATTTTCTCCTCAACTTGGCTGACCTTCTCCTCGACCTGGTAAACCTTTTCCTCGACGCATTTAATTTGATTGTTCAGGCTACCGAGCTCCACTTTTATTTCGGTTGACTGTTTTTGCACTTCCTTGATTACGATCGCTTGTTGGTCCATCTTCGCCGATTGTTCATTTAACTTCGCTGATTGTTCATTTAACTTCGCTGATTGTTCATTTAACTTCGCTGATTGTTCATTTAACTTCGCTGATTGTTCATCTAGCTTCGTCGTTAAATTGGATGACTGTTGTCGCTGCTCTTGCTGCATCAGCATCAACATTTGCATCAGCGCATTTTCTGGTTTCTTTGGCTTTGCTGTTTCAGCTTCACCACCTTCTGCGCCTTTTTCTGCATCTGTAGGCTCACCCGAATCTGGATACGCACCTTCCGACTCGATCGCATCACGCAAGCGTGCAATCAGTATGGCCTTTGTACCTTGTGTAGCCAGATTTCGTTGTTCCAACTCCTCTTTGAGCTCCGATATGCTCAATTGATTAATTTTTAGATTTAAATTTCCTGGCATTTTTATTGTTTCGGCTATTTTTCCACGTTAACTTCCACAATTGTGCACTTCAAAAATGTTTAATCGTTTTCACTTCCAAAATTTTCTATCCCACTTCTGACACCATTGTCGCGTGTTATTGGTTCGCGGCCTATAATTTTAACGTTCCGGGAAAGTGAAAACGCAATGTCTTTTAATTTAAGTTAGAAGAGTTTATTCAATTAAATAAAATGCACAATAATCAGTTAACACTTTCACTAATTTTAATTGTCACTATTAAAATTATCTAACACTTGTCCATAAATTTATTATCGCAATTGTCTTCTAAATTACTTCACTATTACGAAACACACTTTTCTACTACTCGAAGAATATCGCTTCCCACACACAATCGCAGTTCTTCTCGCGGTCGAATGAATGATAGATTCTCCCCATTCATTCAGCTCGCCTTTATATAGGGTCTCTACCTTTTCACCCATTTCTCGCACATTGGCGAATGTTCTACCGAGAGGTACCTGGTAGGTTCGAGCAAGTTCATGAATGGAGTGACGTCACTTGCAGATGTTGATCATGCTTGTTGGATTCTCGTGGGTTCGAGTAAATTCATTCGTTGACGTTCTTAATGATGATGAAAACAATTGCGACAGTAGCTCGCAGAATTATTTGTACATGTAATTATTTGTACATGTAACAATATATATATGGGATATAACGAAATTCTGCTCCGATTTTCACCAAATTGTAAGGAAAGGTGTATTGAGTAAATATCTCGGCTAAGTTCGTGAACCAGCTATATTGGCCCGGGGAAAAAAAATGGCGGCCATTTTAGGCAAAAAATCTTGATTTCTGTTCTGAGCAAAGTATAGCTCCGAATTGCATGCAATTTGGTACAAAGGTTCACTGATGCATGTGATGAATCTCACAATAAAAAGTCTAAAGTCGGTACGACAGAAACGAAATGGCGGCTGCTCAAATGTTGAAAAACGTACTAAATTTTGTTGTAGTTTTGACCAAAGTTTTCAACCAATGTTAATGAAATTTGGTAGTTTGATAGAAGCTATAACTATCTAGAGAGTTATGCAAAAAACAAAATGGCGGCCAGTTGTACCTCTAAAAGTCGCTTTTTTGATCCGGTGTATATGAAGCTTGGTTTTAAAATAGGAATTGCTTAGATCTAAAGTTTTTGACATTTTGGTGATCATGCATGTGCAAATTTCAAAATGGCGGCCGTTTAATTACGCCTTTTTTTTTAGGTTTTTGTTGCCCCCCAGCAGTCACATTTTCCAACATATTTTGATGACACTTGAGATTATGGATCTCTGTACTATGTTTTTGTATTATGCAAAAAATTATTAAAATCGAATGAAAGGTAAAAAAGTCGAAAATTTAAAACATAATATTTTTAGCTACCATTTTCACCAAAAATTGAATACTTTTGCCCTGTCTAGAGTGAAACTCCTATCTGAACGAGATTTGGCAGATTGATTGATGAGGTCCTAGCACGCAAAGATTTAAAACATTCCAAAATCAAGTGCATGCATTCAAAATGGTGGTTCCCAAAGGTCTGAAGGCAAGCAGAATTCGCTATTTTAGTAGCAACTGAAATAATGAATATTCTTCATGAAAACGTTTTAAACGACTTAACTTGGAAGTATTTATAAACCAGACCACTTTTAAGATATTGTAAAATATTTTTAACAATCCCCTTAAAAAATTATAATATCGCGACGTGTCTGTCCGTCCGTCCGTTTGTTCATGCGTCATAACACGTTTTCTCGCAAACCACATGAGCTAGAATGAGAAAATTTTCTACGTAGATCAAAAGTGGTGCCTCTTGAGATTTGCAGTGCAAGAAAATATCTTAAGGTACTTAAGGGGGGTCTCCCCATACAGGGGGTGACTTCAATTTTTTTTTATTTCTGTAGCCCTCTAGCAGCCAAGTTTCTTAACAGATTCCGATGAAACTTGAAATTATAAGTTATTAAGGCAAGTTAATTTAATTCTGCAAATCGAGTGACAAATAAATAATTCGAAAATTTACAGCTTAATATTTTTAGTAGTCGTTTTCAATAAAAATCAAAATGATGGAACCTGATAGTTCAGAAAAGAATTGAAAATGTATATATTAATGGCAACGCAAGTAATGATTAAACTTATATGGAAATCTTTTGAATTTAACTATTTGAGCTATTTAAGCCTTTGTGTGGTAATCAGTGTGAAATGTGTAAACAGCAAATGTGGGTAGAGCGAAACCTGTATTTATATGTTTACAACAATTTATCATCCGCCGATTTTCAATATGTAACCCATACGTGTGCAACTCAATTTAATTAGTAAAATATTTGCGCCTATATAAAGGGTCTCTAAATATGAACGTCGGCAGATTCTTTTTATGCTAATAAATACCCATGTGGTACTTCAAAAATTGCAATAACAAGTCTAGTAGTAGGCAAACCACATTCCTTTTCGAAACCTTACGCTACATACGAGAAATTTACCTTTCCGGCTGGTACTGCCAACGGGGATTTTTCTCTTTTTCAATAGTGAAATTTATATTCAGGTGAATTTCATTCATATACTCGTAGGTAAACAGTTCGTCTTGCTTATTCTCTTGTGAGTCAATAAAGACGAAATAGTCATCCACATATCGTCTGTAAAATATTACATTGTATCTTTTGACAATTTCGGATAAAAAGACTTCTTCCGAAAATTCTAACAATATTTCTGATATTATTGAGGATATTGGATGTCCCATACCTAAATCGTCCCTGGCAATATATGAGTCATTATTGAACTGATAATAGTTCTGCTTGGTTGTGGTCTATATGACATTTAGTAGTTGATTTGTAAATCGTCGGCTGTTTTTGAATGAAAGTGTTTCTTTTAGCATGATCTGTGTTTCATCGATAGGTATAGACGTATAGAGGTTGACGATATCTAGGATTAAGAGTCGACAAGAGTCAGTCAATGTAAGAGGAGTAGTGGAGTTCTCCATAGCACTACAGCCCCTCTCAGGTCTTCGCTTCCTGCAAATAGTGCCTCGAACTGTCTCGGTCTATTGTGGCCGCGTCCTCCAATTTGGCATAACCTTGGTTTCCACTTCTCGGCACGGTTATATCAGACGATGTGCAACCCATGAACTGATCCTGAAGAGAATATCTCCTTCTTAGCACTACAGCCCCTCTCGGGCCTTCGCTTCCTGCAAATAGCGCCTCCAACTCTTCGGTCCATTGGCTGCATCCTCCAATTTTCCGAAATCCGAGCAGCGATGAATTGTCTTCGTCGACCGAGTCAGACCAGCGTTTCCTCGGTTTTCCCACTGGTCTCCGGCCATAAGTTCTCCCAACGAATACCTTTTTGGGTATCCATTGTTCGTCCATACGATTCATGTGGCCTGCGCGTTGCAGCTTCCGCAGTCTCACAATCGTTGAGACCTCCAGATCGTCAAAAATTTTATACATGGTTGTATCGAATTCGCCATTGGTCCCGGTCTTGCCCCGCTCCGATTATTCGCCTCAGGACTCGTCGCTTAAAGGCGTTCAATATATGTGCTGATGCTTGGGCTAGGATCCATGTTTCATACCCATAGCATAACACAGGTCTTATCACCAATTTGTATATTTGGAGCTTTGTTTTCTTGTGTATGCAAATGGTCGTCAAAACTGAATAAAACATATTATTTGTGAGCTGTATTCGTCGGGGTATTTCGTCTTTTTTGTTACCAGTTCTCGTCATTTTGGCGCCCAGATACACATATTCACTCACACTTTCGATACTGTACTCGGCAAGTGTGATATTTTGTGTATGTAAGGTATTTTTTTTCGACTGTGTCATGAGCTTTGTTTTATTTTCATTGATTTGTAGCCCTACTTGTTTTGCTTCGCTGTCGAGTTTCAGGAAGAGTTCTTTGGCAGTTGTTAATGACCATAAATAAATTTTGATGTCGTCCACATAGGTTACTACTTGGCTCGACTTGCATAGTAATGTACCTCGTGTATCGACAGGTAGCTTCGTTATGACGTACTCCGGAGCCAAATTGAATGGCAATGGAGCCAACCCATCTCCCTGCTTTAGTCCGATATTTGTGTCAAAGGCATCGGTGAGTTGGTTATTGATGCGGACTTGGGAGGTCGTCGACTTCATTGTCATTTTGGTAAGACGAACTTATTTGGCTGGGATGCCAAAGCAATGCATTATTTGGTACAGTACGTTACGATCAATACTATCGTATGCTTGCTTAAAGTCAACGAAAATTTGGTGGTCGTCTGTGTCGAACTCCCATCATTCTTCAACTACCTGCTTGACTGTGAACAAGGTGACCTATCTTCAATCGATCTGCTCTAAAACCACCTTGATACTTTCCAATAATACTGTTGGCGTATGATTCGATTTTATTTTTAAAGATCTTTGAAAACATTTTTTGCACCGTACAAAGTAGCGGTATTCCTCTATAGTTTTCGCACTGTAGCTTGTCACCTTTTTCGTGGATAGGGAATATAACTGATTGGCTCCATTCTTTCGGCATATGCTCTTGTCGCCAAATGTCATGCATGACTTTGTAGATAGCTTTATGAACACTGCTGCCACCATATTTGATGAGCTCCACTGGAATCTCATTGACGCCCGGCGCTTTATTATTCTTTTGGGCTTTGATGATGGAACAAACATTATCTAGAGTTGGTGGGGCCAATGGAAGCTCTCCACAGACATCTATAGGCCCCGATGTTCTGGAGCTGTGCGGAGGATTAAGGAGGTTCTTGAAATACAAAGGCAATCTCTCTTTAATGTTGATTTCATCATCGATTATATTGCCGATGTCATCATGATGGAGCGTGATTTTGGGCTGATAACCACGTTTCAGGCTTTACACTACTTTGTATGCTTGTATTGTGTTGTTGCTCGCTAAACTAACATGAATACTTCTCAATTGGTCGTCAGAGTATTTTCTTTTCTTGATTCTAATGATTTTATTCGCTTCTCTTCTGAGATTTTCATAGTGTTCTCTCTGCATACTGGTTTTCCTACCTATGTAGTTTTTGTATGCCTGATTCTTTTTGGCTAACGCATTCTGGCACTCATCATCAAACCAATCATTTCTCTTGCGCGGGGCTTGATGTCCGATCGTCTTTTCTGCCATGGTCTTAATAACCGCTTTCACTTCCATTCAGAGCTCGTTGCTTGTCTTTAATGACGTGTCTGATAAGATGGGAGCCAGCTTCGTGAAGTTTTTGGTCGCAGACGCCGTTTGGAGCATTTGGATATCAAATTTTTGTCGCGAACTGATCTTCGCTGAATACGCTTTGACATATGACATCGGTAGGTTAATTTGACCAAGTAATGATCTGAGTTAAATTGGTGTGTACGGATTTCAAGTATGCTCGAGGCCCATTTTTGTTGATCAGAACATGTTCGAGCTGGTTTTGTGTGTTGCCATCCGGCGCTACCAACGTCATTTTATGAATGCGTCGATGTGGGAATCAAGTTGCAAGTATGACTAGGTTCCTGCTACATACAGGCGCTGGCCGTTGTCATTTGTTTCATCGCGGAGGCAATATCCTCCAGTCGTTCCCAACCTTAGCGTTGAAATCACGCAGAATTATTTTTATGTCGTTCACAGGGAATAAGTAGAGGATGATTTTAGAATTTTTCCTTCGTTTCTTCGTCCTTTTCTTCGGTCGGGGCGTGAACATTGATCAGCCAGATTTCGAAGAATTTGGCTTTTATATGAATCGCACACAACCGTTCATTGATGAAGGCCACTCCGAATTCTAGTTTTTCAATAGGCTACCCACTTTTGAATATTATGTGCTATCTCATGTCTTGAATGTCGTTTCCAGTCCAGTTCATTCCCTGGATTGCCTGTATTTTTAATTGATATTGACTAGCCTGTCGTCAGAATCTTTAACAGTGCCCTGGCAATTAGTGATCTGACATTTCAGGATTCAATGTCATAGGCCTTTTCCCGTTTGCGAGGTCGTTGCCGTGAGTCCAATCTATTCCCAGGCCCATCTGCAGCTTTCGAAACATTTAAAGGTTTTCCAGGGACGGGGAGTTAGTCCGTCGAACAACCTGCATTCCGGCGGAATGGTTTATTACGTTATATATATATATATATATATATATATATATATATATATATATATATATATATATATATATATATCTATATATATATGTATATGTATATATATATATATATATATATATATATATATATATATATGTATATATATGTTATATATAGATATGTATATATATATGTATATATATGTTATATATAGATATGTATAGATATGTATATATATATACATATATATATATATATATATATATATATATATATATATATATATATATATATATATATATAATGTAATGTAACGAAACGTGTGGCCACGCTAGAGGTCACAATTTGGCTTCTATTTTCACCAACCCAGATTCGTTAACTAACTAACTATGCTAAGCAAAAACGGAATGGCGGTCATTTTGGACGAAAAACTTTATTTCTGTCCTGACCAAAGTATAAATCCGATTTGGACAAAATTTGGTACAGAGGGTCATTGAATTATATGATGAAGCTCACAATGCTTTCTCTCCTGTGATAAAATAATCTACCTCACAGAAACGTGGCTAACTGTCAGTTTTCATGACGCCGAGATTTTTTCCAACCATTTTTTAATAAGGCAAGATCGCGATCGACAATTATCAAATAAGAGGGATGGTGGCGGTGTTCTTATTGGCTACCATAATTCCCTATCTGGCATTCCTCTCTCTGACCTTCACTTTTCTCCTTCTGTTGAATGCGTTGTCGCTAAGATATCTTTTTCACCTGCTCGTCCTCTCCTCGTGGCTTGTGTATATATTCTTTGTAGTTCTCCATATTCTGTCTACGACACTTTCTTTTCTGAATTTTCCTCATACTATTTGACTCGTTTTTCTAGCTACCCTATTATACTGTATGGTGACTTTAATCTTTCCTCTCTATCCTGGGTTGGAAGTCATGTTTCAGGTCCCTCACAAGTCTCGCTCTTAATTTCTTCCTTTATGTCTTTATGTTCTTTCTCTCAATTTAATAATTTATCCAATATTAATGATCACTTCCTGGATTTAGTCCTTAGCAACCTAGATTCTTCCTCTCTGAAGCATTCTCCTGTTCTTTTTCCGTATGTCCCCCTCATCACCCTCCGCTTTGATATGAAGTGTCACATGATCGAATCAATCCAAAGCGTATATCGAAAAAATGCACTTTAACTTCTGCAAGGCAAATTACTCCCTAATTTCTAATTCTTTATCCGCTGTTAATTGGAATACCTTCTTTCATGGTCTTGATTCAAATGACGCCTGTGAGAGATTTTATGACTTCCTCAACTCTGTCATAGCAGCAGCAACTCCCTTTACCTGTGCTCGTGACTCCCGTGGTAACCCTGGTTGAATTACAATGTGATTTGTGCCCTGAAAGAAAAGGATCGGGCTCGTCGTATATTGCTACGTACCAGGTCTTCTGAGGATCGTGTAAACTTTACCCAGTTTAGATCTGCTGCAAAAAGGGAAGTAAACTTGGCAAAAGCTTCTTACTTCAGGAGTATCGAGTCTTCGCTTAACTCTAACCAATCCAAGCCATTTTGGAAGTACATCTGTTCTCTTAAATCGTCGACTAAAAATCCCTCCTCTTTAACGTTAAATGGGCAGCTCGCGTCATCTCCTCAGGAAATGTGCGAACTTTTCTGCAATTATTTTTCTTCACTTTTCAATCTCTCTACCACGCCTGCGCAAAGTTCACCCTTCCCTGCTTATCATCAACCCACTATTGCCTCTATCACTTGTTCTTCTGTAGAAATTGAAAATCTTATCAATACTCTTAATGTTTCTATTGGTGCTGGTTCTGATGGCTGGTTCCTAATTTCTTCGTTAAATCTTTATCATCCACTATATCTGTTCCTTTAGCTTTACTTTTCAATATAAGCTTATCTACTGGCCTATTCCCTTCTAACTGGAAAAGAGCATTCCTCCTCCCTATTTTTAAGAAAGGTGACACCTCTCTGGTTCCAAATTACTGGAACGTATTGTTTACTCCAAACTGCTTGCGGCTGTGGAGGATAAGCTGATTCCTGAACAGCATGGTTTCATCAAAGGTCGTTCTACTATGACCAACCTTATGGAATTTAGCCTTTGAGAATCGATTTCAGGTAGAAACCCTGTATCTTGATTTTTCTAAGGCCTTTGATTCGGTCAATCACCACATTTTGCTCCAAAAAATTCATGCACTTGGTGTCGTTGGCAATTTATTCAAGTGGCTCTCCTTCTACCTTTTGAACCGAATACGTCATGTTACTTTCAATGGTTTTACCTCTTCTCCTTTTGTCCCGTCTAGCGGCGTTCCCCAAGGGTCCATTCTCGGTCCGCTTTTATTTGTCATCTTTATCAATGATCTGCCTTCAGTCATTAACTCCTCCTGCCTTCTTTATGCAGACGATGTGAAATTATTCAAGGTCGTATCCTCTCTAAATGACCTTGACATACTGCAAGCTGATCTAAATTCCTTGGACCTGTGGTGTCAATCTAATCAGCTTCCTCTTAACGTTTCTAAATGTATACATGTATCCTTTTTCTCCAAACCTTATCCATTCATTGGTCATTTCTTCATAAAAAATAAACGTCTTAGCACCGTGACTCATACCAAAGATCTTGGAGTCACCTTTGACTCCAAACTAAAATTCGGTTTTCACGTCTATGATATTGTTTCCAGAGCATCTCGTGTATCTGGATTTATTTTACGTCACTCCATCATATTTTCTGATCCCTTTTCTTGTATGAAGTTGTTTGTAAGTTTAGTTCGTTCTATCCTTGAATACTGCTCCCCAGTCTGGTCTCCTCATTTCGTTTACCTTAAATCCTCGATCGAATCTGTTCAGCGTAAGTTTACGAGAATCTTAGTGTTAAAATTTAATATTCCTTATTGTTATTATCATGTTCGATTGTCTATCCTTGGTATTCCTTCTTTAGAACATCGCCATATTTATCTGGATGAGTGTTTCCTTTATTGTCTCTCCCTTGGTTACCTTAACACGAAGTTGGTAGCTGAACTCCTAGTCAGAAATGCTGTCCGTCCTACCAGAAGTTCCAAAATCTTTGATGTTCCGTTTGCCAGGAGCGTGACTTATTTTCACTCTCCTCTACTAAGGATTACGCGTAAACACGATGATCTTCAGCTCGGATCTTTCCCCACTTCTTATCTCCATTTTAAAAATAGAGTAATTTCTGCACTCGCTAAGCTTTGAATTTTTTCTTATATGTTTTCTATGTTTCTCTATCTTTTACTATTATTACTATTTTTGTAATTGGATTATATCTGTAAAAATAGCAATGAATAAATAAATAAATAAAATATAAAAAGTCAAACGATCTAAAACAAAATATCGTACAAATTTTATGTGGTTGTGACTAAACCTCTCAAACAATGTTTATGGAATTCGGCAGTTTCGGACCGTTTGATATATTGCTTCGGACCAGGTTTCGTTTTATTTCCTCGTGAGGCGCCTTCAAGCTGGGGATGTTTCTTCAAGTGGGAACGGAGAGGAGAAAAGAAAGTGTCAGACAAGCGGTCCCCCAGCCCCAACGCTACCGGCGGCTGTTAGTCCCTTTTTCTTTTAGGACTGCCCGAACATAACGTGACACCTGTTTCCATTTGTTCACCGATTCGAGCATTAACGTGATTATATTATCTGGGGTGAGATCTCCCGTCTCTCTTTAGGGGTCTCTTTACAGCCTGTGCCATTTTGTGTACACAAAAAATGTGTGGCAGGCATTGTCTTCCTATCCTGGGCAAAATGGACAATCGGGGGACCGTGACTTACCAACTTTATGCAGGTAAGACTGAAAACATCCATGTCCGCTCAAAAGCCTGGTCAAATTGAAGTCAGTCTCACCATGCCTTCAATTCAGCCGTGGTCTCACATCCGGGATGGAGCGCGCAGTCCACCTTTTCTTCGTGCAATTCACCCAAGACTGCTATTAATCGTTGGGAGAACGCTGATCCTTCTCGCAGCCTAACATCTCTCTTGCATCCTCGTTTCGGCACAGGTTAATAGCGCGGCAGTTTCTAGCAAGGAGTACAACAGGTATCACGCCTACAATAACTTTCACCGCCGCATTAGAGAATGTCAGATACGAACATGCAATCCTCAGTGCATCTTTTCTCTGTACCTGTACCAAGCGATTTCGGTATATCTCCTTACAGTTGCACTGAGCCTACAGGACTCATCTAGAAGCATCTCCTTGATGGGCTGGGTCCCCTTAGATTGGCTATAAGTCAACTCAGTGCCGATAGTCCCGAAGCAGCCAGCTCAGTCGTTGACCTAATTTGCTCAGAGAAACTCATCTTCAAGTCGATCAGTAGCCCCAGGTACTTCACCGCTTGCTTCAATTCGACTAGCATGCCTCCAATACTGATCATTCTTACTCTAGGGACTCTCTGTTTGTCAAGGTGACCACTTTGTTTTTCTTCAAGGCTAAACTGAACGTTCGTACAGTAATCCAGTCTCTTACTCGACGCATCAGCCTATCTAGCCTAAGTTTCGCTTGTTCAACGCTGCGTTCAGTGCCCAGAGCCGCAACATCATCCGAATAGCCGATTAGGAGTGACTCATTTGGCATCTCCTGTCTCAGTAGTCCGTCATAAGACACGTTCCACAGATCTGGACCAAGGATAGATCCCTGGGAAAAACTCAGTCTAACTTCCATCCTTCGTTGGCCCTGTGTCGTGCCGTAGAGCAGGCTTCAGTCCTTCAGGTAGTCCCTCAAAAGCCACATTAGATATTCTGGAACTTAGAAAGGGTTTTCCAGCGTATCCAGAATATCCACCCATTAAACGAAGTTGAAGGCATCTCTGATGTCAAGTGTTACCAACAGGATGATCCGTCGCTTGTTGCGGCTGTATGCCTCTGCCTTGTGGACCGTGCTCAGCACCTCTGCTATAGCATCAATGGTAGATCATCCGGGCTTGAATTTAATTGCGTCAATGAGTCTTGTCTTGATGAGTTTCGCTAGGAATTTCCCAGCAGTGTCTAGCATGCATAACGGGCGGTATGCAGACGGTGGTTCGGGATTTACCTTTCCTTGCTGATTAGCACGAGCTCCACCACTGTCCATCGTAACGGGAAAACACTGCCCCGTAGGCAAGCGTTGAATGTGCTGAGCAGCAGGTCAGGGCAATGGTGATATACAAGCTGCAACACCTCAGCTGGAACACTATCTGGACCTGGAGCCTTCATCGCTTTCAGTGAAACGACTGTGTCTCGACAGGCACGGGATGGGCGGGGAAGAGTGGCCGGACTATCTCGTCCATCTTTTCCGCATCATGTATGCAAGGCTTCCGTAGGGCACCAAGCTTCCGCATTACTAGCTTGTAGCCAACGCCCCACGGATCCTTGTTCACATTGTCCACTAGATCTTTCCAACAGCGAGCCTTGGTGTTGTTGATCAATTATTGACTTATATGCTGCCACCCGTTTGCAAGCCTCGTCACAGTTTCGTGCCCGTTGAGCCTCACGCCGAAGCTTGAGACACTCCCTTCGCTTTTCAACGACATAGAAGCATTGCAAGCAGTCACAATGATGCTCATATTTGAGTTCACCACGTCTTGAGCTACCAGTTCTTCCGTTCCTTGCGAATCTTCCTGCAGCGGGGCACCTTGCTATGAGTACCTCGATGAACCTCTCGCGTTCCATCCTTCCGATGTTCCATCCAATTCTGGAAAGCCGAGAGCACGGACGTTGGGAGACAGCATCACTGGTCTCGAACAGAATGTACTGATGATCACTGGCTGAGTAGTCCTCTAATACTCTCCAATTGTGTATCCTCCATACTAAGGTCTCCGAGGCGAACGCCACGTCAGGTATGGTTCCTTCACAGCTAATACGGCGGAAAGTCGGCGTATTTCTGGTGTTTAGTACGACGAGTACCATCCTGGCCACCATTTCCAGGACTCGTTTTCCCCGCGGATCTATTTGAAGCATACCCCATTCGATTGCTATACTGTTGAAGTCTCCTCCAACGAACTCGTTATCGTTTGCGCTCAAGACCGTGCCCTCCAAAGCATTATGCTTGGCTTGGAAAGATGATATCAATTCGTTCAGCGTTATGTACACACTAAAAAAAGTGGTCCCTGAGCACCGAACACATACAAAACCATCCCCTCGTCCACAGTATTTTTGAAGCCAGATGGCGGCAGTACCAGTTTCATCAGGATACCATGATACAAAACTTTTATCATGGTGTTGTTCACTCAGCAGCATAAGGTCGGCTTTCATGTCCCTCACAAACTGCTCAAGCAGATTTTGGGCGGTTGAACTGCGGTGTAGGTTTAGGTGCAGGATGCGGGTCATCAAAGTTCTGATTTTGACTTGGGTTGGGCTTCCAGGAAAACCCGGCATATTCCTGATCCCAAGACGTGTCCAAGATCAGCATCCTTACAAAGAATACAGTGTGCCTCCTTCGTACGCTCTTTTCTTCTATGTCTCGTTTCACCGCATTTGTAACATAGGGAACTCTTATCGGGTCCTTTGCATACTCGTGCAGTGTGAACATAGCCAAGGTATTTGAAACATTGAAGAGGCGCTGCTCTTCGCCGTATCCTACAGACGACCCACCCTATTCTTACTTTGCCCTTATTTAGAAATTTTCCGGTGTCCTTTTCTGTCAAGTCAATTATGGCCATGCGTTGTCTCCTATGGTTTTCTGGTGTCAGCCTCGCTTTGTTTCGGCCCACGCTAGGGAACTCCCTTTTGTTGGTCTATTCTACCTCGGCCAGATCTGTGGGGCAGTGAATATCCTCTTATTTCGATCATTGCCATCGGCTCGAGCGAGGCTATAGTTGCGCTTTGCCGAGGACTTTCTATACTGCGTCGCAGAATGCTTCCCTATTGTCAGCCTCTGCTCCGAACTCCACCAGTATGTGGCCCGACCGCGTTGGTTCTACTTCTTTAATGGCAGTGTTTGTGTCTTCGGGTCTTACGTTTCCCCTGATATTCCTCAGTACTTTGCGTAGGATCGATCATCTTGGGGTTATAAGTGCAGTGCCTGTTGTCAGGATCTTCGTTGGGGCTTTTTTCTCTCCTATTTCGCATTAGGTCTTTTTTCCTGTTGGGCGTCCGTGCTGTCTTCATTTTTTTGGCACTTTTTGAAGGAGTTTCTTAGTGGTTTTCTTTGCTCTTTTGTTAGCACTGTTATTTTGCTGATCATCCATTTGCATTCTTTAATGTGGCGGTGGCTCAAATATGTTTTTTTCAGATTTTTGTGGCCCTCTAGCTGCCATGTTTTTCAATGGATTTCTATAAAACTTGGGATTATCGATAATCCCAAGTTTAACATTCAGTATGCGCTAACTGTTGGTTTTTCAACACATCACTACGTTTTCCTAGAAATATTTAAAATGGAAACCAAAAATATGCTGTCTGTACAGAGTACACAAAATTTCTAGTTTGAATACAACAGAATCATTGGTTATAATAGAGTATTATTACTTCATAATGCATCAATGATTTGCAATTAAAGTCCTTTGCTATGCACTCAATGCAATTACGCTACTAGTTACCATAGCAATCTCATCAACTAAGTTTCTCTAGGATTTTCTCTTCACAATTATTTCATTTTTGGCACGTGCTTGATTCAATTCGATATTGCCAACCTGACATAGGGCATATTTAAAAATATAAAGTGCGAGCATTTTTTTTCTTTGGTTACTCTATTTTGGTTGTTAGTTTTTTTATAGTTTTTTATTTATCTCTTTGAATTTCCTTTACAGGCGTGACAAATCTTCAACAAACTAACATTCTAGTCTTGTGATACTCGAGCATTTATGCCAAAATCAACTATCTTTATGTCAAATGAAAAATCGAGAGTATTTAATGTAAACATAACCATATAAAAAGATGTAAAGTTAACGAGAAACAAACGGGTGCTTTCCCAACATCCTCGACGAGCGCTCGTTGACGGTGTGGGCGAACCTGTTAGATTCAAATATCTATCGAATCTAAACTTGGAAAGTACTCGGAGTTCATGGAACAATACATTACAGGAATTTTTCCTATGTAACTTTATCAGAGCAACAGTTTCTTCACGATCATTTGAATATTTAATTAATTATAGTATAAATCTTATTCATTTTGAAAGTATAACGCCAAAGGTTTTGAAAAAATGAGCTGCATCAAATAATCTGGGAACCACTGTATCTAGTCTTGACGTCTGCTCATCAAACAATTCCACTGCACACCATTACTTTTTCAAGGGAACAATTAAGTTAATTTGCTAAAGAATTTGTAAATTTGATGACAATCTTGTGTAGGTAGTTTACCCATGGGTCCACAGGCAAATGTGCCCGGTTGTATCGTCGGCCGAATGTTGCAAATTCCAAAGCAATGAATCAGCGGGTGGTTTCATGCTGGTTCTTTTAGTCTTTTCTGGCTTGGCTGCTAAACAAAGAATTCTATCGTTTTGTTTTCACTTCCACTCGCAAACCGAAACGCTTCGTTCATGACTTCGATGCGGAACCACATTCACTGCTGTTTGCACTGAACCAAGTGCTCTCACATTCGGTATCACTTATCTATTCCGATTTCGATGCCAGCGCGCTAATAAATTATGCACGTCGAATGCCGTGTACCCACTCCGATGGTTTGGGGCTCCTTAAGATTTTGACGAATGCTGCTCGAATTTACAATCTCGTGCGGTATTTGGCGGCACAGCGACGACAGACAGCACCACAATCAGCGAAATGTTAAATGGGGCGCACTAGCTAGTCTCCTGCTTTCTTTATTTTCAGCAATATTGTCGTTACGAGTGTCCTAAAACTTTCTCCTAGCTCGAAAACATGCTCTGTGGGAGTTGTCACGGCACTCGTAATCCATGCAACCAACGTCAGTTTCGGCGTAACTCACAAACATTTTTCTAGAAATCCTGCAACCAACAAAGAATGGGAGGGCGAACGATCCGAGGTGTTGCCATACCTTACAAATCCCGGCACCTATTACGCATCATCGCAACACCTTATAGATCAACGGCAATAGAACATTTTACGCATTTAATCAATTGCAAATTTTAATAGACGTGCAAGATGAAGCAACTGTAAAACGTAAAATACTTCTACAACGACTACAACTGTCGCCTACACCTTGACATTTTTTTTTCGCGAGTTCCGTTTCCTCGAGACGTCTCCCACATGTGGCGATTAAAACCAGACTTCCCTTTGTTACCAGCCGTCACCTTGCGGAACTACTCGCAATGGGCAGTTAACGATCCACTCTCAATTACATTACGGAAGTGCAATTCGTGAATAAGCCTCATTGCAAGGGATTACGCGTCCAAATTTCAATTGTAAATTTAAATGACTAATATTATTAAATTTACAATTGAAATTTGGATCAACATCATAGTGGTTTTCGAGCAGTTTGTTTAGGCGACTACTCGATTGCTACATTTGATGGAAACGTTTGAAATGGCTTAAATTGGAAGTATTTATACAAAATAACTTCTTCCCTAAACAGTGTTTGACTTACAAAGTGGCGGCCAATAAAATGATTATTTGCTTTTAATATTAAGGGTACTACGAGAAATTTGCTTTTCCAGCTGGTGGTGACAACGGGATTTTTTATTTAATGAATTTATTGAACATGTAGAAAAATATAATAATATAATAATTGATTCATTGAACATTTATATAAAATAATGGATTCTAAGTTATCAAATTTCTATGAAATGCAATTCTATCGTAGAATCGCACATTACAAAATTACATATGAATCATGAAATGCAATTGAATTGCTAAGCTAACAAATTTAATTTGAGCGAGCATCCAAGCCCATTATCATAAACATTTTGCGATATGACCATTTGAAAATATATGAACATTTAGTATATATGAAAGGTGAATGAACGTTTAGGATATAGGAAACATTTAAGTTCATCGCCATGAACATTTTAAAATGATTTTCGAACAACGTTTTGGAATATCTTCTAAAGATTTAATAAAACTTGCTGTTGAACAACGACCAAGATAAAAATGGCAACGAACCAATAGAGGACCAATCTGATATTAAGCGCAAAAAACTGGGAACACAATCGCACAGTTATCAACTTGGAAAATACATGGAGCTTAGTTGGGAACACGTTTCCATCCATTAAATTCTAAAATTTTAGCCCTATTAAAGTTATCCTCCAAAAGTAAATGAAGCATCCCTTCATTTACCTAAATCGTAAAATTCATACCATGAATGATAAATTTTGAGGTTCCCACCCCCTTTTTAATGAAAAAATAAAAGAAAGCCCTGGATGAATTAAATCACAGTTGTTGTTGTATGTTCCCCCATTCGGATTTAATTGATTTGTTTAAAATGCAGATACCATGCAGAGCACTCGAACGTCCAAGTCTCCGACACTCTAAGCACCTGTTTATGTATCATTAAAATGTAGAAAATATTTCCCAAGAAATATTCATAGACATTCTGAAATGTTGTTCGTCAATCATCATATCAAAGGCGCATAAAACACATTTCTTTATTTCATTGGAGAACCAGAAGTGAAGTGCCATTAAATTTGCTGCTGTTGATGCTGCTGCAGCCCAGCCGAAGCAGCGACGGATTCCCCGCCAGCATCGTCGTCGACAGATCATCGATCATTAAAAGAGGTGGCTCTTAAGGATTGACGATGGAATGGTGCAGTTAATAGCCAACAGGTACTATTTTTAGCGAGAGGATTGCAGTGCTTATGTGATCACTAAGTGGAACACAAAATTAAGATAATCATACTATTCTTGAGCATGCTGCTGATGCCGAGCCTGCTAAGTACCATTAGTGGAATTTTCAATTTTTCGGAATGAATATGTCGGTCTGCCCGGCCAAAACGCTGCTCCTGGAATGTGGCATTGAGTAACTCAAATTACGTTTTCCAAAAAACTATAATTGAATAAAGCTTCTGAAGATACAGATAAATGTTTTACGTGTTTGTGCTGGCCCCGTTGCACTAATGTGTTGTTTACATTCTCGAAAACAATTTATTCTTTGATCATGAACTGGATCTTCCAGATGTTTTGATTGTGAGCATTAACTAGAATTTTTTAGGAAATATAGTAGAGGAAGGTGTTTTCTCGATTATGTTTATGCTAGGAGGAAAGTTGCGAAAGTTTTCTGTGATTTATTGCATTCTATATAGGGCTCATGCTCTACTTTAAAATTGTTAACGAAAGGTATACTCTTCGAGAAAATATACCACAATTTTCCGTAAGATAATACGACAAAGACTCTCGCAGCAATTTACTTCATTCCTATTCTACTACTCAAATAAGGCGTCTACGCGAATATCGAAAACATAAAATAAGTAACAACTCGCTTTTATTTCTTCAAATTGAATGTATAAATTTTTAAGCTATCAAACTATTTCAGCACTTTTATGAATTGCGCGATTTATTAAATCTGATTTGTTTAGAACCACATTTAAGTAAAAGCGTAAATCCAACATTGAATAACGACACGTAATTCGAGCTCGTTCGTGCTCAAATCTTAAGTGTAGGATTTCAGTGAAAAATTACAGTTCACAAACTGTAACGGTCAAATTATCGCGAACACGTACATGAAGGGTGTAGGAGTAAATAGAAAGTAAAGCTCTTTGCAATTCTGCTAGCGGCATTGTTGACATATCGAATGACATCCTCTTCATATCGTTACACGATGTCTTAAGATGCAACATATGCAAATTTCCGCCAATACTACAAGATACACAATTCTATTCATACCAAAGAATCATTCAAGCGTGAAGTTAACATGGAATAAAGAAAAGTACATTCTGGGCCCTGGTGACTTGCATGCTTTTAGATTCTAATATAGGCTCGCCTCAGAAATATTCAATGATAACGTTACAAATGCACAATTTTACATTGTGACGAGACGTTGAAGCGGAACAGGCATTGAACCTTAAGTGATGGAAAAAAATCAATTATAAACAAGTTGGGTTGACAGAATTACGCTCATGTCAAAAGGGTTTTGTACTTAATCAACAATATGTGGATAAATAGAATGATTTATTTCAAGAAAAACTTTTATGACGCCCACAACAAATATATTCTTGCTTTAAAAGAACTCCATTTTAACCAGCCAACATTTTTTTCCAATATTACTAGAATCATTGACTTACCTGAATCTTAAATGTATTTTTGTTATTCATCTTATCTGAACATTTGGAGAATATTCAATCAAAAGTGTAGTGTCTAATTAGATGGAACGCCCATGTAACATAGTAGAAAAATCGTATATGATTGTTGTAATCAGAGGAAATTTCAATGGCTATAACGTCGGTAAATTTTATTTAAACTTATAGAATGAAATGATATATTAAAGAATGCACGAACAATATTTCTGTGCCCTCCCTACACGATTGGACACATTTGAGCCGAAAATCCGAAAAAAGTCATGAAAGTAGGTCTTTATGAGTCCAAAGGCAATAAATACCTCAGAAATCAAAATTCATTCAACTCTGTTAATAATGGTATGATTTGTAAATTTTGCATTTTCCCCCAAAAATCGAAACGGTGCTCTTAAACTTCTTAAGGTTTTACATTTACGTAGGGTGATAGGACCCTTATGCCTACAAAATTTCATGGAAATCAAATCATAACTAAGTGAGTTATCGCCATTTCGATTGTATGGAATTACAAAAAGAACAACACATTAGCTTAACTTTTTAATTGGATCATTTCACCCTTTTCACATCAACTTAGTGTAAATCTATACGACAAATTTGCTCTACATTTGAAGCTTATCTAACGTCGCGCGGATATCGATCACTCTTTCGGATGGCTCCGATAGCTTTTTAAATTACTTTTTATGGAATTGTTTGCAGCTACATATAAATGAGTTGCATATTTTGAATAATAATTTTTCTGAAAAATTATTAGAGAAGAAAAATGTTAGAAGAAGGTGGTTTCGACGTGTGCACTAATTCTCCTCAGGCCATCACTCTTATATACACACCGGTGATGGCGACCACCATGCTCAGAGGTGAGGGAGTTAATTTTTAATTTTTCCACTTATGCAAACTCAATATGTTTTTGTATCTGCAAGTTATATTCAAGGTAAATTTCTCTTGTAAGTACTTGTATTAGAAAAATTAAAAATTAACTCCCTCACCTCTGAGCATGGTGGTCGCCATCACCGGTGTGTATCTAAGAGTGATGGCCTGAGGAGAATTAGTGCACACGTCGAAACCACCTTCTTCTAACATTTTTCTTCTCTAATAATTTTTCAGAAAAATTATTATTCAAAATATGCAACTCATTTATATGTAGCTGCAAACAATTCCATAAAAAGTAACAACACATTATTTATTAGCGCAAAAAAGATACAAATTTACTTCCTTTATACATTGGATTATATTAAAAGAACTTTATTGCGTAGAATAGCTACTTTTGACGCCTATTTGACGTCTTCTTCAGTACAATTGATCTTATTCTAGGTTCCTCAAGTTATACATTTTACTTTTACCATAATCTTATCTCAACAGTTTTATTGCTTTATTACTTACATATTACTTAATTACTATTCGTCTCCTATAATTAGTCTTAGCAGGCTAGAATTGCAATTTCCTTCGTCTTCATTCAGCCGTAGGTGCGCAGGTACTCGGATTATCTCCATTGATTCAATAGCGTCTAGTTTCCTTGGGTTAATTACGTTTTTTATTACACATACATTGCTGATATCCATGGGATGGTTTTCTTCCACGATATGCTTTGCTATCGCTGACCTAATCTGCGTATTCGGGCATTTTTTTGCAACTATCACTTCTCTGATATGCGCGTTATACCTTACCGGTATGGTTCGCTTGGTTTGGCCAACGTATATTTTGGAGCAGCTTCCACATGTAGCTTTGTATATCCCGCTCATTTCGTCCATCGTTTTTGGATCCTTACCAGATCCCAGCTGTGCCATTGTTGTGAGATTACGACTCGAATTTACTATTTCGCTTTTGTACCTCTTGAGTATCTTGGTAATATTTCGCGAGTGTGCTGAGTATGTAACTGCTATCCTCTTAGGTGTTCCAACTAACGGTTGTAAGGTCGTAAGATTATTCCTTGACTGCTTTTGCGTTTTCCTTTTTATTATAGCTTCAATACATTCTTTGTCGTATCCGTTTATTTTCGTCGTACTTAGGATGTATTCTTTTTCGCTGTTGTACCTTTCACTGTTCAAAGGCCTTGTTACCCGACGATGGATCATGACATGGTATGCTGCCATTTTATGTTGAAAACGATGCCCAAAGTCGCTCGTAATTGTGCGTTGTGTACTAGTAGGTTTTCTGTAGATGTCAAATTCAATTTTATTATCATTTCTGATGAGTTTTAGGTCTAAAAACGGTATTTCTCCGTTTTCTTCCATTTCCATCGTGAATTTGATCTTCGGATGAATATTGTTTATGTTTTGGAGTGTATTCTCTAGTTCTTCTTTTGGTATTATTGCGAGTATATCATCCACGTACCGTACCCAAAATCTAGGCATCAAACCTGCTTGTTCAATTAGACTTTCTATATGAACCATGAAAACCTCACTCATAAGCGGTGATAACGGACTGCCCATAGCTGCACCGGATGTCGTCTTGAAGTATCTATTGCTGAACGTGAAGTGGTTTTCATGCATGCTTAACCGCGCCAATTTTACGTAACATTTAACCTTCTCTGTCCACTCCCTGCTATTATCAATGCTCAAGAGTCACTTTTCTAGTAAGTACAGCGCTTCTTTTATTGGGAGCTAGGAAATAAAGATTTGACATCAAAGGAAACCATGATCTGATCCTGTTTCAAATCTCTCACTTCTTGGACCTTTTGGATCAACGCTGTTGAATTTATTACTGTTTCATCACTTGCGGTTTTATTTAATTTTTTGATTTTCTTGGCTAGCTATTTTGATATGTTATATGTTGGAGAATTAGTATCTGTTATTAATTCGCGTACATCATTGTCGTTTTTGTGAATTTTAGGTTGTATGCGGATGCGTGGAAGGGCTGGATTTGGCATTCTCAGATTTCTTGTATTTATGACTTTTCGGCATTCTTTTAAAATTTTATCAACTCTTTTTATACAATCTGGCAGAGGGTTACTTCTAACTTCCATATAATTTCCGTTTTATAGACAATTCAACACCTTTTCGTCATGCTCGGCTTTGTCCATTACTACAATAGTGTTGCTTTTATCTGCTTTAAGGTAGCTCAGTTGTTTACTTTTTAATTGTTTGATGATTTTATGTTCTTGGCTAGCCAAGGAAATCAAAAAATTAAATAAAACCGCAAGTGATAAAACAGTAATAAATTCAACAGGGTTGATCCAAAAGGTCCAAGAAGTGAGAGATTTGAAACAGGATGAGATCATGGTTTCCTTTGATGTCAAATCTTTATTTCCTAGCTCCCAATAAAAAAAGCACTGTACTTACTAGAAAAGTGGCTCTTGAGCATTGATAATAGCAGGGAGTGGACAGAGAAGGTTAAATGTTACGTAAAATTGGCGCGGTTAAGCATGCATGAAAACCACTTCACGTTCAGCAATAGATACTTCAAGACGACATCCGGTGCAGCTATGGGCAGTCCATTATCACCGCTTATGAGTGAGGTTTTCATGGTCCATATAGAAAGTCTAATTTAACAAGCAGGTTTGATGCCTAGATTTTGGGTACGGTACGTGGATGATATACTCGCTATAATACCAAAAGAAGAACTAGAGAATACATTCCAAAACATAAACAATATTCATCCGAAGATCAAATTCACGATGGAAATGGAAGAAAACGGAGAAATACCGTTTTTAGACCTAAAACTCATCAGAAATGATAATAAAATTGAATATGACATCTATAGAAAACCTACTAGTACACAACGCGAGCGACTTTGGGCATCGTTTTCAGCATAAAATGGCAGCATACCATGCCATGATCCATCGTCTGATAACAACGCCTTTGAACAGTGAAAGGTACAACAGCGAAAAAGAGTACATCCTAAGTACGGCGAAAATAAACGGATACGACAAAGAATGTATTGAAGCTATAATAAAAAGGAAAACGCAAAAGCAGTCAAGGAATAATCTTACGACCTTACAACCGTTAGTTGGAACACCTAAGAGGATAGCAGTTACATACTCAGCACACTCGCGAAATATTACCAAGATACTCAAGAGGTACAAAAGCGAAATAGTAAATTCGAGTCGTAATCTCACAACAATGGCACAGCTGGAATCTGGTAAGGATCCAAAAACGATGGACGAAATGAGCGGGATATACAAAGCTACATGTGGAAGCTGCTCCAAAATATACGTTGGACAAACCAAGCGAACCATACCGGTAAGGTATAACGAGCATATCAGAGAAGCGATAGTTGCAAAAAAATGCCCGAATACGCAGATTAGGTCAGCGATAGCAAAGCATTTCGTGGAAGAAAACCATCCCATGGATATCAGCAATGTATGTGTAATAAAAAACGTAATTAACCCAAGGAAACTAGACGCTATTGAATCAATGGAGATAATCCGAGTACCTGCGCACCTACAGCTGAATGAAGACGAAGGAAATTGCAATTCTAGCCTGCTAAGACTAATTATAGGAGACGAATAGTAATTAAGTAATATGTAAGTAATAAAGCAATAAAACTGTAGGGATGAGATTATGGTAAAAGTTAAAAGTATAAATTTCAGGAACCTAGAATAAGATCAATTGTACTGATGAAGACGTCAAACAGGCGTCGAAAGAAGCTATTCTAGGGAATAAAGTTCTTTTAATATAATCCAATGTATAAAGGAAATAAATTTGTATCTTTTTTGTGTTAATTAGTAAACATTGGAAAATGATCGACGTATAAATTATATAAACAACACATGTTGGTAGTTAATATGTCGTTCAATAAGTCCATAGGATAAGTAAGAAAAAAAAAACCAAAATTTTGCCGAAACTCGATTTTATTATTTAACATAGTTACCTTCAAGAACGATACAACGAGTATAACGATTTTCCAACTTTTCGATACCACTTTTGTAGTACGATTTCTCTTTCTCATCGAAATAGGCGTCAGTTTCAGCGATTACTTCATCATTGAACTTAAAGTTCTTTCCAGCAAGCATTCTCCTGAGATCTGAAAACGGGAAAAGGTCACTGGGTGCTAAATCTGGAGAATGCGGAGGATGGGTAAGCAATTCGAGGCCCAATTCGTTCAATTTTGCCATCGTTTTCATCGATTTGTGGCACGGTACATTGTCTTGGTGAAACAACAATTTTTAGGGATTGTACTGAAATACAAAACTCTATTGCAATCACGACCTGTGTTCGTCCGTCAGTCTGTGTGTCACAGCACTTTTTCTCCAAAACTATAGAAATTATAGCCATGAAACTTTGTGAAAGATCAGAAGTTGTGACTATTTGAAAGTTTTGGTGTGCAAAACTACGCCATTAATAAAAATGGAACGATACACGCTCCAACAATGCATTGAAATTATTAAAATTCACTATAAAAATGGTGAAAATTTGGCAGAGACGGTTCGTAAAACTCGAACATTTTTGGGTCATCGTGAAGCACCTTGCCGGACCGCAATACAGAAATTGGTGGGAAAATTTGAGCTGAGATGAGGCCCATTTTCAACTTGGTGGCTTCGTCAACAAGCAAAATTGTCGCATCTGGGGCTCAGAAAGCCCAAGAGTTATTGTTGAAAAGCCTCTGTATCCTCAACGTGTGACTGTTTGGTGGGGTTTATGGTTCGTCGGAGTCATTGGACCTTACTTTTTCGAAAATGAGGCTGGAGCAACAGTCACAGTGAATGGATTGTGTAATGATTTTTTTAATGCCCGTGTAGGACACGGGTGCCGATGGTCTGGCACAAGTGTCAGCGAGCTATAAACAACATCAAGCTCAGCTAGTTAGCTTCGCTTAACGACCGCGTACGCTTGCTTGACGACTAGCATTTGCGGGATCATATGAGGCGGGTTCGTGTCGAGCCACGAAGCTGCACTACAAAATACTTATCACGCGTACTCTACTCTACAAGAAGCACCGATCAATTTTTATTGTCTTTAGAAATGTTTTATTAGGTGTCAATTAAGCTACTCTACAGTAATTCAATATGTTTTTGCCTCGTTAAAGTTAGCGAACACGGAGGCTTGAGACAAATGCAAACATTACACAAAAAGCAACCGTTACTTTCTCCGAAGAAGGTCGTTGCATTACAAGGAGAATGTCAAACCTAAAGATATTAAAGTGGCTGAAGTGAACCACTCATCTCTGCCTAAAGGATGGTAACTTGACGGATGTAGTTTACTTTACACTAGTAAAACAACAAACTAAGCAGTTTCGATGGGGTGACCACCTTATCTCTTCAGGAGCAGCCACTCCTGATCACTACGGGGCTGCTCGACTGCTTATGTTTATTACAAGTGCGCTATCGAGAGATGATTGATGATTTTTTATGGCCGAAATTGGATGGTATTGATCTAGACAACGTTTACTTTCAACAAGATGGCGCTACCTTGTCACACAAGCAACGAAACCATTGATCTTTTACGGGAAAAGTTTTCGGACCGTGTTATCTCTCGAAGAGTTGATTACATTTGGCCACCAAGATCTTGTGATTTAACACCTTGCGACTTCTTCCTTTGGAGCCACGTGAAAGGCAAAGTCTACGCCAATAGCCCAGCGTCGATTCAAGACCTCAAAGATGGAATTCGTGAGGCTATCGAGGACATAGGGCAGCCACTTTGCGATTTGGTTATGAAAAATTTCATGAAAAGAATATGGTTCTGTAAGCGTGGACGTGTTGGTTATTTGGCTGATGTTATTTTTCGCTATTAACGGCATACCTTTCTCCGATCATTTACATTAAAAAATGGCATTTTTCTTTTAATATCAAAATAATTGGATAACCCTGTATTAGTATGGAAATATATGGCTATGGAACTATATGCGTTTTTTACCGACTCAGACACTACAGGTGTGCTAGGAATTGCATGAAAGTTTCAGGCATGATAGGTATCATGAATATCTTTGAGGATTGGTTCAGCTAGTGGTATCGGTAATCGTAAAACAAAATAGTGGTTCTTTTTTATGCAAAGATTGAATTGTTTTGAGTTATTTTTCCCCAAGTTCAACGTTTAAGGTGCATGCTTTGAACACTTGATTCAATTTAATGAATGACTGAAGATGAGTACCTACAATTAATACTCATAGTTGAAACAAGCCGAGGAGGCAGGAGGAAGCTCTTAACAGAAGGGCTTTGTAACGGTTCGAAAAAAATTTTCTGATGATTACACAACAGGGGAGTGGCCCCGAAAAAAAATTTCATCAAAGGTAGCCGATATGAGTATCGAATGAAAGGTATTTTTGAGAGCTTTTCAAAACGGTTCTTAAACTGACAGTTTTTGTTTCAGGGGGGCACAGGGGGGTAATACACGAAAAATGTATTTCCTCCCTCGTGATTGGACACTTGTAATCTAAAAAATCTGAAAAAATTATCAAGGGAGATATTCATGAGTACAACAAAAACAAATACCTCAGAAGTCAAAATTCGTTCAACTTTGTCAATAATAGCATGATTTCGAATTTCTTATTTTCTCCAATAAAATCATATGGATGCCTTTAAACCAACAAAATTCAATATTTAAGTAGCCTTAAACAAGGTTCTAATACTCTGTAAGTTTGATGAAATTCGTATCATATTCACGGAAGTTATATCCATCTGAAATTTCTTCAATTACCTACAACAATTATAATACACTATTTTGGTATTTCACGGACTTTCCATCGAATCAGACACTTCAGTTTTGATTTGATCTTCTAAAATTTTCAGAAATGATCATTGACATTAATGCTTTTGGGATTTCATGATTTGAGTGATTTTTGTTAGTTGAAAACGGAGAAACAGTGGATTTTATTTTAAACGAGCAGACGTGTTTCTTGGTTTTATTCGTTGCTGGTGATGGCATTTTGTGAGTTGAGTACAAAACCCTTCTGATATGAGCGTAGGTCTGTCTACCCAACTTGTTTTTCTTTATGCAACATGCCTCAAATCCTGGCATTCTGTAGCATTCAAAGATTTTGAGCGCGTAGAAGTGACAGGGTAGAAGATTCTATATTAAGCATTCATTGCGTACAGACATGTTTTTTAAAACTCCTGTTAATAATTCTTAAAAATTAAATAATTTTTTTTAAACGTTGCTTGGAAACCAATTTTCTAATTTGGAAAAACTTATCACATCGTCAAATCATTCGAATATCTGGAGCCTAACGATTTCCCACGGGTGGGGGAACCAGGATCAGGCATATCAAATGCAATCAGCGAAAAACGAATAAAAAGGAAAATTGAACAAGAAAATTTTGAACATGGAAAGCGTATTGCGATATCAAAGGACGAATTGGAAAAGGTCACGAAATTTTGAAAATAATCTTTGGAAGAAATGATTTGAAAATCATTAAAAGTTAATGAAACGAAAACGATCAAGCCACAAAGTATGATTGAAACAAGTTGAAGGAACAGGAGAGTGCTCCTGTCAAAAGGGTATTGTAAAACTATTAGTAAATCAAACAATATATTCTGCATATCAAAACTTGACTACTATACAGATTCCATAAACTGAGTTCGAAGAATTATTATGGTTATTATATTTTTATATTCGCCGCCATTATGTTTCAAGTGTTTTGACCCCGTCCTTTAATTAGTCATGATAACACATCAATATTACTAACCATTTCTAAATTTTTATCAAAATTCCTACATATTTATAGTGGCTAGGTCCGTTGCAAACGTGTATCTCCCTAGTATCACGTGTTAATGTTGTTGTAATTGTTAAACATTCAATCAGCTATAACTTGGCTGTTTATTGTTCGATTATTGTGAAATTTTCAGAACACAAACAACTGCTGTCAAAAAACTTAAATTGTAGTTTTTGGAAAATTTAAGGGTCCCATTTTGATTTTATAGGCAAAATCGTAAAATTTATAAAATGTACTATTATTAACGAAGTTGATCGAATTTCGACTTCTAAGGTATTTGTTGCCCTTGTACTCCTAAAGTCACACCTCTGTGATTTTTTTCAGATTATTCGGGTGAAAGGTGTCCAATCGCGAGGAGAGGGGGGACACAAAATTTTCGTACATTTCCCTTTCCCCTGCACCCCTCAAAGCAAATGTTAATTGCGATTCCAGTCATAATTTTATTGAATATTTGAAATTAAAAGTAAGGAGAAGAAGCCAACCAGTATGTCTGCAGGTCTTTCTACAAAAGTTCCACCGATTAATGTCTATGAGCAGCGCGAGGGGGATGTGATTTGGCTATTGGCAGCTGAACGTAAGATAAATATTGTAATTTTGAAGTAAAAAGAGTGACCGCGGACAAAATCACAATAAAAACGAAAACATTGGCTGATTTGAAGCTAGCCAAATTTGCTTTAAATAGTGCGAAAGTTCCCTACTTCACACAGACGCCAAATATGGAGAGAAAGCCGATCTTCCTGGCGAAGGGCCTGGATTGTCGATAGAATATAGTTGATCTCCTTGAAATGTTACAGGAAGCAGCATCAGCTGTCAAATTCATTAGTGTAAAAAATATTGCAACGAGGAGATCAACTATTGAAGGCAAAACGTTACCATTTTATTTGGTGCAAATTTCAAATGATAGCAGTTCAAGTGCCCTCCAACAGGTACTTGAACTTTTGAGTTGTGAGATGGGAGCGTCTTCCGAAAATGAGGTCAACCACTGTTACAAGTTCCAAGTGCCATGCACTATCGGTGCATTAAATTTAAAGATGTTCATACCCCCGGTGAGTGCCAATTGACTCAGATGGAACCTATAGAAAAATTATACTGTGTTAACTGCAGTGTATTTGATCATAAAGCATCATATCGAGAACCCCCCCCCCCTGATATCAGGATGCAAAAGTTAAATTCTTCTCAATAATAATAATAATAATAATATCGTCTAGCTCCATCAAGCCTGGGGCATCATTTGCACTTGTTGCTAGAGGACCAGCAAACAACAATCCAAATAAAATAAAAAAATCACCGTTGGCAGCACCAGCTGGAAAGGTAAATTTCTCGTATGTAGCGTAAGATTTTGGAAAAGAATTTGGCTAGGGTACTACTGAACTTCTTACTGCAATTTTCGTAGCACCACATGGGTATTTATTGACATAAAAGGAATCTGCCGACGTTCGTATTTAAAGACCCTTTATAGAGGCGCAAATATTTTGCTCATACAATTGAGCTACACATTTATGGATCACATATTGAAAATCGGCAGATAATGAATTGTTATAAACATATAAATACAGGTGTTGTTCTTCTCACATTTGCTGTTTACACAGTGGTTACCACACAAAGGTGATAACTTGTTGGCTTAAATAGCTCAAATATATAATTTCAAAAGATTTCCATAAACGTTTGATCAGCACTTGCGTTGCTATTATATAAATATTTTCAATTCTTTTCTGAACCATCAGACGCCACCATTTTGAATTTTAAATGAAAATGGCTGCTAAAAATATTAAGCTGTAAATTTTCGACTCTTTCATTTGTCATCCGATTTGCATAATTTTTTGGCAGGTTAAATTAACTTGCTTTAATAACACATAATTCCAAATTTCATCGGAATTTGTTGAGAAACTTGGCTGCTTGAGCCCCCTGTATGGGGAGGCCCCCCTGAAACACTTTAAAATATTTTCTTGAACTGCAAATTTCGAAAGGCCCCACTTTTCACCTACGTAGGGAATTTCCTCATTCTAGGTCATGTGTTTTGCAAGGAAACTTACGGTGACGTACGGGCGCCGCCATTTTGAATGCATGCATTTGATTTTGGATTATTTTACATCTTTGTATGCAAGGACCTCATCAATCAATGTGCCAAATCTCGTTCAAATCGCAGTTTCACTCTAGACAGGGCAAAATCATTCAATTTTTTGTGAAAATGGCAGCTAAACATATTATGTTTTAAAATTTCGACTTCATTATTTTTCATTCGATTTAAAAAATGTTCTGCATAATCCAAGAACTTAGTACAAAAATCCAAAATCTCAAGTTTCATCAAAATCGGTTGAAAAATGTGACCGCTAGAGGGCCACGAAAACCTGAAAAAGTCACATATTTGAACCGCCTCCATTTTGAAAATTGCATTTGCATGATCGCCAAAATGTCAAAGTTTCTAGATCTAATTGATTTCTATCTTAAAATCAAGTTTCATATACATCGGATCAAAATTGCGACTTTTAAGAAACTTTGAAGTTTTGAGCTTCAACTGGCCGCCATTTCGTTTTTTGCGACCTGACATCCATTTTTTTACATATCTCTTTAGATACTTATAGTTTCTATCAAACTACCGAATTTCATTACCATTGGTTGAAAGCTTTGGTCAAAACTGCAACAACAAAATTTTGTACGTTTTTCGACCTTTGATCGGCCGCCATTTTGTTTCAGCCGTACCGACTTTGGATTTTTCATTGTGAGATTCATCAAATACATCAGTGAATCTTTGTACCCAATTTCATCCAAATCGGAGCTATACTTTCGTCAGAACAGAAATCAAGATTTTTCGTCTAAAACGGCCGCCATTTTATTTTCACCCGGCCGATATAGCTGGTTCACGAATTTTACTGAGATATTTACTTAATACACCTTTCCAGAAAATTTGGTGAAAATTAGAGCAAAATCGCAACCTCTAGCGTGGTCACAAATTTCGTTATATCCCATATATACATATACTATATATATGTAAGGTACTCTCCGCACTAGGTAAAATTCTCTCGAGAAATTTACCTAATAATGTAAGTACTGTAAGTGGCAATGATGTGCCTCTTCTCAAAATCTATCAACAGTTGAAGCTGTCGGTAGATTTTAGATTTGAAAAAAATTAATAAGCAAGATCAAAAATTCAATTTCATATTTCAACGCTTAGGTCAACATGCTTCAAAATAGTGGGTTATTGAGTCATATTTCCATGGATAGGCCTCGTCTCATCTTGAACAATGTCAACTCTACATCAGCGTGACTATCTCCTGGAATTCATTGTCAAGAAAGAGCCTGACATCATGTTTCTCGCTGAAACCCACCTCAATTTATTGCACTCCATGATATTCAACGATTTCAAACTCATAATAAACGATGGGGTAAGCGGTGATGAGGGAGTTGGCATGGGATTATTAAATTGAAGACCCTATTTTTTCCAAAATATGGATAAAATTGAACTCGAAAACTTCGAATTTTTTGAATTGTCCTTTATCAATATTTCACCGCCAGGTGAGGATAACCTCTTCGTTACCTCTGCCTATGAAACTGATCGAAACATCTACAAGTTCAAAGAGGAGCTTACTCAAATTGAACAGGCTGCATAATCATTATGCCCGAAATACACTATGGCTGAATGCCAACAATAATTCAAGAGGTGTATTCCTGGAATCGGGGATAACACAGAATCATATTAAATTCAGGTGCAATCTATATGAGCCAGAGCTCCCAACATACCTTAGGACAAATACATATTTGAGTCTCTGCATCGCTGACGCAAGACTTGAACTCTGATTTAATAGTTCTCAAGGAAAGCTGCAAGCGCTTCATCAAAGAAATAGTGTCAACAAACAAAATAATTGAGAAAGTAATTCCCAAGATTAAACATCAGCACAATACGGAACGTTAAAACGTGCGATTTTTAAACTATAACCATCCATCGTTGGTTTTGTTGCAATTAAACCTAACGAGCGTCCGGAATTTAATCCGTTCATACTTCAAAAGTGAGGTCAGCAATCAATGGGCGGGTAAACTGAGGGGTATTGGCCCACAGGATCCAGATGACGTTTTCACGAAAGAGAATGGCTTCTAACGTAAGAAGTCTTGAGTGAAGGTGTCGAATCTTGAAGTCGCTAGTGATAAGATAAATCTTCTCGATAGAGCTGGTATCGAAATTGATAGTTCGACTCCAGATAGGAATGGAAGCAGGATTATATGTGATGGATAGCAGAAACTTGCTCTGATTGGAACTCAGTTTGAATTGGTTCATCTACCAAATGCTGAGAGAGGGAATCAAATACTTTCAAAGGTCGATGAAGCAAACGTTTCCGGCTTCAAAGCAAGGCTGAATAATGAATCAGTTCTTCATTTCAATGAAAAATTGACATCTGATCTCATACCAAGCTCGCATTGTGTAGTCAGCCACTTGTTTCTTATTCAGCAGCATAAACCGCAAGAAATTATGTGGTATTGACGGTATTCCAAATACAATTCCCCGAAATTCGCCTGAGGTTGTTATTCAGAATTATTGCATATTGTTCAACAATATTTTGAACAATTCATATTTCCCTTCTTCAGGACCGGTTTCCCCTTTGACGACCCTTTCATTTCAGAAATGTTGTTCCAAAACCCTAGTTAGACTAGTTTTGGTATATGGATGCCAGATCTGGTACATCCAGAGTACTTGTACTATGGAAGGATTAAGAGTTTTCGAAAGGTACATGTACTGATTTATACAGAAAGCCTGAGACGGATTGTAATCACTAGCTATCAAATCGAAAAATTTATCAAACTGCTAAGCTGATGAGAGTCGGTATCTTCATGTTGAGACTTCTTCGGATCATATCACAAGATCTGTCACTATGAACAAAGACCCCTGAATTTCACAACCGTTCCATCCTACAGACGGGCATATTGCGACTTGCATCGCTACTGACTTCTTTCTTTCAGAAGCATTCGTGTATTTGGACATGAATGGATATGTTTTTGATATCATATGTATAGGCAGGCCAGCGATAAGAAAATAAAATATCCTCCGAATTTGAATTTACGAGACCAACGATTCCAATTAAGAAACTCGTTTGTTAGATTCGTTGAGGCTGGTCGCGCAGGGACGGAGCAGTTTAGGTATTGTTGGCTAAAAGACAATGTCTAAATTATTTGTAGTAATTTTTTAGTTTTATGTGCTTTTCGCTACTTACTTTTTAGTTTCATCTCATAATTGCTACATTTAATGTTGTTGTTTGCTTATGTCAAAAATTAGGGTTAAGTTTCAATATTTTGGATAGGTATATGTTATGTTTATTATATTAGGTTTAGAGATAAGGTTTAGCAGTAGTCCACGGGGCTTAGTGGTTAGAGCACTAAGCCCGTAAGCCGAAGGTCTCTGGTTCAAATCTCGTTGGCGTCAACGAGATTTAGTTCGAGTGGTTCTTCGGACGGACTATTAGCCTGTTCAGTTATGATACGTGCTGGTTTGGAATCAGAATGTATCGCAGCTGAATGGACGGACACACGGGCAAAGCGTGATAATGATCATATTACCTTGTGGAGTGCCGACAATGAGATACTCTAACTATCTCTAAGCGAAGGCCCGAATGGGGCTGTAGGGCTACAAAGAAGAAGAAGAAGATAAGATTTAACGTTTAAGCTAGGAATATTATGATAGCATTATATTAATATAAGACAAAGTTTTTGATTGTATCTTATTAGAATTAGGCTATAACATATTAAATGTAGGATAAAAGCTCATTGCGGTGTTAACATTATCAATAATTTAAATGAGAAAGTCCGCGAGAGTTCAAAAAGAAAAAAAAAATCAAATAAATTTATGCGGAATACACACTTCAAGACTAATTAAACCATGATAAGGAGAAAAGCAACTTTTCACCAATCCTCTCATCTCTATCTCCCTCTATCTGAAAACCTGAGCTAAATATCTTTGAAAACTAAGACATTGTGTATACATACTCGTACAAGCATATATAGTCGAATGTACGAATGCGCAAAAAATCATTAGAAGGACTTAAAACTGATAAAATAACAAAATGGGAGGAAAACATTGAATAACTGAATAAAAAAATTAATATGTTCGCTTTGCTTTCTAGGTGTTAATATTAAAGAAGACTTTAGGAAGAGAATATAAAAATACTATTGATAGAATTAACTGTTAACGGATCGGAAGAGGAAAATAAATGAAACTACAAATAAAACTATACAGGGTGTGTCAGTAAAATCTGGAAAGAACATGCAGTTTATAATAATAATTATTTATTACTTGTAAACTAACATTTACCATAAAAGTTATTATACCCCCATTCTAGGTATTCTCTGAAAATTTATAACACAATGTAACCCTCGCTTGCTTCAATCACCACTTCAATTCTTCACCTGAATCGCGAGCACGCCTTCCTTACCTGCTCTCGTTGTAAATTGATGAATGCTGCTTCAACAGCGGCCTGCAAGGATGCCAGATTAGAATGGCTATACTCGCTAGTAACTCACTCAATAACATTCTATACGTAATAGTCCAGGGGATTTAAACCGGGGTTGTTGGGAGGCCTGGATTCTTTGAACCAAAATATGTCCAGATTATCTGAGAGCCAGTTTCACACTAAATGGCTCGTGTAAGCTGAAGCGGACAGCATCTGGCGCACCTTTATTACATAGGATTACATAGGTCCTCTTCGGCGATTTTACGCAATGGAAGTCTCACTTACACCCCAGATAGCCGCTATTTTTCTGAGCGAGCTCCCAGGATCCTATAAAATTATTTCTTGGGCCCTTCGAGCATCTTCCGGGGTCCTTGCCGTCTTCTCCTTCGGATGAATTTTCCTTACTGGACTAGGAGAACCTTCCTCAGAATTTTCCATGGCCGCATACTTCTGAGCAATATCGTAAACTGTAGATTTCGGATACCCCAAAACCCTTATTTCTGTTGGCCGCCGCTCTTCGATTGTATTTCGGACTCGATTGCACTAACTCCACTATTGTTATTTTTCACGCACGGATGCAAAGACGTCATTGAGATCGACTACCCCAGGGACAAATCAATGTGAAGTTTCTCCGGATTTGTCTGACGCAACCTATATATATTAGATCGCATAGGGCACTATCGGAGAAGCTGGTTAAGCAGCAAAGGAAGGGCTCCTTGAACTAGAGGAGCTCCTAGATCGCATAGGGCACTATCGGAGAAGCTGGTTAAGGGCCGAAGACGAAGAGAAGGCTAAAGAGGCGCTTGGGGCGAAATCTAAAGGCGACACGCAGATAGCTCCACCATTAAACGTCAATAAAAGAATGGCGTCTAGCCCAATTGAAGGAGATTGGGATGAAAGAAGGAAGGAAGAGGCACTTGAAGGGCGTGGAGCACTAGATCAGGGGTTCCAGACAGTGCTTACAAAAGGAGCGAAGAAAGCTGCAAAGAAACTCCTTCAAAAATAGCCAGAAAGTAAAGTTCGTACGGACGCCCAATTACAAAAAGGACCTGATGCAAAGCAGGAGAGGCAGAAGCCCCAACGAAGATCCCGGCAGCAGGCATTGCTTGTAAGGCCCCAAGATGGCCGATCCTACGCGGAAGTACTGCGGGACATCAGGGGAAACGTAAGGCCCGAAGACACCAATACTACCATTAAAGTAGTACGACCAACGCGGTCGGGCCACATACTGGTCGAATTCGGAGCAGAGGCCGGCAATAAAGATGCATTCTGTGACGCAGTAAAGAAAGTCCTCGGCAAAAGCGCAACTATAGCCTCGCTCGAGCCGATGGCAACGATCGAAATAAGAGACATAGACTGCGTGACGGATCTGGCCGAGGTAGGAGAGGCCATCAAAAAGGAGTTCCCTAGTGTTGGAAGGATCAAAGCGAGACTGACACCAGAAAACAACAGGGGACATTGCATGGCCATAGTTGACTTGATCGAAAAAGACGCCGAACAATTCCTGAACAAGGGCAAAGTACGAATTGGGTGGGTTGTCTGTAGGATATGGCGAAGAGCAACGCCTCTTCAATGTTTCAAATGCCTTGGTTATGGTCACACCACACAAGTATACGAAGGACCTGATAGGAGCTCCATATGTTACAAATGCGGTGAAATGGGACATAAAAGAAAAGAGTGTACGAAGGAGGCACAATGTATTCTTTGCAAGGATGCTGATCCAAAACCTGATTTTGGACACGTCTTGGGATCAGGAAAATGCCGGGTGTTCCAGGAAGCCCTAGCCAAGGCCAAATCAGAGCTTCGATGACCCGCATCCTGCAGCTAAACCTACACCGCAGTTCAACCACCCAAAATCTGCTTGAGCAGTTTGCGAGGGACATGAAAGCTGACTTCTTACTGCTGAGCGAGCAATACCATAATAAAAGTCCTGCATTATGGTACTCTGATGAAACTGGTACTGCCGCTATCTGGGTTAGGAACAGTGACTTTCAAGCGGAGAGTTGTGGACGGGGGGATGGTTTCGTGTGGGTTCGGTGCTCAGGGATCACCTTCTCTAGTGTGTACCTAACGCCTAACGAGTCGACATCATCTTTCCGAGCCAAACTTAATGCTTTGGAGGGCGCTGTCTCGAACGCAGAGGGTAAAGTGCTCATTGGGGGTGACTTCAATGCTAAAACAATCGAATGGGGCATGCCTTAGACGGATCCGCGGGTAAAACGAATCCTGAAATGGTGGCCAGGACGGCCCTCGTCGTACTAAACTCCGGAAACACACTGACTTTCCGCCGTATTGGCTGTGAGGGAACCATACCGGACGTGACATTCGCCTCGGAGTCCTTAGTACGGAGGATACACAACTGGAAAGTATTGGAGGACTACTCAGCCAGTGATCATCAGTGCATTCTGCTTGAGATAAGTGATGGTGTCTCCCGACGTCCGTGCTCTCGGCTTTCTACAACTGGATGGAACATTGGAAGAATGGACGTCGAGAGGTTCGTCAAGGTGCTCACAGCAGGTGAGCCGCTGCAGGGAGCTTCGGAGGGGACGGAAGAACTGGCAGCTCAAGACGTGGTGAACTCTACTATGAGCATAATCACGACTGCTTGCTGTGCTTCTATTCTCCGTCGAAGACCCCGGCACGGCAAGCACCCAGTGTACTGGTGGTCTACTGAAATCGCTGAAAAGTGAAGGGAGTGTCACAAGCTTCGATGTGAGGCTCAACGGGCGCGGAACCGTGACGAGGCATGCAACCAGGTGGCAGCATCTAAGTCGGCGAGGAAATGCCTTCACAAACTGATCAACAGCAGCAATGCTCGCTGCTGGCAGGACGGGGAAACTTGGTGCCCTACGGAAGCCTTGTATGCATGACGCGGAAAAGATGGACGCGATGGTGCGGGGACTCTTCCCCGCCCATCCCTTCCGTGTTGACGCTGTCCATGGTGAAACAGCAGTAGAGTGCCCACTCTTTACACAGCTGGAACTGGAGGAGGCAGCCCTCTCATTGAAAGCGAGGAAGGCTCCAGGTCCAGCTGGTGTTCCAGCTGAGGTGTTGTGGCTCGTCTATCACCATTGTCTTAACTTGCTGCTCACCACATTCAACGCTTGCCTACGGGACGGGGTTTTCCCGGTACGATGGAAGGTGGCGAGGCTCGTGCTGATCAGCAAGGGGAAGGGAAATCCCGAATCGCCATCTGCATACCGCCCGTTATGCATGCTAGAAACGGTTGGGAAAGTGCTAGAGAAACTCATCAAGGGAAGACTTACGGACGTGATTCGTGCTGCTGGGGACTTATCTCCTCGGCAGTACAGCTTTAGAGCAGGACGTTCTACCACTGATGCGATTGCAGAGGTGGTGAACGCGGTCCAAAAAGCAGAGGCATATAGTTGCACCAAGCGACGGATCGTCCTGTTGGTGACACTCGACGTCAGGAATGTCTTCAACTCTGCTAGATGGGTGGATATTCTGGACACGCTGGAAAACTCTTTTCAAGCTTCAGAATATCTAATACGGCTTTTGAGGATTGAAGGATGGAAATTGCATCGGGTGTTGCCCAGGGATCTATCCTTGGTCCGGACCTGTGGAACGTGTCTTGCAACGGGCTACTGAGACTTGAGATGCCAAATGAGTCGCGCTTGGTCGGCTATGCGGATGATGTTGCGGCTCTGGTCGCTGGACGCACCGTTGAACAAGCGCAACTTAGGCTAGGTATGCTAATGCACCGAGTGAGGGACTGGATGACTGCTCGCGGGCTCAGTTTAGCACTGGAGAAAACCGAAGTGGTCATCTTGACAAAAAAGAGAATCCCTAAAGTAAGGATGATCAGTATTGGAGACACGAATCGGTGAAGTACCTGGGGCTACTGATTGACTCGAAGATGAGTTTCTCTGAGCAAATCAGGGCAACGGCTGAGAAGGCTGCTTCGGGAATATCGGCCCGGAGTCGACTTATGGCCAACGTAGGGGGACCCAGCCCATCAAGAAGACGCCTCTTGATGAGTGCTGTAGGGTCAGTGCTAATGTACGGCGCAGAGGTATGGGGCGACGCTCTCAGCAAGGAGGGTTACCGAAAACGTTTGGCACAGGTACAGAGAAGAGGAGCACTGAGAATTGCATCTTCGTATCCAACAGTCTCCGACTCGGCGGTGAGAGTTATTGCAGGCGTGATACCTGTCGCCCTCCTTGCTAAAGAGCGCCGAAACGAGGATGCGAGGGAGATAGTTGTTTGCGAGGAGAGACAGCGCTCACTCAACGATCGGCAGCAGTCTTAGGTGAATTGCACGAAGGGAAGGTGGACTGCGCGCCTCATCCCGGATGTGAGACCATGGCTGAATCGAAGGCATGGTGAGACTGACTTATATCTGACCCAGATTTTGAGCGGGCATGGGTGTTTTCAGTCTTACCTGCACAAGATTGGTAAGTCACGGTCCCCCGATTGCCGGTTTTGCCCAGGAGAGGTGGACAATGCCTGTCACACCTTTTTTGCGTGTACAAAATGGGTCAGGCTGTGAAGGGAACTCTACAGGGAGACGGAAGAGCTCACCCCGGATAATATAGTTGCGGTGATGCTCGAATCGGTTGACAAATGGAACCAGGTGGCACATTCTGCTCGGGCAGTCCTAAAATATAAAAGGGACTCACAGTAGCCGGGGGCGCTGGGGCTGGGGGATCGCTCTTCTGGCATTTCCTCTTCCCCTCTCCCCTCCCGCTAGGAAAGGGACTCTCCAGCTTGAAGGTGCCCCACGGCGTAACAAAATGAGACCTGGCCCGAAGTAATGTGTCAAACGGTTCCAGGCTGGGTTCTCAGGTTGACAGGGGAGGTGTTTCGTGGGTAGTCCAGTAGCGCATGGGAGTCCCACACTCTGTGCATAAATAGCATTAACCTCCCTACCACGAAAAAAAAACCTATATATATATATATATATATATATATATATATATATATATATATATATATATATATATGTATATATATATATATATATATATATATATATATATATCTATATATATATATATATATATATATATATATATATCTATATATATATATATATATATATATATATATATATATATATATATATATATATATATATATATTTATTTATATATACAATACATTGAGCATTCATAAGAAACTACGAAGAAGATTAAAAGAATGGAAGTTCTTTAGTGAATGAAATAAATGTAATTTTTTTATTAAAAATGAAAAAAAAAGAGAATCGTTAGAGATGATTCATAAATTTAAGTTTAGCTATTCAAAGTATGATAAATTGAAAAAATACTAAAGTATAAATAAATTTTTTTGTTGATAACCAAATAAAACTTAAGTTTCCCGATAATATTTTTTGTGGTGCGATAAACACGATCTTTGTGATATATCGGCAAGAAAGAGAAAAATTATAATAAACAATCACAATCAAATAAAAATTAGCTCACATATTTATAATGTTCATATCGCTTGCAGAAGAAGAAAAATGATTAGTTGAAGTGAAGACCTTCGGTCTTCTTCCTTCAAGATTTCGGACAATAACGCATAGAAGACCCGCAACGGTTTTTATGAAACAACACTTACATAGCCACCCGGTTATGGTTTTTCTTATTGTTGTGTGGGCTCTCACTAGGGATGGAGAATTCTAGTACCTGGACTTCACCATCCTGAAGTCCATTTGTAGGAGTGCGAGGGGCACCAACCCCCTCTGGGTGCCCCACTTTCTTCAAGGTATTACAGATTTCTCGTGGGGGATGAGGTAGATGTCTGACAGCGTGCAGGGTACAGGAACGGTAAGTATCAGGAAACCAAAAGACCTTCAGCTATCGCGCCTACACCTTCCAGCGTTTTTGTTCTGCGCTTGGTGTTTCGTCACCTTATAAAACTTGAATACGCAGAAATAATTTATAGTGTAACTTGGTGCCAGGAGAAAGAACCCGCCGCACAAGATGCAGATGCAAGCCTGCCAGCACATACACGTGTTCCTGGATAAAGTCAGTCTCAGTGAGTACCAATACCTTGTTCACTGAGGCAGCACAACAACTGTGTATATAATATTACAATGGTACCTTGATGAACCTAGCACTGCCACCATCTAGGTGTGAGACGGTGCTCAATCGTGGATGCAAAATCACGGGTAGAGAATAGCTTTTTGTTGGTTCGGTGTATGGAAGCAACAGTCTTTAGTGTGTATCTGTTGAACCGTTACCGTCATTTTAGACAAGACTCAAAACTCTAGCAGATGCTGTCTTTAAAGCACAACGGCATCTTCACGTTAAGGGAGACTTCAATGCAAAAGTCATTGAAACAGGCAGGCTGCAGTCAGCTCTTAAAGGAAAATAAGTACTGGATAGGCTTGTGGATATGGTTCACAATGGAATTCTAGTAGATTGTTAATTTTTTATGAAAATGGAACTGGAGGAAACAGTCTTGCCCATAAAATCAAAAAAAAAATGATCGGATTCCAGCTAAGCTATTGCCTATCACTGTTGCTTGGGGTAACTGCACAGTATATTCAAATTATGACTGTGTGATGGAATATTCCAGCAGTGCTAGAAAGTACCAAGCCTTATGTTGATCAACAGGGGGAAAGCGAGCCCCTAGCCACGTTCCACATACCACCCGTTGTGTACACTACGCATGGCCAGGTAAACACTGAGGCAATTCATGCTGCTGGTAAAGTATCATCATGGAAATATGGCTTCAGAGTAGGTCGCTCTACCACCGATCCAATCATGGGCATAGTGAGCAGGGTATCGCGTATGAAAGCAGATAGCAGTTCTACCCAATGGGTTGTTCTACTCATTTCGTTTGACGTCAGAAACGTCAGCCTGAGGGACTATGTGAAGGATTGTCCCCTACTCTATGACATGAAAGAAATTTGGGGAAGGATAAAAACTACATCACGAGTCGCTTAGGATTCCATTGTCGGCCCTGACATGTGGAAAATCTGGTGCGATAGACTACTGAGGCTTAAGCTGCTGATTGAGTCACGATTGATTGACTAAGCCGATGATGTTAAGGCACTAACCGCTGAGCATACTGCCAAACCTGCGTAATTTAGACTGGATTTGCTAATACACTAAGTGAAAGACTGAATAACTGCTCGCGGATTCAGCCTGGCTCTGCAGAAAACCGATTTCGTCATCCTGACACAGGAAAAAGTTCGCAGAGTAATAAGCATTACTAACGGAGAACTATCTGTTGAATCCAAGCCAGTAGTGAAATACCTTGGCATACTGATAGGCTGGAAGATATTTTTTGCTGGATAAATCAGGGCAATAGCAGATAAGGCTGTAGCGCGTGTAAAGATGCTTAGTCAATTGATTGCCAATATAGGGAGACTCACCCAATTAAGGGGACAACTCCTGATGAGTGCCGTGCACCCTATAGTACACATCATATCAGCACTACCGGGCAAACCCCCATCAAGAAGCAATACCAAAAGCAGTTGGCACAGGTACAGAGACAAGGACCGCTTCAAACTCATTGCTTTCTTCGCCAGAGAGCTCGAAAATATATATATATATATATATATATATATATATATATATATATATATATATATATATATATATAAAATATATATATATATATATATATATATATATATCTAAGCAGAAAGAAGGGGACAGGAGGGAGGTCGTTAAGATGGGAATCCTACGTTCTTTCATCAATTGGCAACATTTCTGGGAAAAAATAGGGTAAACCATGTGGTAATTTCCAAACAAGGCTCAATCGAAGTGATGGTGACGATAAATGCTACCTGACTCAGTTCTTGAGCGGACATGAATGTTTTCGGTCTTATCTGTACAAGCTTATTAATTCACGGTCTCCCATCCACATGTTTTGTACAGGAGAGGTGGACGACACCTACAACACTGTCTTTGCCTGCAAAAGATGAGACAGGCTGCGTCCTGACCTCTTCAATGAATCTAGAGTGCTGCCCCCAGGAAGTATAATCGAAGAGGTGCTCAGATTGCTTGAAAAATGGAACCGAGTGGCACATCATGTTCGGTCAGTCCTGTTGGATAAAAAGGACATACTGCAGCGCCAAAAGATATCGAGGGTGAGGGATGTATTTTCTAGCAACCCCTTCCCTTTCCGCTGGAAAAGAGACTCCTGTAACCTGAAGGCACCCCAAGCCATAGCGAATCGAGGCCTACCATGACATAATGTGTAAAACGGGTCTAAGCTAGGTTCTCAGATTGACAGGGGAGATATTTAGAGGGAAGTCCCACATACAGGGCGTAAACAGCCTTCATTTTCTGCCACAAAAAAGTATTCTTCTTAGTTGGTTCATCTTGTTTATTGTAAAGTTCACGTACGTTAATACTACCTTATATTTTTTTATGTTGATTAAATTTTCCCGATCTATTTATAATCGATGAAAATTTTTACTTGAAATAAACGAATCTGCTTTGTTGTTGAAAAAACGAACATACAATGTAAATTATATTCTCAAAGGAGTTATCTAGCTAAAACTATTTGCTTTTCAACCAATGAGTTACTGCTATCAAGCCCAATTTAAAATCCTCAATTCAGGAAATTTCATGAAAAGTTCTCAGAAAATGCATGCATGCAAATACAGGTATTTTGATACAAAAAGTAATTTCTTGGATGAAATCTCAATGATCTTGTCATTGCGCACATGTGCCTTTCATTAATTGAAATGAAGATTCCATTAATTACTTGAAATAAGAGACTTCCGGCTTAAACGCAAAAACAATAAATAGTCATAGACATACAAAATATTAAGTCCAAATCTTTGGAAATGTATCAATTTTCCTAGAGAAGCCTAAAAAGTGATTCTAATGGCTTAATTGAATTTCAAATAAATTGAAACATTTTAAGCGCTACTCAGCAGGTTTTAAAGATTTCGTTGTTGCAAGCATTTGACAAATTATTAACACTTAATTCGGATTCATAGATTAAAATGAGACTAAAATTGGATCAATGCAATGAAAAAAAACAAAAACAAAGTTCCTGAGGCTTTTGTATATCAAAGGCAAGCAAACTTTAAAATTTCTTATTCAATGTGCAGATTTGAGTTGCAATTCAAAGTGCAACCAAATGTGCATGCTAATTATAGCTAACCTGGCATTTACCTTTAATAAGATACCTGCAATGTAGAAGGCAAACTATGCAGACGAGGAATTGACTCAACAGTTCCATCCTTTCTGTTGATATCTATTTTGGAAATATTTTGAATTAGTGAGATGGAATGCTTGGATAAGGAAAATGTTTTCTTTGATTAATGGGACTTTAACCTCGTATTATTTATAGTTATTCTCCGCAGGGCAAATAGGTTTTATTTTGTTACGAGTATATATGAAGCTTAGTATAATATAATCGTGCATAAGCATGCAGAAAATGGTTGAAGGAGATAAAATCCGCTAATGAGTAAACTTTTCAATATTACATGTAATGCTTACTGTATCATATTGATTATTGAGATTACATGATTCTAAAAATATTGATAGAACACTTGATGCCGAATTTTCGAATGTCCTTGAGGTTTGCAGACAAATAAAGTAAAAGTTCATAAAGTCTTCCATTACTTATCTAATATTTTATATGCCTTTAACGGAGAGGGGAAGAATTAACATTTTCGCGCTTTGTATAATGAGAATAAGTGTTTCACTTGACCCTAGCATATTCAATTACATGCATTATCATCATTATACTCGTAATTCAAGCTCACTAGATATTTCCTAGAGTCATGAATTACGTGGCACATAAAGTGATTTGGATCACTACTTATCTGGCGCTATATCTTCAGTAATACGGACCAAACCATTCACACCAAGATAACAGCTATCGATAAACAAGATTCAAAAATTAACTTTGCTTTTCAGCGTTCAGGTCTTTCAAATACCTCAAAATAAATGTCATCCAGTCACATTCCCATGGATAGGCATCGCCTCATTTCGATCAACGTCGACTGTATTGTTACTTCAGACTATCTCCTTGAATTTATTAGTAGCCTATCATCATACTTCTTACTGAAACCCACCTCAATTCATGGCACTACATGGCATTCAAAGATTTTGCATTCCTAAGAAACGATAGGGTAAACAGTGATGGGGGAGGTAATACCGAGGTATTGGTGAGAAGACCCTATTTTTTCCAAAATATTGAAAAAGCTGAATTCAAAAACTTTGAATTTCTTGAAGTGTACGTTATCAAGATTTCACTGCCAGGTGGGAATAACCTCTTCGTTATCTCTGCCTATGGAACTGGTCGAAATGTTCTCAAGTTCAAGGAGGAGCTCAATTCCTTGTTTCAAATACTCGAATAGAACAGGCTGCGCCATTATTATATTTTTGCTGCTGACCTGCCAAACATATATCATGGCTGAACGCCAACAATAATCCAAGAGGTGTATTCCTGAAATCGTGGATATATGAGTCATATGGGTCAGAACTCCCAACATACCTCAGGACAAATTCATATTTAGACCTCTGCATTGCTGACACAAGACTTGAATTCAGCTTTAATAGTCCACAACGGAAACGATAGCGACCATAACGCAATCATGACGGAAATCAATCATCAAAGGGATGGTCTCTTCCTCATTCCAGTTCAACATGAAAATTATCGGTTGAATTTCAGAAAAACGGATTTGGGAAAATTTCAAAAGCAGTTTAATCGAGAGTACCAGAAGTAATGTCCTCCTTCTGATGATGGCAACTCTTGCTCAATGGTTCCCAATGACAGGAATCTAGCTAACGATGAAATAGATCTCTATTTGTTGGAGCTAGAAAAGCTGACATTGGAAACGATTGAGAAAGTAGTTCCCAAGTTTAAATGTCGAAACAATATGGAAGGATATGAAACACCAACCATTGCAAGGTTTAAAAGATTAAAACGCCTTCTCCTCACACGCGTCAACAATATTTATCGGCGATTTTCGGACTACAACCATCCCCCGTTGGCTTTGTTGAAATTACACCTGAAAAATGTCCGGAACTTAATCCGTTCATACTTCTGGAATGAGGTCAGCAATCAATGGGCGGAAAAACTGAGGGGTATTAGCCCACAGGACGTAAGAAATCTCAAGTGTAGGTATTGAATCTTAGAGTCACTAGTGATGAGATAAATCTTCTCGATAGGGCTGGTATCGAAATTGATAGTACAACTCCGGAAAGAAATGGAAACAGGATTATATGCGGTGGGTTGCAAAAACCTACCGTGATTGGAACACATTTCGAATTAGTTCATCTATCAGACCCTAAGAGAGGAAATCAAATATTTTCAGAGGTCGTTGAAGCAAAAGTTTCTGACTGAACGGCGAACCAATTCTTCATTTCAATGAAACATTAACATCTGACCTCATACCAACCTTGAATCTAGTTGATTATTTTGTCAGCAATGAAGAATTGTGTTTCATATTTCGCAGGATAAACAACAAGAAATCATGTGGTACTGGCGGTATTCTAAAAATAGTTCGCCGACATTTGCCTGAGGTTGCTATTAAAAATTATTGCATATTGTTCAACAATATATTGAACAATTCATATTTCCCAAATGAGTGGAAAAAGACTAAAGTATTTCCGATCTTGAAGAAAGGAAAAGAATCTATCGTCTAATCAGCTTGCTGCCTAATATCAGCAAGGCGTTTGGAGTGATACTAAACAAAGCATTAAACGCCCACATTGAGAAATATGAGTTGATGCCGAATTGCCAATTTGGTTTTCGTGCCAGGCATTCCACCATACATGTGATAACGAAAGTAACCTCAAACATCTGTTGAAAATTAAATGATAGAGAATATGATGGAGCGTGTCTCATTGATATGGAGAAAGCCTTCGATACGGTGTGGTTAGATGGACTAGTTTGTAAACTCCTTCAGAACAGGTTCCGCAGACACCTTATCGCCATGATGTGCATCATGTTATATGGAATGTCATTTGTGGTGCCTGGTGGAACTCTGACAGCAATGCGCAATTCAAGGTCTCGAATGGTCTACAGCAGGGAACAGTTACTGCGCCTCTGCCTTCCTCAATATTCATTCGCAAGCTATTGAATGGCTTTGATTTGAACGTTTCGCTGACATGATAATTGGTAGCGTTTGTTGATGTTTCTATCATCTACGCTGCAGACCGAAAAGCTACAATAATTCAGAGCAATCTTCAAAAAATGTTCAATGATGTGCAGCTCTACACCAACAATTGTCGAATGAAAATCAATGCGCAGGAGTTTGAAACAATTTTGTTTGGGACAACGCTGCAGGGGGCCTGTCAAGATCTGAAACGTTATTGGAAGAATTTCCACATTATGGCTGGCAAGGGTAGTTCAGAACGGGTTTCACATAAATCCTGTTTACGATACCTCGGTTATCATCTCGATCAGTATCTGTACTATACTGAACATGTCAAAATTATGCTCAGTGAAGCCCAAAAAGTAGTCATGGCCCTTCGACAACTTCTTCATTCAAGAAACATTGATTAAAAGGCCAAAGTTAGACCAGTTTTGAAATATGGATATCAGATCTAGTACAATCAAACAGCTAGTACTATGGAAAGATGAAGAGTTTTCGAAAGGAAATGCCTTCGTGTATGTACTACTGGTTTGTACAGAAAGCCTGAGATGGATTGGAAGCAATATATATCGAATAGAAAAATTTATCAAACTGCTAAAGTGACAAGAGTCGATATCTTCATACTGAAGCTTCTGCGGGATCATATTGCAAGATCTGTAACTCTGAGTGAAAACCCCTGGATTTTAAAGCCATTCCACGCTACAGGCAGGTATATTGTGACTTGCCTCGATACTGGTTTTGTTCCTCCAGAAGCATTCGTGTGTTTTGACATGAATCAATATGTTTTAGATTCTGACGGTGTCCCAATCGCATATCACATATATAGACGGGCCACCAATAAGAAGATAAAATATCCTCCGAATTGGAGTTCACGAGACCAACAATTCTAATGCAGATACTCATTCGCCAGATTCGTTGAGGCTGGTCGAGGTGAGACAGAGCAATCTAGGTATTGGTGGCTGAGTGACAATGTCTAAATTGTTCGTGTTTGTTTTCTATGTTTGTGTTTTTCATTACTTAGTTTTGCGTTTCACCTCATTATTGCTATATTTAGTGTTGTTGTTTACCTGTGTTTAAGTTTAGAGATAGACTTCAGTATAAGATAAGATTTGATTGAATTTGTTTAGAATCAGGGTGTAACATATTAATTATAGAATAAAATTCCACAGTTGTGTTATTATTATAAGTAATTTTTGAATGGTGTTTGTTGGTTTTTTCTCCTTTTTCCAGTTGAGTAAAAAAATATGTAATAATTTTAATTAATTTGAATTTTTATTGTTTTTTTCAGTAATAGTAACTGATAACATATAAATTTAGAGAGCCATTTGGAGCATTAAGTTTTCGTAGTTTTATTATTTGGAATTTGCTTTATATTCTATCAAAATAAAGTGCTTTTGGCTTTTAAGAAAAAATATAACAGCTATATCTTGGCACGCAAGGTTAATATGAATGCAATCAAAATAATTCGATTAATTGATTGGTAACCCTTTAAAATATTGCATCATGAATCCATTATCAGGCTATGATGATTGGCGTAGCTAGGGGTTACTCCTAGGGAAGAGGGTGCTCCGCCCACCCCTGTTACAACAACAATCATTAGCGTATGCGAATACTAATTGCTCAGAAACCCATAACAGTTAATCCCGCCCCCATGCCTCGCTTACGACACGTTACGACAACATTCATTAGCGTATGCGAATACTAATTGCTCGGAAATTCATAACAGTTATTAACGATCCCAATGCCTCGTTCATCGCACGAGCCAACAAGCAATGTATGCTTTACCGCCCATACAAAGGGAGCGGCGACACCCTAAACACACATAATCGCAATTTATTGTATATAAAAACTTATATCTTACGCTTCATTGGTCAAGTCACTAAATTGGCCCTGCGGCGAATTCCACACGCATACATGGTTGTCCATACAATTACCATATTGCGAGCACATGGGGAACATGTACACAATTGAAGGTGTGTACTATGCGCAATCTGCTCAACTGAATATCAATTCGCCGCGACAACCAACTCAAAAATCATATGAGGAGAAGTCGTCGAATATTCAGATATATGAATACTGAAGACAAAAAGAGCAAAAGTATAACATTGGAGCTAGCGTTCCTTTTCATGCAACAAGGTTATTCCCGAGGAACAAGAGAGGAATGAATTCGTAAAGCAGATTAAGGGGAGCTAACATACTAACAAACTCAGCGTTTTGCGGATTAACTGGGTCGAAGGTCTACGACTCCCACTAGAAATGCAAGCAATTTGTTTGTATTTAAGCTACTGGCAAATTGGACGAGGGAGCCAGCGTTAACGCAAGTCTCGAGGAGAGACTGCCGAAGATGGTTTTCATCAAGAAGTTCGCCGCAAAGAAGTGCTATTTTCCGCCATCAATAGAACGTAAGTAAAACGAGCTAAAACTGAGTTTCTTTAGGACTAAGCCGGTGAAATTCTAGTTTTAGCCAATTTATGATTAAATAGTATTCAAAAATAATCTTTAACGAGCTAAAACTGAGTTTCTTTAGGCCCAAGCCATTGAAACTCTAGTTTCAGCCAATTTATGATTAAATAGTGTTCAAAGATAATCTTTAACTTAATGACCTTTTTGGCGATCTCCAATTCATTCTGCAATTCTTTTTTTACGTATAGTAAAGGCATCCATGGGAGACGAAGTGTTCAGAGTTTCTTTTGGCCCAACCCGGTGAAGCTCTGGTTCTAGCATTTACGAGGGTCGCCATCAACAGTAATCCCCATCAACAGTAATTGCCATCAACAGCACTCGCCATCAACAGCACATCAACTTACATACTTTTCAAGTAGAGATTGTTGAGAATTAATTCCTTTAGAATGACTCTGTTTAAATAATGGAAACGAGCATTTGTGTGTGCAAAATAACGGATTATTAAAGAAAAATAAAGACCAATTGTAGTAAAACGAAAGAAAATAGGTTCTTCTTATTTCTAAAGGATAGCCCCTTTCCCCCTCTGGGTATCAAGGATTGTGTAGAGTGTGATGAGGTGCGATCATCACGCCATCATAGGCAGGGTGGTGGATATTTGTAACACCCCTACTAACAGTAATTTAATGTTGAGTTCCACAGTAGTATTAACACATTCTTTACGGGAAACGAGTAAACTCGTCATACCCCTTCTTATAGCATAACGCGTTGTTGAGTTCACTCGTTTTGCAGTAAGGTGCAGGAAACTTGTAAACAAGGCTCTAACCAGGTGGGGGTCGTGCGTTATCTATTTTCGGTGGTACTCGATATATCTACCTGCAGATAAAATGAGTTTGAGACGGAACAAAAAATAATTATGGTAAAACTAAACAGCCAGATTATTGAAATTATTTTATTATCTGATATATGTACCTGATAATTGCAACAAAGGATATTGCTTCTGAATTTTTGTTCATCTCTCCGGTAACTGCTTCATACTGCTTTACTTCGGACGTCACATATGCGTGTTTCTTAGTTCATTTTGCTTTTATTATACTCGTATATTTTTGGATAATGAATTATTGCAAAGTCAGACCGCTGTTGGATATCTTTCTTTCAAAATCCAAAGAAACTTACAATCCCATTCAACAGTTATCTTTAGATGAGCATGGAGAGGAAGACTATTCTTCAGAGCTTTGAACGCTGGAAAATTATAACATATGGGATTCTGGTGCGTATGGTATGTGAAAGTAACACTGGCTACATATACAATTTTGAAATTCACTGCATTCAAGGAAACATATCAGTACTTATCGTATTATTCAATTTTACGAAAAACTGTTAAATGGACTAAAACAATGGCAACATACCTCATAAATTGTGCTTTATTCAATTTTCGTAGTTTTTAGTTCAGTTCATTTTGCCAACAAAAAGAAATATCAATTTTTTTTTAAGGAAATAGCGATTCATTGGGTAACGGGTGAAACCTCGAAAGATGAAACAGTGGAATAAGTACCATCGATATCTAGGAGCAAGCTTTTCAAATTGGATCCAAAGGAGACTGTCTATGGACACGAGGAAATATATATTAGAAACTCTAGTTGGAAGCAACAAAAATAAAAATGTTTTACGTCGTTGTCATGTGTTTTCCGCTCATAAACTACGCAGTGAAACGCGGTAGATGTGCAAGATTTGCAATAGTTTTTTTATAAAATGTATTCAAAATTTCTAAATAGTCTTGTAATTTAGTATAAATAAAATTATTTCGATTGTAAAACAGTGTTCTTTCTACGATTCCCAAGAAAGTAGAATGTTTTTGTATATAAAAAAAAAAACAGAATTACACATACTTTGCTAAATAAATAAATGAAGACGTGTTTTTAAAGTAAAACACTGAAAGTTTCATCAAAAAATATCAAATAGATCGCAAGATATGAATATTTACGGAAAGTCCAATTTTGGCACGAAAATTAAAAAAAAACACGTGCGCTACGCTCGATTTGGCGGGAACATGTGTAGTAATCGAGAAGTCACACAAGCAAACTGCTCAAAACCTTCCTTTCTCCCATCCAAAGTCTTAATGGCAGATTAAAAAAAAATATTTAATTACTTCCGTTCATAATCGTAATTTGTAAAAAAGTTTTCTTTCTTATTATTATTAAATGTAACTTTTTACAAATTTTCCTCTATATCAAATTTAAAAGTTTTATATTCTTCAAGAGATTTAACTTTTATTATTATTTAGAATTTTTTCGTTTTTCTAGAATTCAGTTAATTTTTACTAAAAATTTTTAAATCTGCCAATTAAAATTTTGAACATGGGAACTTTGATTTAGTGCACCCCAACGGTGTATTACATTACCGAAGGTAAGCTAACTAGCCTGTGCTCAGCTGATACGATTTACCGTATACACGGTAATGAAAAGAAGAAAGGTCGGGAATTTATGGGACGGATCGGGAGTGGACGATCGCGACAGAGAAAACACGTCGGGAGAACCGCGCCGGCAAGCGTGATAACAATTGCAATTGAAGATCAACTAATATATATGTTTGCGTTGTTCTGTAACAGCCTGTTCTAGTTTTATACCACACATTTCATAGAAATGCCTGCAAATGGTCATTACTGAAATAATTGTGAAGTGCTGAGTCCTTCTGTTTTTTCACCGCGACCTCACCTCATCCCTTAGAACTCCGCAACTTGGTGTACATTAGCAAGTCGTGAAAACCGCACGCAGAATTTCAAAATCAAGTTCGTGAGTTTAAAGTGCATTTAAATGAAACTCTGGACGTGATTACGCTTAAGACCATGAGTCCATCCGATGACCGAATTCTGTACGACAAAATAAATTCAATGAGTGACATAGAAAATGTTAGCCAACTATTTAATAAACTCTACCCATGTGTACAGTGACCGGTGCAGTGTTGGTTATACATTGAAACTGCTTGATTTCTTTGCATGCTACCACTTTCATCGTACGTTCAGCATGACCTAAGTTCACCGGATTCGAACGAAACTGAAAATTCTGAAGTCTTTTGAAAACCAAAGTAAGTTCTATTCAATTGTCCATCGTTAAGAGTATCCTCGCCATTAGTTCCGAATCGCATGCACGGCAGTTTCGAATCGTGTCTAAAAGTATATCATGCAACAATCTCTGTAGAAAAAGCAAAACTCGAAAGTGCTAGTGGAAGAAAAATAACTTTAGAAGTAGAAGGGCGCCGTATATAAGAAAGCTTGCAGTCCAAATGCAGAGAGCTAGTAAAATAAGACACAGACTCTTTCGATATAATAAGTATGAGGGGCTTCATAAGCTTGAGGAAATCCCTGTCAGATTATGGGCATTGTAGCAAGGTGGTGGCTGCTTCCTTTTACACTTCGAGTAAGATCAGGTGTTTCATATGATCTGCTGCTTATTATCGAACTACTATTAGTTTAAATGTTAAGGAGTTAGAGGAATTATTCGATGCTTTAGTGTTATTTTCCACTCTCGTTTAAGAATTATATTTTATTGTATTAATAAAAGTCGAATCTTCATTTAAAAATAATCTCGCTAGAATTGGAATAAATACAAAAATCAGGTAATCATATATTATTATATTAATTTATTATGCAAAGAAAAAAAAGCGTTCTTGAAGTTGAGAGTGTAACATTCTAAGACAATTATCACGTCTAAACCACAATTTCAAGTAGAATGCGATTATACTGATAGTAAGCTAAAATACAAAGAATGGCGTGTACTTGATAGTTTGTAAATGAGAACTGTAAGAAAACAAGTGTAAAACTTTAAAATAAACCTGGCTGACTCAATACAATATCCATGACAAAGACAAAAGAAATAATGTGAGCAGCGATAAGAGATTTAAAGCCACTGTAATAGCATAATCTTTTTTTTGTTTTTTTTTTACATTTCTCTATTTAAATTAAATGGTTTCGAGTGGAAATTTTATATTTGATGCATATAATATTATAGATTTGGATTTACTGTGGTCAGAAATTGAGTCAAATAAGAATAGATATTTGCCATAAAAAACGAAGTATAAAAATAAAGGAACTAGTATTGAATTAAAGTGGATTAAAATGAATAAAATGAATTGTTAAACCCTATACCTCTCAGTCTTTCCATTTCGATTTACCTGACCGGGTATAGGAACCGCAACGATGGCAGGCTCTTCCACTATCATGGGCTAGCCAAAGGGCGCGCTCCTCCGTTTCTTGTTGTTTAACAGGGGCTCTTGCAGGGTAGAGTGGCCTTCCGTTCGCGTGCCCTTTTATGGTATAGATACCTATTTCACTACAAATGCCCGACTATTATTGTTAAGAATGGGAAAGTAACTTTGCCTTTTTATCTGTTACCTTTTGATGTTCAAACGACTGAATGGATTTCAATAAAATTTGACAAGGAGGAAAAGTGATTTATTTAATTTTATCTTGTCATAATATTTCATTCCCATTAATGAATCTACTAATGTTGTTTAAGAGAAAAGTCAATGCTTGTAAAAGTCGAATTTACATCAAAAACTACATATTTATTGGCTATAATACTAAGTTTTCGACAAGTATTTAGATTTTCTTATTTAACTCGTAAAATAAGCTTAAGCTTTCTCATTCTACTTGAGTCTGAATGAAGATAGATCTTAACTCAGATAATGTGGATTGTGCAGCTAATTGGATGCCTTTCCGAATGGCATAAAGGTAGAGCACACACTCTGTAGAAGTGCATATTTTGTTCCTCATGGTATCCTTAACCCGGCGATATTGAGGTTGGGTCAAAATTACCCGGCATGTTTATAATTCTTAATATTTTTGAACCGACGCGCGCAACGTCGCCGTTCTTCTCAGTAGCTGGAGCCAACACAGTATTATACAGGTTTTGGACTCTAAATCAGTCAAGTGGTTGCCGCTGAACGATCGCGTGCAGTTCTTAGAAGGGCAATTTTGACCCATCCTCACAATCAAGTTCCAAAATTCAAATCTTGAGGTAAGAAATTCACGATATGTTGGCAAAGACGGCACAGTTTCACTGAAGGCACCTTTTCGGCAAAATGTAAGGACTAGAGCTAAAAATATAATCACTCAACCGCTCAATTGTCTATTTGTCCCTGATGACATATTGCTGAACATTTTAACACATACTAATGCACGCATTCAACGTAAAATGCCATTGTGTGTAGATATGTTGAAGCACACTTACATGAAGGAATGCAGCATGACAGAATTCAAAGCACTTACTGGCTTTTTATATATTGCTGGCCAAACCCATTCGCGAAGGCACAATTTGAGTGACTTTTGGGCTTCCAATGGCACAGGAGTACAAATATTTAGGCTTGTCTGAACAATGTTTCCATTTTATACAAAGCTGTTTGTCTTTTGATGATGATGCTTCTCGCATGTAAAGGAAACTATTAGATGATTATGCACCAATCAGAGATCTTTTTTAAGCTTTCATCGGAAATTGTAAAGTAGCTAATACTCCTGATGATTGTCTAACTATAGATGAAATGCTAACAGCTTTTCAAGGCTGATGCAAATTTCGACAATATATACCTACCAACCTGGCAAAATATAACATAAAGATACTCACATTAGTAGATGATTCAAATTACTACATTTTGAATATGGAAATGTATCGCGGAAAACAACCTATTGCTCCATTTGAGGTGAGCAATAAACCCTACCATGTTGTGAATCGCATTGTGCAGCCTATTTCTAAATCAAATCGGGATGCAACTTTTAATACTTTTTACCAGTTACGAAATTGTCCAACAACACATCAGTTAGTACCTTGCGTAAAAACAATAGACAGATCCCTCCGGAATTCACTAAAATTCGTACAAGTGACGTATGATGTGAGCCATAATTCCCAAAAATGGGTGATAATTTTTTATCCTAATTTGAACATTTCTGGCATCAATGGCGTTATAATACATCGTATAAATAATAATAAATAAACGAAAAAACACCAGGATATGAATCACTTGCCACGCGAAATGCGCAAAAGAATTAAAAAAATTGTTGGTGAATTACCAGAAGAACCTCCTGCAAAGATACTCAATGCACGTAAAAGATGTCAAGTGTGCCCTGCACAAAAACATCGTAAAATCAAACATACATGCCAAGGTTGCTTCAAATATACTTGCCCAAAACACATTATATCTTTCTGCAGTAGTTGTAGTACCAACAAGGATTCTAATTAGTTTTTTCATACTTTTCCCCGAAGATATTTTAGTTAAGTATAAAAAAGTCCTATATGTAACTAAGTAGACTAGTTTCCAGCGTAGAAAATGAATTAAAACTTTAGAGAGCTCATTTTCCTTATTTTTTGTGATGACTAAAATAATAGCACAACTATGCTATAACCTAAAACGAGTTACGATTGAACTCAAAAACCATGTATATATCATGTGTTGAAAATATGGGTATTTTTGACCCACGTCAACGCCCGTGTAAGTATTTTCTACTACAATGACGACAGGTTAAAGGCAAATTTCCAGCACGGAGGCGCTACAGGTATATTAAGTTCACTATGATTTTGATTATCATTGTTAGCAGAGAATGAGAAAGTGATTAACTTAGCATTGTTATTATCTCCATTTTCAATATAGGGGGGGGCGACATCTATCCCTTTATCCACGCCCATAGCCATGATGAATAAGTTGCAAGAGATTCGGGAAATTCCTTCTAGCAACAACCACTTAATTCAATTATACAAAACTTTTGGTTAGTTTATTTTGTGGTCGTAATTATAGTCGTCATATATCTTTTGTGTAATTTTAATTGTAGTACCTAATTTACTAAGAAATATGATGATTCGCTTGAACTCGTTTTATTGGTACAGTTGTCCCAGAAAATTTAGTATTTCAATGAATATTGTCGCGTGTTATGGTTCGCGGCCAATAATTTTAATGTTCCGGGAAAGTGAAAATGTAATGTCTTTTAAATTAAGTTAAAAGGGTTTATATAATTACAAAAATGCACAATAATCAATTTAACACTTTCTCTAATTTTAATTTTCACTATTAAAAGTCTAACACTTGTCCATAAATTTCTTATCGCAATTGTCTTCTAAATCACTTCACTATTACGAAAATCACTTTTCTATTACTCGAACAATATCGCTTCCCACACACTATCGCAGTTCTTATCGCGGTCGAATGAATGATTTTCCCATTCATTCAGCTCGCCTTTATATAGGGTCTCTAACCATTCAACTCAGTTCTCGTACATTGGTAAATTAGCGGGAACATTCCAGCAGTGAATGAATGGAGCAGTGACTCACTTTCAGATGTTGTTCATGCTTGTTGGGTTCTCGTGGTTTCAAATAAATTCGTTTTGTTGATGTTCTTCATTGTTGTGAAAACAATTGCGACAGTAGCTCGCAGGATTATTTGTACATGTAACAATATTAAGCAATCCTCTAGAAATTCAACAGCTTTAAGGATACCGTTTCAAAAAGAAAGCAGAACTATAAGAAATAATACTATTTTTTTAAGAATTGTTGGCAAGTTGAGTTTCTAAGGAATTTGTTGCTGATATGTCTTTAACGTGGTACAGTCACGATTTCACATTTAAATTTTTCAGAACAAAGGTTTCAAACCGATCAGGAGGAAGATATTGGACGTAAATTTCTTTTTTATTTCCTCCCTTAGCTTGTTTTAAGACTGAAATTGAAAAATTCTTAACTGAATTTTTCCCAGATTATTAATTTTTATGGAAAAAAAGGTTATGGGTTACATGATGAAAATGGAATTTTTGATGCACGATTTTAATATGGACCAATATTTCCTGACTACCACTAAGGTTTGTTCTTTGTAGTTTGCATAGTTTCTAAGAAAAGTATTTGACACGTGGATAGTGTACAAAAAGACTTACGTAAAAGATTTTATTTACCTACATAGGAAAATTAGTACAACTTTTAGCTTCGCATCACACCCAAATTGACCATACTGTTGTAATTCGTGTACTATCAATTACTTGTTATGTTTTTGCTCTGATCTAGCTTCTGTGTCTCCGGGGTAATTGGCTGATTTGTTTGAACCTTTCCTTCTAAGTGTATATATTCTATAGTTTTTAAGTACGAGTACTTTATTTAGGCAAATATGAAGGATGAAATTCCAAAAGGTATGATTTTCTTTATGGCTTTCTCATATAAATAATACATAATTCTTTCAATTTGTTGTTGTTCTTCAATCAACGTTTTCTCAAATGCATCTGCTTTACTTAACTATTTTCTATATAACTCGCATACTAATCTTTTATATCATCATCATCTAAGGTTATGGCTTTGACCATATAAGTGACGAGGTGAGGGCCTCAACTCGTGACATTAAACTACTTGCTTGAAATTTAAACCGTAATAAGTACAATACCCAAGGAAAATCAGGTCCCTATGAGCACAAAGTCTAATAAGAAAGCTATTATGAATGTAAGAGAGCTCGCTTCTCGGCCTACTTCATTAAAATTATCATTGCTTGAATCGCGGTTGCTATTCTCAGTTGATTGTCTTACATGGGAAAGCAGTAGAAGCAACTAATGACTATATTGTCATCAACAAAAGGATAATATAATAGCGAAAGTCATTAATAGTTATTTTGTCCACTAATTTAAGATTATAGCAAAAGTACGCGTACAAAGTGCCTTATGAGAAAGTTTGCTGCTAAGTAATATAAGAATATGTAGATGCTGCTAATATGCTTGTGTGGTCTCAGTAAACTCTTCACATTTTGCTGGGTATGAACATGCATCTAATCATTCTTTTGTTCGTACTTGCTAGTACGCATTTTAACATGTACTCAATACCCAATCAATGTTTGCAGTGATTGCATATAATGATAAAAAAGTAGAAATTAAAGTACTTCCTATAGCAGTTGTAATTTAAAAGCTCCTATCCGTACGAGGAAGGTACTGTAACAATTGATTACTCACTGTATATTTCTATGATGATTGATTTCAACCAATATTATATTTATATATATATATATATATATATATATATATATATATATATATATGTATATATATATATATATATATATATATATATATATATATATATAGGTTAGTAGTACTGTTGGTAGTTGGTAGTACTGTCAGTAACATCTATGTCAAATTTACATGTCAAAATGTTCATTAGTGTTTGAGATACGCGTCGTTTCCGGGATGGCCTTCAGTTCCATCTTCGCTGCGACTTGAATCTCCTCTATCGTATCAAAACGGTGTCCCCAGAGCGGTCTTTTGAGCTTGCTGAACAGCCAGAACTCGCACGGCACCAGATCAGGTAAATACGGTGGTTGCGGAACGATATGGGTTGAGTTTTTGGCGAAATGGTCACGAATTACGAGTGCAGTATGGGATGGTGCATTTTCTTACCACAATTCCGGGTTTTTAGGCGGATAGCGTTACACAAACGACGTATAACGTTCAAATAATATTCTTTGTTGACTGCTTGGCCCGGCGGAAGGAATTCATAATGCACAACACCACGATAATCGAAGAAGAGAAGAGGTAGATGGTCGCCCAGGACGCTCTTGGTCTTCGACACGCTCACGGCCGGGCTGGAACTCACTATACCACTTGTAAACATTTTTTTTAGACATAGCCTCATCACCAAAAGCTTTCTGCACCATCCTCAAAGTATCCGCAGCCGAAAATTGGTTCCGAAAACAAAATTCAATGCAAATTCAACAAATTTCGACATCGCAAAAAACGAAAAACTCACTTTTAGCACCTCACAAAACGACGCGTATCTCAAACACATGTTCATTTAAATTTGACATAGATGTCACTGACAGTACTACCAACCCAAAAAAAATAATTCTCCAAATCCTTCGACGCGCGCAGTTTAAATTCAAATTTTCACCTTATTTTTTGGGCACAGTAGTATATATATATATATATATATATATATATATATATATATATATATATATATATATATATATATATATATATATATATATATATATATATATACATACATACATATATATATATATATATATGTATATATATGTCTATATATATATATATATATATATATATATATATATATATATATATAAATATATATATATATATATATATATATATATATATATATATATATATATATATATATATATATATATATATAGTGCCAAAAAAGCACCCGGAAATTGTAATTTATATTCCCCGGGTAAATGATATTTCAAAAAAGTATTAAGTAAAATACGTATTTACTACATTTTAAACCTGTTAGATTCATCATCATAGGGATCTTCGGGTATGTTCATTGACATATTAAAGTATTATTTTCACATAAATAAAATATCTTCTTGCTGAGTTATTTCATATCAGAAATTTTTTTTAACTGGACGCTCGTTTGATATTTTATAGGCTCCAAAAAGATCGAATTAGTTTTTAGCTAGGGTATGTTTTGGGTTAGCATACTGCTACTATAGATCACTTAGGCTTATGATTATTATGTTAGATATTTTGGCATTGATAACGACGTGTGGTCGTGTATGAGTTTACGATAGACTATTTTTAAATCGATCTCATTATAACATGTTTAGAAAAGTAGCATATGTTATGGTATGTTCTTGATAAGGATGGACGCAAGTCGTTGTAGGATATCAAGCGATGATTATTACTTTGAGGAAGTGTTTGTCTGCAGGTAATTTGATGAATGATAAACACTTGAGTTGAATGAGCTCATGCAGGGTTTTGTGTTCATCGTTGGATATTTATGAATGGTAGAGTTAAGTGTTTAATATTTGAGAGTTTTGGATATGCTGAGGATGTTTAGGTCATTTTGTTTGGTCGTTTGAGGTACATGTTTGCTTGAACAATGGTAGAATGGCTGTTAAAATAAAAAGACTGTATTTCTTTCGGATAAAAATAATTTATTAAGTAATAGAATTTTTTTGACACATAAATACAAATAAGTGTTGATACAATTTTTAATAATACATCTCATAAATGGCTTTCAATTTTTATGAATTCTGCAGCATAATGAACAATGCTCAAGTTAACTTAATTTAGGTTTATTCAGCTCCACCACTTCTGCCGTAGGCCTGTACTGATGTATAATTAGTCCTCTCACGTGTCCTTTAATGTATATTGTATAAATTGTACTCAATGTCCTTGGCATGTCATTGTTGCTTATTTCCCCTTCATACTAGTGCAAACTGTTGATGCTTCAATTCCAATATCGTTTTGGTTGTATGTTTTTGAAGAGGAGGGTAAATAACAAGTTCCTTGACAAACCGCTGATGAGCATTTCCCGATTCAAGTTGAATATCGGCGATAAACTTTTTCATTCTGAGAGCACTGACCACCAGTTGGTTCAAGTTTTTTTGGACTGTTTATGCTGCCCGGTTTTATGAATTATTACTATGTCGTATGTATTCGAGACTGCAGGAGTATATAATGTATTATAAGTGTTAAAAATATTTCTTGTCTCTTGATCATATGAATAACAAATGCATGTATTAGTGCCTGATGTCAGACTAGAGTTGAACCATTCACATATTTGATAGTATATCCCATGTTTATTAGATATTTTCTCACCCATATTATCCTATTTTAACTCTTGATACGTATTTGACCATTGTAATAGATCTTATCGCGTTGAAAGTATATTGACCTCTGTCCTGTTAGTTTTCTTGACGTCGTTTACCAGAATACTTTATAATAACCCGTAATATAATATGTAGTCGGATGATAGAAAAGACGACATGCTGACACCCTTAAAAAGGCTTTTTGCGTTTAAGTTAACAAACATTCATGTTCTAGTTTATCCAGTGCAGCTTAGAAGAGAATCTGTTTCTCAATAAACTTCAGTATTTTATAGACTAAAGAGATTATATGGAGTTACAAAGCCTTCCACAATATACAATTTTCTAATAAATTATTGCGTAGTTTTTATTTATAGCATTTGTTATATTGTATTTCATCACATGGAAAATTAGATCATTACAAAGTACTGATATGGTAGGACTGCCCTTAATTACTATGCCAAATATGAGCGCGATCTGTCGACCAGTTTTTTTACAGCAGCTGCTTAAGTCGGTGCAGCTCAGTAGTGTGTTGCGATTTTTACAAAGGATAAAAATATCGAACAAAGAATTTGTCTCAATTTTAGGTTTCTAACCAAATTTCGTGTGCGGAATCGTTGTGAATGTTGGAAAAGGCTTACGGTTATTTAGTTTTATCAAAAAACAGGCCTACGACTGGTACAAAGCCTTCAAAGACGGTCGAGAGATCGTTGAAGACATGCCTCGTTCTGGACGAATTTCGACCTCTTCAACTGATGAAAACATTAAAAAAGTGAAGGATATGATGCTTGACAATCGTCATGCAAGTATTAGAGAGATGGCAGGAGAGCTCGACATCTCTTGCGAGTCTGTTTGAATGATTTTCGTGGATATTTTGGGAATGAATCGCGGTCTTACTCGACTTGTCCCGATGAGATGATAATGCGTCATCGCATCGAGCTACGATTGCGACCGAGTTTAAAGCCAAAATATCTGCATATGTGCATTCATTTATATGTATATATATATATATATATATATATATATATATATATATATATATATATATATATATATATTAGATGGCTGTAGCGGTAAGTGGTAGTTGAAATAAATAGCTCATAGATGTTATACAAAAAGCTTAGGTATTTTTAAATATAACGCCATCGAAATATTAGTCGATTTGTGTCTGCATCATAAATTTATTCTCGATTAAACGTGCCAGCTTATGAGCCAAATTTTCGTCATTTGCGGGAAGTTTTAATTTTCTGCTTTAATATGAAGAAACCTGTGGCTGATGCTCATCGAATGCTCTCAAATACCTATAGTGAGGTCACTATTAGTGAAACAACGTGCCGAGAGTGGTTTCAACGCTTCAAGAACGGTGATTTTAACGTCGAAGACCGCATGGCGGTGGATGAAAGAAGGTTTTCGAAGATGCAGAATTGGAGGCATTACTTGATCAAGACTCGTGTCAAACGCAACAAAAATTGGCAGGATCATTGGGAGTGACGCAAAAAGCCATTTCAACATGCATGAAAGTCATGGGAATGATTCAGAAGCAAGGAAATTGGGTGCCGTAGGAGTTGAAGCCGAGTGATGTTGAACGGCGTTTGTGTGTTTGTGAACAGCTGCTTGCAAGGCAAAGACGGAAGGGATTTCTGCATCGTATAGTGACTGGGGATGAAAAATGGGTTCACTAGGATAATTCCAAGCGCAGAAAATCATGGGGATATCCCGGCCATACTTCCACGTCGACAGCCAAACCGAATATCCACCCAGCTGCGATACGTTCTGATTTTCAAACCAGCACGTATCATAACTGAACGGGCTTATAGTCCGTCCGAAGAATTACTCGAACTAAATCTTATCGGCTTACAGGATGAGTGCTCTACCCACTACACCATGCAGACTTTTTACGATTAGTAACGTCTTCCTGGTGTATTTTGTTAATATTTTTACAAAGTGCATTTTGACAAATAAACCAACGTTAAAAATGATAGAAAAAAATTAATTTTAAATGAAAATGTATAATGTGATAGGCACCGTTTTAAAATCGGTTGCCCGATTGTTGTTTAGGATAAAAAAAACTCTTTTTTACTATTTCTTATAGATTTCCCCCTGACGAAAATCTTAGAAGAAAGTGTGTTGAAGCTTTTGGTGCCCCCTCAGCTACAGTAGGGTTTGCTCTATGCATATAAAATCCTCCTGTGGGGAAATTATTTTGAAGGGGAACGCTGTGCTAATTATTTTCGTTGCACATAATTTAGAAGTCAGCATCAAAATATATGAATATGATAAACGATAAAAAATAACAACCACTTCAAGATTGAGCATTCAAATTGTGAAGTAGAGACCTCCTACTAGTAATTACACTGGTAAAGTAGTTTTAAGGCCTGCTTTGAAAATTCCACTTGACCACATTTGATGAAAAAACTTGTATTAGGGTCACACCTCTATGAATTTTTTTTTCACCCCATAACTTTCTAAAAGTCATAACTTCCGACCTTTCCACAAAGTTTCATGGCTGTAGCTTCTATAGTTTCAGAGAAAACTGCTGTGACATACAGACGGATGGACAGACTGACGGAGGAACGGACGGATAGATGGACACAGGTACCGATTTCAATAGGTTTTGTATTTTAGTTCAAAACCCCGAAAATGCTGAAATCGAATTTTCCTCACCTCATTGGTTTTGTAATCAAAAAGTGCACCAATCGGTCCAGCGGTCACAATTCGGTAACAGTGCTCAAATTTAAAGTAAAAACGCTTTATTCAATACAAATCGTTATAAATTTTCAAAAAGAATAAAAATACAAAAACTTAATGGCACAAACGGGTCTCTAAATTTATACGTTATCAATCAAAAAAGTTAAATCAAAGAAACAATATCAAATTCAAATTAATTAAAATCATTACATATTTTATGATTCATTTGGAAAAAGGAGAAAAACCAGCCAACACTAACAAAAAATTATTTATAATTCTAATACAAAAGTGAACTTTTATCCAATAGCTAATATGTCATAACCTAGTTTAAATAAAATTCAATCAAAAGCTTTATCTCATACTAATACAATGCTATCACAATATTTCTAACTTAAACGTTAAATCTTATCTCTAGGCCTAATATTATAAACATAGCATACATAAACCTACCCTAAATATTGAAAACTTTAAACTTTTAAATTTAGCAATAATGAGCTGAAAATAAACACAAATTTTGCTCCGTCCCAGCTTGGCCAGTCTCAACGAATCTAGCAAATGAGTATTGTACAATCTGGAACCATATTGCAAGATCTGTACCTGTGAGCGAGAATCCCTGGATTTCACAGCTTTTGACTTGGAATTATATACATAATTAAAGATAAAAATCATTTATTAAAACGTTTCAGACTTAACTAATTAGGACAAATTGATGTTTCTGGGTAGAATTGTCAAAACACTGAAGCTTTTTGATGCCCTTGTATTCTGAATCAAAGTGACAGTGAGCAATTTGGTGTGTTTTAATTGTTAATCCTTTTCCGACAAGCAGTATACAACCAGTGGTCATCTCGGGGACTTTGTCGTGGTAATTATACACACCAAATTTTTTCTGCTGCCATTCTAAATCTCCTGTTCAGGTGAAATGGAAAAGGGTCATTAGAATCCCTGCCAGTAAATGTGTTGAGTTCAAAGCTAGGATATTTCTTTTTTTCTTTTTGATTCTATAAAATCTAATCGGTAATTCTCTGGAGAGAATTTATTCTCCACAAAATATAAATCAAATTTCAATGCATTTGTCGTCTTTACCTTAAAGCCAATCATTTTGTGGTGGATGTCCTTGTCAACATACGTGTAGTTACAAAATTCCTGCCCATCAATAGCGACACTGAACTTGGACTCTGCGAACGAGATTCCAATTCTAAATATTTCGATACACATGAAGGGATAGTTCTTCGTTTCCTCGTTAACGTATCTATAAATTAATGTAGTGTATCGTTGCTTGAAGGAATTGAAAAGAATACCACTTACTTGCCTTCCACATCCATGTCCTTCAAATCAACCGTACCCTTCTGGAATGAAATGCGCATAAGAAATAATACCCGACAAGTGTTCCCCGCTTGGGAATGTATTTCGAAATTCCCTTCTTCACTTTCACCGTTTCCTGCAGCGAGGCCAACCATTATATATTTTCCTGAAAAATATAAAAAATGCACAACAAAATGAACAAGCATTTAATTACTTACCTGCGATTGCCAGTTGATTAATTGCAATTATTTGATACTTCAAATGTTCACATTTTATCTTCCTATTCTCAGCAAATTTTTCTCCTTACAAATGAAAGAAGCCCTCTATTAGAAGTTTTTGCAGCTCCTCTCTAACCTAAAAATAACGAAATTTAAAGCTGAAATTTTACCAATTCAACTCAAATAAATACCTTAAAATACTTTTATATGTGAATGGAAAAAAATATAATCTTTTCTTTACTTTTAGTTAACTTCAATTGCTTTTGGAGGCTTCTTTCTTTCATAAATTCACTTTGAATAAATAATTTTTCGTGTGATTGTGTTGGTGAATTGCATGTGTATACCATTAGAAAGCTTCACACAACTGTCAACTCTTTCATTATAGGTATTTAGTAATCTATGGGATAGTACTTATATGATGTCCATGAGATATTGTACCAGGTGATGACATTTGGTTTTGAAAATCGTGACTAAAATAAGTCATTATTTAGATGTCAAAATTTTGTCATTCTAAAGTCAAAACAATAAGATGACGTACTCCGGGACACAAGGTATCCATGAGTCAACTATGCACTGACAATCAGCTCTGTCTTAACAGTGAGTACTCTGAAAGTGTGACGACTTTTAAGCGTCGGTGTGCTGCATGGGAAATCTTTACGTATGTCGGTAGGCTACGTGGCAGGATACTTCGTGGTTGTATTGAAATGCATTTCTCATGGATATTATAAATATACTTTTATTAAACATAAGCCCCTCATAGGCCCAATTATCTTTGACTGAACTAAATCACCAGATACATTTCAACCCATTCGATTATACGATAAAAGTAGTTTGTTGTCAATAAATTACCTGTACAACACCACTAGAATTAGATGGTATAACCGGTTCATTCTCAATTATTATTTGGCTCGTAGACTTCAATATATGGCTGCTCGTCTAACTCGACAAATATATCTGGTATCCTTTAAACGTCCAATCAACTACGGAAAAATGTATAACAATATTCTGCGTGCAAATGAAATAGACAATTTATACGATACTACCAATTAATCTCTAATTAGGAGCCGTAGGGCCACATGTTCGTTCAAGACTAGAACTTAAAATATAGTCTTTTTTCTTTAAAAGCCGTCGGGCCTCGCTTTGTTATGTGAGCAGACGCGTTTCGACTAATTCGAGTGTTGAAGTGAACGACTTTATATAGTCGTAGGATGGGTCAAGCGGATGGGTAATTAGCGGGTGGGTAATTAGATCAGGTAGTAAATTAGTCAAGTACTAAATTATACCAGGTAGAGGGATATTAAGTTTTTGTTTTTTTGGTTGTTGGATGTCAGTTTGTTCTGTTTCATCTCGTTTCCGTTTTAATCTAAGAGTGTGGTCTAGCACTGAGAAAATTGCGTCGGAATTGGTAATAAGTTGTTCGTTGATAATGTTACCGTCTGTCTTTCTATGTTTATAAATTTCAAGCCTTTCTAGGATGTCAAGTCTCGGTCCTTTGCATTGTTTGTGTAGCAATTTCATAGAGTTTGTCATAGCGTCAGGCTCATGTGCCTGGTTTTGTAGGTACATACATAGGATAGCATAGCTAGCAGCGTACAGAGTTCCGTAGCGTGGAAAGGATCAAAGCGAGAATGACACCAGAAAACAATAGAGGACAACGCATGGCCATAGTTGACTTGACCGAAAAGGACGCCGAACAATTCCTGAACAAGGGCAAAGTACGAATAGGGTGGGTTGTCTGTAGGATACGGCGAAGAGCAACGCCTCTTCAATGTTTCAAATGGCTTGGTTATGGTCACACAACACAAGTATGCAAAGGACCCAATAGGAGTTCCCTATGTTACAAATGCGGTGAAATGGGACATAAAAGAAAAGAGCGTACGAAGAAGGCACACTATATACTTTGCAAGGATGCTGATCCAAAACCTGATTTTGGACACGTCTGGGGATCAGGAAAATGCCGGGTGTTCCAGGAAGCCCCAGACAAGGCAAAATCAGAACTCCGATGACCCGCATCCTGCAGCTAAACCTACACCGCAGTTCAACCACCCAAAATCTGCTTGAGCAGTTTGCGAGGGACATGAAAGCCGACTTCTTGCTGCTGAATCGATTTCATCTTTCCAAGATGAATGCTTTGGAGGGCGCTGTCTCGAACGCAGAGGGAAAGTGCTCGTTGGGGGTGACTTCAACGCTAATGCAATCGAATGGGGCATGCCTCAGATGGATCCGCGGGGAAAACGAATCCTGAAAATGTCAGCCAGGACGGCCCTCGTCGTACTAAACTCCGGAAATACGCCGACTTTCTGCCATAATGGCTGTGAGGGAACCATACCGGACATGACATTTGCCTCGGAGTCCTTAGTACGGAGGATACACAACTGGAAAGTATTAGAAGACTACTCAGCTAGTGATCATCAGTGCATTCTGCTTGAGATAAGTGATGCTGTCTCCCAACGTCCGTGCTCTCGGCTTTCTAGAACTGGATGGAACATCGGAGGGATGGACTTCGAGAGGTTCGCCGAGGTGCTCACAGCAGGTGAGCCCCTGCACGGAGCTTCGGAGGGGACGGAAGAACTGACAGCTCAAGACGTGGTGAACTCTACTATGAGCATCATTATGACTGCTTACTGCGCTTCTATGCCCCGTCGAAGACCCTGGTACGGCAAGCCCCCAGTGTACTGGTGGTCTACTGAAATCGCTGAAAAGCGGAGGGAGTGTCACAATCTTCGACGTGAGGCTCAATGGGCGTGGAACCATGACGAGGCATGCAATCATGTGGCAGCATATAAGTTGGCCAGAAAATGCCTGATCAACAGTAGCAAGGCTCGCTGCTGGCAAGACCTAGTGGACAATGTGAACAAGGATCCGTGGGGCCTTGGCTACAAGCTGGTCATGCGGAAACTTGGTGCCCTGCGGAAGCCTTGTATACGTGATGCGGAAAAGATGGACGTGCTAGTGCGGGGACTCTTCCCCGCCCATCCCGTCCATGTTGACGCTGTCCATGGTGAAACAGCAGTCGAGTGTCCACTCTTCACACAGCTAGAACTGGAGGAGGCAGTCCTCTCATTGAAAGCGAGGAAGGCTCCAGGTCCAGATGGTGTTCCAGCTGAGGTGTTGCGGCTCATCTATCACCATTATCCTGACTTGCTGCTCAGCACATTCAACGCTTGCCTACGGGACGGGGTTTTTCCAGTACGATGGAAGGTGGCGAGGCTCGAGCTGATCCGCAAGGGGAAGGAAAATCCCGAATCGCCATCTGCATACCGCCCGTTATGCATGCTAGAAACGGCTGGGAAAGTGCTAGAGAAACACATCAAGGGAAGACTCACTGACGCGGTTCGTGCTGCTGGGGACCTATCTCCTCAGCAGTACGGCTTTAGAGCAGGACGTTCTACCATTGATGCGATTGCAGAGGTGGTGAACGCGGTCCAAAAGGCAGAGGCATATAGTCGCACCAAGCGACGGATCGTCCTGTTGGTGACACTCGACGTCAGGAATGCCTTCAACTCCGCTAGATGGGTGGATATTCTGGATACGCTGGAAAACTCTTTTCAAGTTCCAGAATATCTAATGCGGCTTTTGACGAACTACCTAAAGGACCGAAGCCTACTTTACGACACGACACAGGGCCAACGAAGGATGGAAATTACATCGGGTTTTGCCCAGGGATCTATCCTTGGTCCGGACCTGTGGCACGTGTCTTACGACGGGCAACTGAGACTTGAGATGCCAGGTGAGTCACGCTTGGTCGGCTATACGGATGATGTTGCGGCTCTGGTCGCTGGACGCACCGTTGAACAAGCACAACTTAGGCTAGGTATGCTAATGCGTCAAGTGAGGGACCGAGCGGGCTCAGTTTAGCACTGGAGAAAACCGAAGTGGTCATCTTGACAAAAAAGAGAATCCCTAGAGTAAGGATGGTCAGTATTGGAGACATACAAATCGAATCGAAGCCAGCGGTGAAGTACCTGGGGTTACTGATCGACTCGAAGATGAGTTTCTCTGAGAAAATCAGGGCAACGGCTGAGAAGGCTGCTTCGAGTTATGGCCAACGTAGGGGGACCCAGCCCATCAAGAAGACACCTCTTGATGAGTGCTGTAGGGTCAGTGCTACGTTACGGAGCAGAGGTATGGGGCGACGCTCTCAGCAATGAGGGTTACCGAAAACGTTTGGCACAGGTACAGAGAAGAGGAGCACTGAGAATTGCCTCTTCGTATCCAACAGTCTCTGACCCGGCGGTGAGAGTTATTGCAGGCGTGATACCTGTCGCCCTCCTTGCTAGAGAGCGCCACGCTATTTACCTTCGCCGAAACGAGGATGCGAGGGAGATGGTTGTCCGCGAGGAGAGACAGCGCTCACTCAACGATTGGCAGCAGTCTTAGGTGAATTGCACGAAGGGAAGGCGGACTGCGCGCCTCATCCCGGATCTGAGATCGTGGCTGAATCGAAGGCATGGTGAGACTGACTTATATCTGACCCAGCTTTTGAGCGGGCATGGGTGTTTTCAGTCTTACCTGCACAAGATTGGTAAGTCACGGTCCCCCGATTGTCGGTTTTGCCCAGGAGAGGTGGACAATGCCTTTCACACCTTTTTTGCGTGTACAAAATGGGTCAGGCTGCAAAGGGAACTCTACAGGGAGACGGGAGAGCTCCCCCCGGATAATATAGTCGTGGTGATGCTTGAATCGGTTGACAAATGGAACCAGGTGGCACATTATGCTCGGGGACGCACAGCAGCCGGGGCCACTGGAGCTGGGGGATCGCTTTTCTGTCACTTCCTCTTCCCCTTTCCCCTCCCGCTAGGAAAGGGACTCCCCAGCTTGAAGGCGCCTCACGGCGTAACAAAACGAGACCTAGCCCAAAGTAATGTGACAAAGAGTTCCAGACTGGGTTCTCAAGTTGACAGGGGAGGTGTTTAGTGGGCAGTCTAGTCGCGCATGGGAGTGCCACACTCTGTGCAGAAATGGCATTCACCTCCCTACCACAAACAAATAACGGATACAAACAATGCGACATTGACAAACTTGTCACACGGTACAAACATAAACAAGAACGCCAACCGACTGAAACTCATAAGAACGACCAACAGTGGATTTCGTCAACATACGTAGGCAAAGAGACGTACAAAATATCAAACTTCATTAGGAAATATAAATTGCAAATTGCATTCAAAATGAATAACAACATTGGAACAAACTGAAACCAAAACTGAATGACACATCAATATACGACAGCGGCATATACAAACTGACATACAAGGACTGCGACATGGTATATATAGGAAGGACAACACGAAAACTAACTCTATGAAATTGCTACACAAACAAAGCCAAGGACCGAGACATGACAAACAAAGCAAAGAACCGAGACTTGACAATCCTAAAAAGACAGCGCCAATTCCGACGCAATTTTCTCAGTACTAGACCACACTCTTAGACGAAAACGGAAACGAGATGAAACAGAACAAACGGACATCCAACAGTCAAAAAAACAAAAACTTAATATCCCTCTACCTGGTATAATTTAGTACTTGACGTAACTTAGTACCTGATCTAATTACCCATCCGCTTATTACCCACCCGCTAATTACCCATCCGCTTAACCCATTCTACGACTATATAAAGTCGTTCACTTCAATATATCCTTTAGACACTGAAGATGACTCGAAGTAGTCGAAACGCGTCAGCTCACAAAACAAAGCAAGGCCCGACGGCTTTTAAAGAAAAAAGAGCCTGCCGATATCAAATAAACAAAATTATTGACTATAAAATATAGTCATGGTTTTGAACTCAAAATGAGATGAAACTGAACTCTCAAAAGGCAGTAAGGAAGCTTTAGTTTAAAACCTGAAAAATACATCGCATGTAGATAACCCACAAAAGCTTTCTATACCCATATTGTACTCCGTTCCCATTTTGTAAGTAGAAATACCTCTATCAGTTAAGAATTGAAATTTCCTATATAGATTGTAATGATTACATGGCTTGAAAGCTTTGTCGCCCATGGCTTGATTCCTTTACCGCTTAAACTAGATCATTCTTTCCGGTTTCCTTAACAAATCGTTTCAAAATGTTTTTGTTTTTATTGGAGAAATTTTCCAGTCTAATTTCATTGAATTCTTTCAAAGTTTTCACATTAATGATAAATACTGCAAAAAGAAAATTTCATACAAGTGGAGCAAAAAAAGCGAGAACAATTTATATTCGTCAATAAATGCTAAACCACTCTGACATCTCTATACATCTACGGTATTTATTTCCGCCTTCACAACCGGAGCATTTCACTTCGAGTACGTAGGTAATGTTTTCATTTACAACTCTAATATATGTATCCATCAGAACGTATGAGCAAATGTATTGTCCTAAAGATCTTGAATTATACTCGTATGCTCTTAGTTCCATTCGAACGTCGTTCATTCCGAACCATTTGGATTCGTCTTTGAACTGAAGATTAAAGGCGCCAAGAGCAACGGCTTTGCATAATATTTTAACCGCCTGCTAAGATTCAATGTACCTTAGCCCTTCCGCTTTTTGGATGAATGGGCTTTGGTTTCCTGTTGAACTATTTCATTTGGTATCTATTTATGCTTTTAGCATGTATGTTGGCGTGACCTAGAGTTGAACAAAGTGACAATACCGCTACGGTGCTGGGAGAATAACAATTTTCTCCATAGTTCATAAAGTGTCATGCACTATGGGCTTTGTATTCCCTATTTGTGCGCAGATTTGGTTCCGCATATGTTGACATAAATTTCTTTATTGGCAATCCATCCATGTCAATGACTTTCCCATCTATCGACTGATGAGATGTGAGAAGAAAGTTTTAAGCAAAGAATATCTATCAACCTATACTCGTACATACATTCTTTGATTTTCAGTATGTGAAAAAAATAAAGGGCTGATATGTGTTTGAAATAATTGACCTAAAACAATGCAATTGTGTTAAATGGATACTTGATATTTTAATAATACTCGTATAAAGATATGTGAAATCCTCGTGAAGTTCTATAATTGATATAAAAAATGGTTGCATTTAGTAGCACGTCTTGTAATATTATTATAAAATATAGTGTTGACAAATTGAAGTTGCAAGTGAAAGTTCCTGCCAGAAGAGTTTAGTAAATCAAACAACGTCCCTTAAATACCAATAACTTGGGTCATACGAGTACATAGAATCCTTAAATTGAGCTAGAAAATATAAAATGTGGTTATCATGTATCGAAATTCGCCGACATCGTTTTCACCATGTGTTGACTCCAATTGTAGAGAATATTTTCATTTTTCTGTGTCCCTTAACCCTTTAACGCGCAAAAAAACCGAGAAACTACAAATCTTTACAAAACTTGGTGGTTTACTTCCTTAAGAGACCTTTTCACCCAGAAAAATGATAAAAAATATAACTACGTTTTAGGAGGTGGGAAAATAGTATTTCATTGCCCGGTTCGGGAAACGACCTTCTAGCTGTGGGCGCTGGTTGATTATTTTCCCACCTCTTATTTAGCGTTACACGGGTTGATAAATAAGAAACACACAACTTAGAAATAAAATAATTTAGTAAAATTTTGAATACACTGAACTGGAACAGTGCATTTGCTGAGTGACGTAAAAAGAAAATCAAACATTTTGGTGCAATCGATATCCCGCCAAAACAAAACGAGTTCATGCAAGTTTCTATATATAAAAACATAGTAGATCAAGCGGGCTTTGGTTTTGTTTTACTTTGGGATAAAATCCAAACACATTTACCAAACAAAGGTTGCAAGCGACGAATGAAAGGGTTGGAAACACTCCTTACACAAGGCAATATTGCAGGCACCGTAAACCTTTTCCTTCGCTTTGGTACTACAGTGCGCAGTATTACGATACTTCTTTTGCTTCTGAGGCATATGATCTCCGACGTTGGACAATAGTAGGGAAAGCGCCAGATTGATGTTTCTTCCTACCCACTCGTGCCCCGGGACTATAACCCTTGCGTTTCTTGCTACAAAATTTACCAATCATTTCATTGACTAATTAAGAGTGGGAATCGAGGTGGGCCAAATGCTGGGAACAACGTTTCTTCGCTTAGTCCTGTAGCATTATGTAACTACATATTGACTATTGCCATTTCGATGAAATAATAAAATAGTTTCATTTACCAACGATGGAATCTTTGGGTGATCGAATAGACCAACATGAGCTGATCAAATTTATTGACTCCCCCCATAAAAATATTGTAATCCGCTATAGAGTCGGGGCAGTTTACTGATTTCCTCTCGCCGCGCTTATTTCTTTAAAGAACCGATCTCTGCTTACTTGGGTTGTGCATCGAACTGATGACGACAACCGATTTTTTGCCGCAATTTCGCCACTTCGCTACGATTACGTCCCCCGGCTGGGAATAATCGCTCTTGCCAATCGTTATGTAGGTTTCGGATTTTAATTGTTCTTTCGGCTAGAATTTTTGGTTCGTCGTAAAGGTACCACATGCAAAAAAACGCTCGTTTAGTAAAAGTTTCAACAGTACTAAGCTCGAAAAAAATTGTCAAAAAATAGACCATAACCTAACCCACGGAGCATCGTAGATAAATCCAAAACAACCCTTTCCCCGAGACCATGATCACTTTTTTCGCTAGAGCGACCCTTGTATATCTCGAAGGACACTACAAAACCGGTAACTGCACACGCCATAGCGACGGGTTGAATGCATCTCGAAAGACTTTCTAAAAATGTGTGATTAGGGGCAGTGTTTTGAACTGGCGGTCGTAATTAGGGTCTCTTCTAGATAGCATCTCGAGGTTTTCATTTAGGTGCAGATTACGCAGTAATTTCAAAAAATCGTTTTTGACTCATTATGTTAGCTATCCGCTCTACGTGAAAGTTACCGTCTTTACTCCAGTAAGATTGAAAGGTCGGTAGGACATGGAATCCCATAAAAACAAGCATGCCAAGCATAGCGCGCAATTCATCGACAGTCATGCCGAGATCCACACCTTTTTGGGAAGCGATAAAATTCAAAATTTCAAGGCTCAAGAAAGTTTGAAAAACTTTCAACTGAGAATTCAAATCAACGTCGTTTTTGGCTCCGGGTCCAGGTTCTAAAAAGTGAAAGGTGCTGTATAAATCAGGATCCGTGCCGGATTTTGCCCAGCTGATGGTCACCTCCACCATTTCCATGACCCACCTCCATCACCTCCGTCATCGCTGGAAACGTCACCAGAATCTTCATTAGACGATAAAGTGTCGATTCGTTGGGTATGTTTCGGAGTAGATGAGTAATCGGAGTCGTCTACAGAATCATAGGTATTTTCTCCCAAATCACTTAGATTTGTAGGTAATGGTGGTACATTTCGCAGCTAATAATGTCTTCTTGCAAACATAATATTTTATTATGATGGTAAAATATTATAAATTAGACCACTTAGATAATCTGTAAATATTTGCTATTCACCTAGGGTTAGCCGAAAAAAAATTGTTTTCAAAGTGGCTTTTTTATTTGAGGCTAGCCGAAATGGCATGACGTAATCAAGAAAAGCTTTTTCACGTTCTCTTTTGCCAAAATCATCACAAAATAATACGCTAATATACACACCGATACTATTATAATTAAAAACATATGTTACCTTCATTCGAATTTGTAGCACTTCAATCCTGCTTCAAACGGCGAGAAAAACAACCAGGCGTGTTTTCACCGTTTTGTAAGTTGTTTGTGGTTGTTTGCTACGCAAGTCATGTATACGCTTACTCCAAATTCCTATAAAAATAATTCCCACATAAATCAATTACTGCAAACGTTGCATTTACCCAAATGCAACGAATCTGCAACGGAAATGACATGTGCCGAACCTAGACAATAGGTAAGCAATTTACGCGGCGGCACATGTCCCATCGTAATCAAAATTACTTTCGCATAATTAATTCACGTGTCGCGAACTCATCATTTTTCGCATAATAAATAGAAGCGTATCCATGAACACCTTCAGTTTTTGCTAATTAGATGTAGAACGTTACGCTGTCCGAGTGAATACTCAAAAGAAATTGTAATCAATAAAGTTTTTAAAGTTAAATGTAAAGTTCGTGTTTGGATTTCTTGATGTGCGCGGAGCACTTCCTTATTTTTTTATAGTTCGGTCAAACTAGACACAAAACTGGCGCAGTCGGTAAACGCCACAGTTCGAAAATCCGCGAAGGAACTAACGAAAAAGTGTGGTGACTATTTAAAAATAAAATCGGTTAAGTGCCGCGAAGGTGCCGATAAACTAAAAACACATAAATATTAAACAAAATAATAATCGGGAAAGCCGCGAAGGTTAATACGGTTATTATTAACCTACATAATAAGATCAGAGCAGACACACGAAGCATAAAGGTCCGCTTAAAACTCGCAGTGAGGCTGCTGTAGAGATCTGATCGCCCATAAATTAATTTAAAAAGTGTGTAAAACAAACAAAGTTCCTAATAAGAAGTGAAAAGCAACATTTCAAACCGAACAAATTAAACAGGACAAATTGAACAAAGTTTCACAAAACTTGGAAACAGGTAACATAGCCTAAGATTTTTAAAAAACTCCATATAAAACGTGGATCCTGCTGGACGAAGAACAAGAAGAAGGAATATCTTCAACCAAGGGCGGAACGACGCATACAGAATGGAAGAACTGGTTCAACAATTCCAACAACTTCAACTACAACTTGCTCAAAGGGAGGAGCAGGTCCAACAGTTGGCAACAGCTCTTCAACAAATTTCAAACAGACAATCATCAAACGACCATAACGATAAAATATTAAAGGAAATCAAATATATGAACAACTTTACCGGCGTCGGAGATATTACCATCAACGGCTTCCTGAGCAGTGTTGAATACTATTTGAGCAAAATTGACAATGAAGATTCAAAGAAAACAGCAGTAAGGACCATCTATTATGAGAAAATCCAAGGCGAGGCTAAGAACGCAATCATCAACATCCCAGAAACAGATAATTGGCAACTCATCAAGGATCAGCTAAAGCTACGTTTCAGACCAGACGTTCAACCGTGGGAAATCTACAAAAAAATCAACGAACTAAAGGTGCACAATGTAAGCGAATTGGCTGAGAAAGTACAAAAAATTAAGTATAAGGCAGACGAACTAATAATCTATTATCAGGATAAAATGTTTATTGACCTTAGTAATGTTAATTCAATTTTAACAAATGTAGTGAAAGAAATGAGTCAGGGTGTTCTATTAGAAAAGATGTACAGTGAGATAAATATTGATAAAATAATAGAAATTATGAGATCAAGAAGATTTGAAGATGAATGTATCAGACCAGAATTTAGAAAGGTCAAAATTTTCAAACCTAAATTCCACAAAAATAATTTCAATGATTCTAATCCTAATTCCTCACAAAACAGACAGACTGACAAAAATTCTGACGGAGAGGATAATACAAAACAAAACAGACAATTTAATAAGTACAGACAAAAAGACAATGACAGTGGACAACAAAATAGTGGTCAAAATCAATTTTTCAGATCTCAGAACTCAAACAAATCGGGGCAAAATAAAGCCAATAATTTTTCAGGTCGTTCAAAACAAACATGGAAGTCTAAACTCCAACCGGGTATTGAGCCCATGGAAGTTGAGAATGCGCAATTCCATAGATCAAATATTGAAAAGGTTAAAAACCAAAACCAATCAAATAATTTATCTGATGAAGAAACCTTCTCTGACTCATCCCCTGAAATTAACCTAAATGAAGATTTTTTTCGCAACTAGCCTCGGAACAATTGCCTTTGATTCAAATTACTATAAATAATGTTAAATATGTAGCTTTAATTGATACTGGGGCATCATTCAGTGTAATTGATGACCGAATTAATACATTTAATAAGGTGAAAATCAAGCCAATCATATTTTCAACTATTACAGGAAAAGATAAGATCGAGTATGAAGTTCATACTCCATCGCCAGAAGAAATTGATCCTCCACCCTCACGAGCCATGGTTCGGTGGAAGGTTAATAGGTTACAAAACCGAAAATATCAGTTCATAATCGGAACTGATTTACTGAATAATCTCGATACATTAATAGATTTCGAGAGAAAATTAATCATTTTAAATGGACATGCCATTAAATTTATTAATAGCCCTTATCCTTTTGATGAAGTAAATTCTTTAGAAGAAGTGCATCGTGATTATCTAAAAAGATTACAGTTAGATCACCTGAACAAAGAAGAATATGCCGAAATAATAAAACTGATAAAACGGTATGAGGGAATATTTTTTAAGGAGGGTGATAAACTCACGAGTACCCCCACAATAAAACATGAGATAAAGACTACAACCAAAAATCAAGTAAACTCAAAACTGTACAGGTATCCTCCTAAGCACGAAGCGGAGGTCCGAAAACAAATTGCGGAACTTGAAAAGCAAGGAATTATTCGAAAGAGTAATTCAATGTTTTCAAGTCCTCTTATTATAGTACCGAAAAAATCGGACAACTCGGGGGAAAAGCCCAATATTTTTCAACAATCGATTTAGCAAAAGGTTATCATCAAATTCTAGTCAAAGAGGAAGACAGGCATAAAACAGCCTTCGTAACACCTCACGGACTTTATGAATTTGTAAGAATGCCGTTTGGTCTAAAGAATGCACCAGCGACATTTCAGCGCCTAATGAATGACGTGTTAAGAGATTTCGTAAATAAATCATGTGTCGTTTATTTAGACGATATTCTGATTTTTAGCACCTCTTTAAAGGAACACATTAAATCGTTAACAGACATTTTTCAAACTTTGAAAGCACATCAACTTAAAAGCCAGATAGATAAGTGCAATTTTATGAAGAAGGAGACCACATTCTTAGGTCATATTATCTCAAAAGATGGACTGAAACCAAATCCCGAAAAGGTTGAAATAATACAAAAATTAGAATTGCCAAAAACGCACAAACAGATAAAGAGCTTTCTAGGATTAACGGGTTACTACAGAAAGTTTATTAAGGACTACGCAAAAGTAGCTCAACCTATAACAAAGTATCTGAAAAAGGACCAAAAAGTTAATTGTAAAGATCCAAATTATATTAGCGCTTTTGAGAAACTAAAAGCCCTTATAATATCACAATTACTGCAAACGTTGCATTTACCCAAATGCAACGAATCTGCAACGGAAATGACATGTGCCGAACCTAGACAATAGGTAAGCAATTTACGCGGCGGCACATGTCCCATCGTAATCAAAATTACTTTCGCATAATTAATTCACGTGTCGCGAACTCATCATTTTTCGCATAATAAATAGAAGCGTATCCATGAACACCTTCAGTTTTTGCTAATTAGATGTAGAACGTTACGCTGTCCGAGTGAATACTCAAAAGAAATTGTAATCAATAAAGTTTTTAAAGTTAAATGTAAAGTTCGTGTTTGGATTTCTTGATGTGCGCGGAGCACTTCCTTATTTTTTTATAGTTCGGTCAAACTAGACACAAAACTGGCGCAGTCGGTAAACGCCACAGTTCGAAAATCCGCGAAGGAACTAACGAAAAAGTGTGGTGACTATTTAAAAATAAAATCGGTTAAGTGCCGCGAAGGTGCCGATAAACTAAAAACACATAAATATTAAACAAAATAATAATCGGGAAAGCCGCGAAGGTTAATACGGTTATTATTAACCTACATAATAAGATCAGAGCAGACACACGAAGCATAAAGGTCCGCTTAAAACTCGCAGTGAGGCTGCTGTAGAGATCTGATCGCCCATAAATTAATTTAAAAAGTGTGTAAAACAAACAAAGTTCCTAATAAGAAGTGAAAAGCAACATTTCAAACCGAACAAATTAAACAGGACAAATTGAACAAAGTTTCACAAAACTTGGAAACAGGTAACATAGCCTAAGATTTTTAAAAAACTCCATATAAAACGTGGATCCTGCTGGACGAAGAACAAGAAGAAGGAATATCTTCAACCAAGGGCGGAACGACGCATACAGAATGGAAGAACTGGTTCAACAATTCCAACAACTTCAACTACAACTTGCTCAAAGGGAGGAGCAGGTCCAACAGTTGGCAACAGCTCTTCAACAAATTTCAAACAGACAATCATCAAACGACCATAACGATAAAATATTAAAGGAAATCAAATATATGAACAACTTTACCGGCGTCGGAGATATTACCATCAACGGCTTCCTGAGCAGTGTTGAATACTATTTGAGCAAAATTGACAATGAAGATTCAAAGAAAACAGCAGTAAGGACCATCTATTATGAGAAAATCCAAGGCGAGGCTAAGAACGCAATCATCAACATCCCAGAAACAGATAATTGGCAACTCATCAAGGATCAGCTAAAGCTACGTTTCAGACCAGACGTTCAACTGTGGGAAATCTACAAAAAAATCAACGAACTAAAGGTGCACAATGTAAGCGAATTGGCTGAGAAAGTACAAAAAATTAAGTATAAGGCAGACGAACTAATAATCTATTATCAGGATAAAATGTTTATTGACCTTAGTAATGTTAATTCAATTTTAACAAATGTAGTGAAAGAAATGAGTCAGGGTGTTCTATTAGAAAAGATGTACAGTGAGATAAATATTGATAAAATAATAGAAATTATGAGATCAAGAAGATTTGAAGATGAATGTATCAGACCAGAATTTAGAAAGGTCAAAATTTTCAAACCTAAATTCCACAAAAATAATTTCAATGATTCTAATCCTAATTCCTCACAAAACAGACAGACTGACAAAAATTCTGACGGAGAGGATAATACAAAACAAAACAGACAATTTAATAAGTACAGACAAAAAGACAATGACAGTGGACAACAAAATAGTGGTCAAAATCAATTTTTCAGATCTCAGAACTCAAACAAATCGGGGCAAAATAAAGCCAATAATTTTTCAGGTCGTTCAAAACAAACATGGAAGTCTAAACTCCAACCGGGTATTGAGCCCATGGAAGTTGAGAATGCGCAATTCCATAGATCAAATATTGAAAAGGTTAAAAACCAAAACCAATCAAATAATTTATCTGATGAAGAAACCTTCTCTGACTCATCCCCTGAAATTAACCTAAATGAAGATTTTTTTCGCAACTAGCCTCGGAACAATTGCCTTTGATTCAAATTACTATAAATAATGTTAAATATGTAGCTTTAATTGATACTGGGGCATCATTCAGTGTAATTGATGACCGAATTAATACATTTAATAAGGTGAAAATCAAGCCAATCATATTTTCAACTATTACAGGAAAAGATAAGATCGAGTATGAAGTTCATACTCCATCGCCAGAAGAAATTGATCCTCCACCCTCACGAGCCATGGTTCGGTGGAAGGTTAATAGGTTACAAAACCGAAAATATCAGTTCATAATCGGAACTGATTTACTGAATAATCTCGATACATTAATAGATTTCGAGAGAAAATTAATCATTTTAAATGGACATGCCATTAAATTTATTAATAGCCCTTATCCTTTTGATGAAGTAAATTCTTTAGAAGAAGTGCATCGTGATTATCTAAAAAGATTACAGTTAGATCACCTGAACAAAGAAGAATATGCCGAAATAATAAAACTGATAAAACGGTATGAGGGAATATTTTTTAAGGAGGGTGATAAACTCACGAGTACCCCCACAATAAAACATGAGATAAAGACTACAACCAAAAATCAAGTAAACTCAAAACTGTACAGGTATCCTCCTAAGCACGAAGCGGAGGTCCGAAAACAAATTGCGGAACTTGAAAAGCAAGGAATTATTCGAAAGAGTAATTCAATGTTTTCAAGTCCTCTTATTATAGTACCGAAAAAATCGGACAACTCGGGGGAAAAGCCCAATATTTTTCAACAATCGATTTAGCAAAAGGTTATCATCAAATTCTAGTCAAAGAGGAAGACAGGCATAAAACAGCCTTCGTAACACCTCACGGACTTTATGAATTTGTAAGAATGCCGTTTGGTCTAAAGAATGCACCAGCGACATTTCAGCGCCTAATGAATGACGTGTTAAGAGATTTCGTAAATAAATCATGTGTCGTTTATTTAGACGATATTCTGATTTTTAGCACCTCTTTAAAGGAACACATTAAATCGTTAACAGACATTTTTCAAACTTTGAAAGCACATCAACTTAAAAGCCAGATAGATAAGTGCAATTTTATGAAGAAGGAGACCACATTCTTAGGTCATATTATCTCAAAAGATGGACTGAAACCAAATCCCGAAAAGGTTGAAATAATACAAAAATTAGAATTGCCAAAAACGCACAAACAGATAAAGAGCTTTCTAGGATTAACGGGTTACTACAGAAAGTTTATTAAGGACTACGCAAAAGTAGCTCAACCTATAACAAAGTATCTGAAAAAGGACCAAAAAGTTAATTGTAAAGATCCAAATTATATTAGCGCTTTTGAGAAACTAAAAGCCCTTATAATATCACATCCTGTTTTAAGATTTCCTGATTTTCAGAAACCCTTCCAATTAACAACGGACGCGTCTCAGTATGCAATTGGTGCCGTTTTGTCACAAAACGGGCATCCAGTTCGCTTTGCCTCGAGGACATTAAACTGTCATGAGCGGAATTACGCCACTACTGATAAGGAATTTCTTGCCATTATGTGGTCGGTCAATTATTTCAGACCGTATCTCTATGGTAACAAGTTTACTATTTATACGGACCATCAACCTATCAAATACCTTCATGCTAAATATAAAGGGAAGGACATTTCACCCAGGCATCAAAGATGGCTCTTAAAACTAGGAGAATATCATTTTGATATTGAGTACGTAAAGGGAAAAGAAAATAAGGTAGCGGATTTTCTCAGCCGTACTAATCAACCTAAGGAGTGTGATGAAAAGTCGACAAGCTCATTTAAACATACAAACTCTTTTTCAGATTTAGGAATAATATTTAACTTGGAAAGTCACGATAGTACAATAGCTACAAAACATTCTGCGGAAGAAGATCTACAAGATCATATACCTATTAAGGAGGAAATTGTAAATAAATATAGGACACAGTTAATATTGACAAATAATAAGATCCAAGAGTTAGAAGTTATTCATAAGAAGCGAATAATTTATATAGCGGAATACGATTTCGACAATTTACGCGAAATCCTTAGAAAGTACATAAAGAAGGGGATAACCGGCATTTATACGGAACTTGAAGACAGCAAATATAACATCTTGCAACAAACAATAAGGGAAATGTACTCAAATGACAGCCAAGTCAAGTTTATTCGATGCTCTTTTAGAGCTCAGGATATAAAAACGGAAACCGAAGCAGTAAAGCAAATATCTCTGTATCACATAAAGGAAAGTATGCACTCCGGCATACAAGAAACTTTCAATTCTATAAAAAACAAGATCTATTATCCAAAATTACAGGAACTAATACAAATTGTACTCAACCAATGCGATGTCTGTCAAATGGTGAAATATGACAGAAAACCGATCAAACCTAAATTTAATTACACAGAAACACCCGACAGTAAAAACGAAATTATCAATATAGATATTCATACCTTCATGAAATATGATTTCTTAACAATAATAGATCGATTTTCGAAATTTGGCTCTGCTTACTTCCTACCTGACAAAAATCATATAACAATCATTGAAACTTTAGAAGAACATTTTGCAAAAATAGGAAAACCCAAGAAAATTACTGCAGGAAATGAATTAAATACTATTAACGTAAAGGAATTCTTAAAAGAAGAGGAAGTAGAACTACTCATAACAAAAGCGCATAGCCATACAGGTAATGCTGACGTAGAACGTTTTCACAACACATTACTTTCGATATGCAGAACTTTAATATTAAATAAAACAAATTTTTCACCAAAACAAATAGTACAACAGGCTGTTAGAAACTACAACAATCGCTATCATTCAACTATCAAGTGTACCCCTATCGATGCTCAGGAACAACGAATAGACGCTTTAAAAATTAAAAATAACATCAACGAAGCAAAACAAAAATATTTGGAAAAAATAAATAAAAAACGTGAAAACTACGAGGAAACTAGGATGACTGGATTCATAAAGGACTATAAAGCTGTAAGACACAAAGAAAAACCAAGATATAGAAGGGCAAAATTACATAATGTCCATCCCACAAATATCAAAAGAGAATTAAAACATACAAATTTAAACGATTATTCAGAAGACGATATCGTTAAAACAGAGGATAAAAGAATTCTAGAAGCAGAAATAAAAGCTAAAGAAGGTCCTAACTCCGAGGTTTTGGTAAAGAAATTTAATTTATCAATAAAGAGGAGCGATGCAGCCACCTTACTAGGAAAAGAATGGTTAAACGACCAAATAATTAACTTTTACCTAAATTTGCTAGTAGAAAGAAGCTCACTAGACAATGCAAATAATCTTCCGAAAGTGTATGCAATGAATACATTTTTCACGCTGTGCCTTAACAAAACAGGATATAGTGCAGTTCGAAGATGGACACGGAAAGTGGATATATTCTCCTATGATTTAATAATAATTCCAGTTCACATAAACCAAACACATTGGTGCTTAGCCATAATAAGCCCAAAGGAAAAATACATGAAATAATATGATCCAATGAGGACTCCAAATACCGAAGTTCTAGATTTACTAGAAAATTATGTCAAGGAAGAATCGATGGACAAGAAAGATGAGGTTTTAGATTTTTCTTTTTGGAAAAAGGAGCAAATTCTAAACGGTCCACTTCAAACAAATGCATATGACTGTGGTGTATCTAGCTGCACATTTGCTGAACATATAACTCGCAATTGTGAACCAAATTTTTCCCAAGAGGACATGGTTTATTTAAGGAAGAAAATGCTCGCAGATATTTTGCAAAGCAAAATTGAATAGTTTCAATAATTTAACCTTAACTTAAGTCGTTTAAATCATTTACCCTTAACAAATCAATTACTTTTTATTATGAGATATCTAATATTAAATACTTATTTTAGGTCATAATCATCATATGGTTGCTTCTAATCTCTATGGTAAAACTAACAACTGGGACATTAAATATACAACCAATATCGACTGAAAATGGCTTTACAATAATAAATATGGGAACAACGGAGGTTATTCAAGATGCTAGGACAATAATTCACGTACTCAATTTAACAGAATTTAGGCAGGCAATCGATTTAGCAGAGGAAAACATCAAACGGTTGAACCTTGGGAATGACTTGACTATTAGACAAGAACTAGAAACTATTCGTGGAAAGTTTAAAACTATTCAACCTAGTCCTAGAAAGAAAAGAGGTTTACTCAATATCGTTGGTACAGTAGAAAAATGGCTTTTTGGTACCATGAATGACGACGATAGAAAGGAAATCACTGGACACATGAAAACAGTAGAAATTAACGAAGACAAAACTATCGGTAACCTAAATAAGCAAATAGAAATCAATTCGCATATCAGTGACTCGATAAAAATTCTTAAAAACACCATTGAATCAGATAGAAATCAAATTACAAAAACTTACGAAGAAGTAACTGCTAACGAAAGAAAAATTATAGTAAAACAACTGCAGTTAGATCAAATGATAAGATTGCAGATGCTTAAAGAAAAACTAGACCAAATTATGGACAGCATAGCATTTACCCGACATGGTATTGTTCACCCAAGTTTATTGACAACTACTGAAATCTTGACAACAGGACTAGACTTTTACAGACTTAAAAACGCTAAAACAGGACTTTTGCAACTAGACAAGGACGAACTAGCCCTTGCCATCAAAATTCCCAATAAATACAAAATAGTCGACCTTAAATTGATAACCCCAATCCCAAATAAAAACTTTTTAGAACTTAATATAGAAGATCAATTTGTTATTGAAATAAATCAAACAAAATATCAATAAAGTGGAGAAATTCAATATGAATAAGATCTCAAAATTGTAAGCAATTGCATTGAAAAAAATAATTGCTTTACACAAATAAATAAACTTCAAGAAATTAAAAAATTTGATGATCAAACTATACTTTGTAAAAATATGAAAAATCAACAAATTATAAATTCTTGTGATGACAGATATATAAAACTAAACGGTAATTACTTAATAACATTCAATAATTGTACTATTCAAATCCTAAATGAAACTTTTAGTAGCAATGATATCAAATTTGTTGACAGATTTTATTATGAAGCAGACTATAATTTTAATTTTACCAAAAGAATTAATTTTGAAAATATTACCATACAACATATTGAAAATTTGGAACCTTTAGAAATTCTTAAATTCTACAAAACTATAAGTCCAATATTAGGAATAACAACAATTTCAATACTTATATGTATCATTTTTGCAATACTTACCATTTTTTATAAAATACATAAAACAGAAGAAATTATGAATGTAAACAAAAACATTAAAACAAATTGTAATGAAAAGGTTACAATTCAGGAGAATTCTTATTGTAAGGGGGGAGAAGTCATGTATACGCTTACTCCGAATTCCTATAAAAATAATTCCCACATAAATCAATTACTGCAAACGTTGCATTTACCCAAATGCAACGAATCTGCAACGGAAATGACATGTGCCGAACCTAGACAATAGGTAAGCAATTTACGCGGCGGCACATGTCCCATCGTAATCAAAATTACTTTCGCATAATTAATTCACGTGTCGCGAACTCATCATTTTTCGCATAATAAACAGAAGCGTATCCATGAACACCTTCAGTTTTTGCTAATTAGATGTAGAACGTTACGCTGTCCGAGTGATTACTCAAAAGAAATTGTAATCAATAAAGTTTTTAAAGTTAAATGTAAAGTTCGTGTTTGGATTTCTTGATGTGCGCGGAGCACTTCCTTATTTTTTTATAGTTCGGTCAAACTAGACACAAAACTCGCATGGTGGGATATTATCATCCCACTTCTCTACGGCCAGAGCCTTGTGGGAGTAGTGGAGGGGGATGCCAGCTGGTGGCAAACAATTGGAGACGTGCACGATTTAAATGCTGCCACGGATGAGAAGATATTATCCCACTGTGATCTTGGACACCCAGTGAGGAAAATAGTATCCCAAAGGGCATTAAAGGGGTAACATTGTTATCACACTTTCAATACCTTGTTTTGAACGTTATTATGAAGACCTGTAATGGTTTTAAAGTCTTGATCCAAACGAGGAACCGACCTCTCATCGGTTCTAGACGTTAAGTCTGAGTAGTGCCAACGGATGGTACCAACCGGTCGACCAATCCGTGCACCGTAATCCATTTTCGCGGTGGCTGCTTGTCGGCCAGCTAGATTATTAAGAACTAGTATACTTGCACGAATTTTTTCAATGGATTCGAACTAGCTCGCGCATCCGGTGATAATTCTGCCAATATAACAATACGACCATCCGGCAGTAAGGCGACATGACATGGTCTGTCTTTCTCATCGAGCGTCGATGGAAAGTGGGGATAAAGCGATGGACGAATTTCGATGGTCTGGCTCCGGCGTGTGTGACACTGACCTCTGTGTCGATTTGTTTGTTTATCGAGCATAAGCATCGCATCCTCAATATACAGTTAATCTGGCATTAAACATCCGTCAACTTATACCCTTCCGCGTAGTTACCGCTGAAAAAAAACGATGCCAGCAACAATATTACTAAGATGCATTTAACGCTAACTTACTGCAGTGGGAAAAGTTCTAATCCTCGCACTACAACTCTACAATTGCAAAGGTTAGGCAAATTCCAGAGGCACACTCACGAGAACCGTTCACTTGCTGTGACTTTACCGAAAATTTGATATGGAGCACTTTATAGCCTCAAAGAATGAGCAACACTTTTAAGTCAATTTTTCGTTCGACTTCGCCTTTCTAACTTCACGAGCCGCTAGCAGATTCGTCGCCCGCGTGCTAAACACTGCGACCAGGAGTCAGTTTTCGTTTTTGATGCTTTTAAACGTAATCGCTGGCAGGAAAGCACAACTCTACACACATGAAACAATTCTGGATTGGAATTTCCACTGCATAGCAACCTCTACTCAACGTATTTCACTGCAACTCGGCTGCCATGTGGCTGTCCATCCTCCTTTGACATCCCACGACAAAATTTACGTGGGATGTGAAACCATCACGACCGACATGAGATGACAAGCCACATAGCAGCAAGGTGTGCTGGTGGTGGTCACCCAGTGGCGTTGCCTGATTCATTACAGAGCAGTGTCCACGATGCCTATCAGGCATGGGGAGACTGAAGGAAGCTGCATGACCCTATGATAGGGGTTTTTTTTTGTTTTTCACCGTCGTAGGTCTTTGGCATGGTAGACTCCCAGCTCCTTTCCGGACATGTCCGCAATGAGGTACCGCATGGGACTTAAGACTTGTAAGACTCGACACTTCACGAACTTCTTATCTAGCTTGGCAGTGTAGTGCCGACCTGCTTCACTTTGTCTAAAATTCCGTCGGTAGATCTCGTCGCCTGCCTTGAAGCCAGAAGGATGGGATCACAGATTGTACCGCTCCTCCCCCACCCGTCTACTGTCTTCAATCTTCTCCCGGATTTGTTCTCGTAGAATTTGGAGTTTCTCGTGCGGCTCCAACACCACTATTGGGGCTTCCAAGCCTTTCAACTGCCTTAATAGCCGGTACGAGTTTCCGTGGCAGATCATATGCTGGCTGAACACGGTAAAGTATGGGGAGATGCCTGTGGTGGAGTGATAAGACGAACGCAGGGCACAGGTGATGGCGGAAATCCTGCGGTCCCAATCCTTCTGATCCGGTTGGACGTAGGCTCGAATGGCGGCTATGAGGGTGCGGTTCAACCGCTCGGATGCATTGGAGAATAAACGGCAGTCTACTGATGCGTAATGCCATACTTTTCCATTAGTTCCCGAAATCTAGACGAGGCGAACTGAACTCCGTTGTCGGAGACCAGCTTCTCCGGTACTCCAAATATATGGAAAACGCGATTTTCCAGAAAACTTGTGCAGGTTCCGAAGTGGTTCCACAATCGGAAATTTGGACAAGTGATCCAGGACCATGACAGCTCCCGTGTATCCCGAAGTCGAGCGAGGGTACGGACCGATGAGATCTATATACAGGCGCTGGAACACTCGCTCCGGTAGTTCAAATTTTCCCATCGGAGGCCGAAGAACAAAATTGGGCGCTTTAGTGCATTTGCACAGCTCACAGGTGGCTACGTACTTTTTCACTTGCTGCGCCATCTTAGGCCAAAAGAAGTAAGTCTTCAGTTGCCAAAGCGTATGACCATAACCGCCGTGTGCACTCAATGGGTGGTCATGAGCTCGCTTAATCAATTCGAAGGCCATTTCTTCGGGCACCCGTAACTTCCACTGTTCCTCTTCCTGGATGGCGTCTCCGGAGGCGTGTCTCGTGCTCTTGTATATGAATCCCTCCGTCACCCGTAGTTCTGGCAGCTGCGGTAACTGGTTCTGAATCGTATTCATCAGCTGGGTATAACAGGCTGACTTGAAGGCGGGATGGTCCAAGTCGATTCATAGGGGGCTGTCGTCCTCCCGGGCCAACTCGGCTCCTTCAGGGGTGAACATCCTTGATAATGTGTCCGGTACCACGTGCTGACTTCCCTTGCGGTGTCTTATCGTGAAGTCAAACGCCTGTAATTTCAAGGCCCATCTGGCCAAGCGGCCGTGGAGATCAGTTTGGCTCATCAGCCATTTCAGTGACGCATGATCAGTGACGATTTCCTTCTACATATGCTCGAAAACGTTTCACTGCCAGCACAGCCGCCAGGCATTCCTGCTCCGAGACCGTATAGTTCCGCTGGGCCTGGTTCAGCTTGTGAGACATAAAGGCTATAGGCCTCTCCTCGCCGTCTTGTGCAACCTGGACTAAGACTGCTCCCACCCCATGTTGACTCGCGTCACAATGGATTGAGAACGGTTTGTCAAAGTCCGGGTTGTGCAGTATGGGGGTTGTAGTTAGACTCTTCTTTAGCTCTTCAAAGGCTCGCAAGCTGGGCCCTTCCCAGACGAACTTACGTCCCTTACGCAGCATGTCGGTCAAAGGAGTGGTAATGGTGGCATAGTCACGCTCGACACGCTGGTACCATCCGCATAAGCCTAGGAATCAGCGTAACTGCTTGGTGGTCTTGGGTAATGGGAAAACGTCAATCGCTTGAGTCTTGTCCGGGTCGGTTTTGATATTACCATGACCCAAATACTTCACCTCCGTCATCACGAACTGACTCTTCTGTATGTTGATGGCTAACCCTGCCCTCCAGATGTGCAGAGCCACCTCCTGAAGCGGGTCGATGTGTTCGTTAAAGGTCTCAGTTATAAGCAGCAGATCGTCCAAGTAAACGAAAACTTGGTACCGTAAATGTGGGGGTATCACCTTATCCATAAGACGCGTCATTGTCTCAGGGATATTGCGCAATCCGAATGGCATGGTCACGAATTGATACAGGGGCCGACCTGGGACTGTGAAGGCTGTTTTCTCCTTTGAGCCAGGGTCTAAAGGAATTTGCCAGAAGGCGTCCTTGAGGTCTAAGCTCGTGATGAAGTGGGCTTTAGGCAACCGACTCAAAATGCCTTCAATCAACGGTAGAGGGTATGCGTCCTTGACAGTGACGGCGTTCAAGCGTCTGGCATCTAAGCATAGCCGGACCTTGTTCGGCTCGACAACTAAGGTGACCGGGGAAGCCCACGCGCTCTGCGATTCTTCGATCACGCCCAATGCTAGCATTCGATCAACTTTGGCATATAACAACTTTTCCTTCGCCGCAGATATGGCGAAATGTCTCTGTTTTATGGCTTAGCATCCCCCACATCTATTGTGTGTAACACCAGGGCCGTCCGCCCGAGACCTTCCTTCTCATGCGATGGAAAAGCCGATATAGCCGAGTCAAGTCGCAGTTGTTGGTTCACATCCAGTGTATGTCGTAATAAGTGAGTGGTTTGAGTTTTGTCAGGAACAGTGTTGACGGACTCCAGGGTCGTGCCGGAAAACAGTGCACTGACGCATATGGTCGAACGTCATCCCTCAGTAATTCGTCGAAGTGTATGTCCCTCAGTACCTACCTCGACTGCCTGACCCTTCTCCAGAAGCTCCGCATCCGACGCGTGGCTCGCTTTCTTCACGGTGGGACAGTTGTAGCCAACTCCTCATGGAAGATGCGCTGTCGAGTAGCCAGATAATTCCGCAGTCTGACGTGGAAGGGCTTGGCATGCCAAGGAACCTTCACTTCACTATCATTACCCTGCGTGTCCGCCTCGACAAAGGATGACGTCAGTTGTGGAACTTCGGGAGAACTGTGTTTGGCGGTGCGAGTCAGCAGAATTGGGGTCATGTCTGGGGCTTGGTCATAGCTATTGATGGGGTCAGCATTGGTTCGTCCAGGTTTTAGGAGTGCCGATGGGTGGTCGCGGCACTCGCTGGCAAGTTTTTTCGCAGTTTGCAATTTGCGCAATCAGGTGCGTAAGTGTCTGCCTTCCCGCATCGGTAACAGAAGATCGTCGGTTCCGCTGGACATGCATAGAACCGATGCCCCGTTTGTCGGCAGTTCCAACAGACCGTCGGGTTTGTAATTGCTTCAAGGGATGGTCGATCAATCATTGCTTGGTTCTCAAGCTCCAATGGTGCTCCGCTCCTCGGTACTGGTACTGGGTCAGCAAGTAGGTGGTCCGCTGCCATCAACTCCGTGGTGTGATGATTTCGTGGATTTGGTCCTGTTATGCGAGGTTGTGGACGGAAGGTACCTCGCCGCTCATTCAGCTGTTCTTGCCTACGGGCATGGAGGCGTAATCCCTGTATGGTGTTGATGGGAAAATGCACAAGGCTGTTCTGAAGCTCCCAACGCATATTCTCCCTGTTAATTTCTACCAGTTCATCCTCGGGCATGGTTGTTCGTAAGCAAGTGCTCAATCGCACTATACTTGTGTAGTACTGGTCGAACGGTTCGTGAGCGCCTTGTTTCCGTTTCTTTATTTGTTCCCGTAGTTCTCTTTGAGTGAAGCCGTCATCAAATCGATTGCGGAAGGCTGCACTGAAAGAATCCCAATTGGGACGTGGCGTCGACTCCTTAAAACTCCAGTACCAGTTGGCAGCATCTCCGCTGAACAGAAGGTGTGCATGCCGGAGGAAGGCTGAGAAATCACCTCCCAGGGTGCTGGATACTAACGCCTGAATCCTGAACAGGAACCGGTCCACTGATATCGTCGAGTTGAAGCCCGTGAAGCTCAGGTGCCAACTCTCCATGACACGAGGCGTCGGGTCTCGGAAAGGTGTCAATGCGTTCACGGGGGGAATCGCATCTTCGATTGACCTGCTGTAAGGGACTGCTTCGGGGACTGGAGGTACCAACGGAGGTGCGGTGCTGTGTCGTGGTCGATACTCGGGAGCTCTGGGGTCCATTCCCGAGTTCCTTGGAGGTAGGGTCCATTGATCAGCCGGTCGAGAGTGGGGCATAGCCACACTGGGATTGGGCTCCCAGCCAAGCGGAGTTCTCACGCGGCTGGGGGGTTGGCTCATTAGAAGGTTCTGGAGCCTTCCCTCCAAGTTGCCGATCCTCTCAGACATATCTCGCATAAACGCCACGAGGGTCTCAATGGAGTGGGTGGAAGGCGCGGTTGTAACCTCGGCCACGACAACTGCAGCAGGAACTTCCCCGCCCACGGCTCCTTGCAAGTCCATCAGTGATTGGGGCGGTTCGGCATCTGGGGCCCCTTTCACCACTGCTCCACGCGTCAGGACGTGCGTTCCGAGGGGAACGTCTACGGCGGTCCGCTCTATGGGTCGCTGGCATAGTGGACAAAGCTCGGACGTCAGTAGGAGCTGTTGGACACAGGCACGATGGAACAGGTGTCCGCACTCCAATCGCACGCTGTGTACACCCTCCACTACGTCTACAAAATAGATCCCGCAGTTAGCTGGTTGGACCGCTTTGGATCGGGTCCAACGCTTGTCGGGTGTTCGCTTTGTCGCCATGCTTGTTTTTACTATATGAGGTTGGTGCTAGGTAACTAAGAGAAGAAAAAAAATGGAACTTATTCCTACTGCTATTCCTAATCTATACGTATATATATATAAAAAACTTATTAGTACTTTAGTGGCCGATTGTGGCGAGCTATTTAAGTAGAATGGGAGAAAAAAAAATGTATTTAATACACACTTTCCTTGCCAGCAGTCGACTCCTCCAAAGGGAAATGAGAGTGCGTGGTAGTCTGCCGGAGAAAGGGTGCTTTCGGCCGATTTACAAAAATTATCCCCAAACCCACATACATTACAAAACTGTCTCTAAACTACGTTAACTGACTCGACGAGACAAGTGGTAGAGCTACCGTAACAGTTTTGTACGCGGTCAAAATTCCCAACGCGTGGAAGCATTCCGGGCTCCACAACTCCAGCATACGCCACTGAACGTTGAACCGATACCACTCGTCTATCACGCAGACGAAATGAGTAGAATCCTTCCGCGACATAGAGGCAAGGTAGCCTTCTATTTTCTTGAGAGTCCAGGCCAACAGGAGAAACCCCATCGGGCTGACAGTTCCATCAAGAAAATAGAAGGTCCTTACAGGGGTCAACCTGGGACAACACATCGGAAGGATTCTGTCGCGAACAAAAAAAACAAACAAAGGAGAGCGGAAGCTACAACTCACGTGAAGCGACTGCTAGTGTGTATCACACAACTCCACTGCTCCTGTTTGTGAGGCTCGAGTACCAAGGTACCTTACATCCTCCGTAAAAGACCAACGCGTCAGAAGACGCGAATCTTTTATCCCCTTAGGGTGTTTGGGCCCCACGTTGGGCGCCATTTTAATGATTTTAAAGTCTTGATCCGAACGAGGAACTGACCTCTCATCGATTCTAGACGTTAAGTCTGAGTAGTGCCAACGGATGGTACCAACCGGTCGACCAATCCGTGCACCGTAATCCATTTTCGCGGTGGCTGCTTGTCGGCCAGCTAGATTATTAACAACTAGTATACTTGCACGAATTTTTTCAATGGATTCGAACTAGCTCGCGCATCCGGTGATAATTCTACCAATATAACAATACGACCATCCGGCAGTAAGGCGACATGACATGGTCTGTCTTTCTCATCGAGCGTCGATGGAAAGTGGGGATAAAGCGATGGACGAATTTCGATGGTCTGGCTCCGGCGTGTGTGACACTGACCTCTGTGTCGATTTGTTTGTTTATCGAGCATAAGCATCGCATCCTCAATATACAGTTAATCTGGCATTAAACATCCGTCAACTTATACCCTTCCGCGTAGTTACCGCTGAAAAAAAACGATGCCAGCAACAATATTACTAAGATGCATTTAACGCTAACTTACTGCAGTGGGAATAGTTCTAATCCTCGCACTACAACTCTACAATTGCAAAGGTTAGGCAAATTCCAGAGGCACACTCACGAGAACCGTTCACTCGCTGTGACTTTACCGAAAATTTGATATGGAGCACTTTATAGCCTCAAAGAATGAGCAACACTTTTGGGTCAATTTTTCGTTCGACTTTGCCTTTCTAACTTCACGAGCCGCTAGCAGATTCGTCGCCCGCGTGCTAAACACTGCGACCAGGAGTCAGTTTTCGTTTTTGATGCTTTTAAACGTAATCGCTGGCAGGAAAGCACAACTCTATACACATGAAACAACTCTGGATTGGAATTTCCACTGCATAGCAACCTCTACTCAACGTATTTCACTGCAACTCGGCTGCCATGTGGCTGTCCATCCTCTTTTGACATCCCACGGCAAAATTTACGTGGGATGTGCAACCGTCACGACCGACATGAGATGAAAAGCCACATAGCAGCAAGGTGTGCTGGTGGTGGTCACCCAGTGGCGTTTCCTGATTCATTACAGACCTTTCATTTCATTGGCTACTTGTGGCGAAAAAAAATTTTTTAAACATCACTTCCATATATGTAAAGATCCCTCTTAAAAACGTTAAGAAATTGTGAAGTGCCACTACCTTTGACCTACTTACAAAATGTAATGTTTCTGGCTTATATAGTTTTTGAATCGCTCTGGTGGACGGTGGGAAGCACAGATAAACCAGTGGTTGCCAGATATACATGAAAGTGTTTTTTATATATATTCTCACTGCTTTAGATCATAGGGTACTCGCATAGTATCCACGCTCGACCTAGGCTCCGGAAAAAACGGAAGAGTGTTCACCACGGGCTCAACAGTAGGTTGCAGCAATTTTCTACGTATTGATCTTAGCGAGCGCACAGACAGCTTCTTGACGTCTGTGCGACAATCAATTTACATCGCTAGTGCAAGAGTACGCACAGCTGCTGTCTGCATATACCCTGATGTAACCAATAGATTCGAACATGTCGTGCTCCGGCGAAGCCAGTCACATAAAGTAATGAATGCGATATATGCTTATTATCATTCATACGTAAGTGAAGGTTTTTTACTACATACATACCTTCCTGTCCCATACAAATTGAAACTCCCTCACCTTTCACACCGCTAGAGTATCCACACACTTCTGATTGCTCTCACTAAAATCCCACTCCCCTTATACTTTAACGAAAACTTACCCATATTATTGGAAACATACTCGTATGACTCATGAAAATTCAATAGATGACGCAAAACGTCTTATCAAACTTATACAAATTTTATTTTTCCAATCACGCAAATCAAAAAACAAACAAAAAACGTTTTGCGGTTTTAAGGCATATGTATACAATATTTCGAGGGTGAGTGTTCCCTCCTCATCAGTGTCCTACTATCTTCCCAAGTTGAATTTGAAATTGTACACAGAACAATTTTTTAATAAATCGTGTTGGATGTAGTGGAAAAGTGTTGCAAAAGTGATAATAAATTAAACTGAAAAGTTTGACAGTGATCGCAGAGTGTTGTTGTATCGGGAAAAGAAAAATGACGTGATGTGTGTCGGTTGTAAAATACCTATAGAAAGCATGCCAAGGAAGTATCCTCATGTTGAGTCTTTTATTTCGTTTAAATTAGAATTACCGCACGGAAAATTGATTTAGCTCGAGACGCAAAATTTTGTGGGAAACTTTTTTTAAATTCGAATCAACAGCTGATAATATGCCAACTTTACGTCACATCATGAAATGCTTCAACTCTCTTGATGTACTTCGCATCCATTCTCTCTGACATATGTATATGGGCAAAGCTGTCAGGCCCGGGGGAAAATTCAGATATTGTGCAACACAGGGTAAATAGAAACTATGGTTACTATGTGAATATACTATAGTGTCGACCAGAACGTTCGGGGGTTTCAAACCTTAACTTCAGATCCTAAAAGTGCCAAAAAAGACATAAGGTACGTCAAACGTGAATATTATGTATTTCATTTGGATACCTATTTTACACATATATGCGCATTTGAAATACCAGACTCAAGAGCGAGGGCCACGACTTGATAGACACGATTTATGGTAAAATATGTACTATAAAAGATTAAGACTCTGCTCTTACCTGACACATGTAAAGTACAAAGGCTAAATTATTGTGTATGCTTTTTTACTTCTTCTCTTCTTCCTCGTTGCACTACAGCCTCTCTCAAACCTTCGCTTGGGGGTCAGAAACCTCTACATCAGGGACTTTTGGTAGATGTAAGGTCTAGAAAATGCCCAAAAACTAGCTTAATTAGGTTGCAGTATAAAAGCTGAAATTTATCTATGCAAATTGAAGAGATATGCAAGTACATATTATACAAATATTTTACAGTTCAGACACTTCTGCAGGGACTCTACCAGACGTTTAAAATAATGAAGAATTAAAGTTTCGAAGTGTTAAAATTCAAGTGTAGCTATTCATCTTTATATAAGAAAATATCATTTAGTAAAATTATAGCATAAAAAGGCAATAAAAGAATTATTCATTCAAGATAACAACAGAACTGTGTTTGAGACGGCAGCAAACATCTTTATGCAATGCCGCTGGTAAATAACATTAATTGCAACTAGGGATAATTGATATAAGTTTTGTTAACATTGATTTTATACTAAATACCTAACTAACAAATTCATTTTCAGCTTCTGCCTGTTCATCGCTTTCACTTCATTCATCATCATCACCCGAACCGATCAGTGACTTATTTGGACTAAGTACAATTATTTTACAAAACCTTATTAAAATCGCAACCTATTCGTCCAGCTGTCTGTTCGTTCGTCCGTCACAGCAAGTTTTCTCGTGAATCGAGAAACGTAAAATTTGGTGAGTGAGTCGAAATTGGTGCCTCTTTTGAAGTTTCATGGAAAAAAATTATAATAGACTGTGTAAGGGGATGACCTCGAATACAGGAGTGACCTTTAAAAATATGTTCGCCAACGGTAGTCAATTTGGATATCAAATGAAAGGTCTTTAGGAGAACTTTTGAAAACAGGTCTTAAACGGAAACCTTTTGCTTCAAGACGTGTGGGGGAAGGGGAAATGTACGAAATTTTTGTGTCTCCCTCTCACTATAGGCCACTTTTGTTCCAAAAATACTGAAAAAATCAAGGAAGTAGGTTTTTATGAGTACAATACCAACAAATAGTTCAAAAGTCAATAAACTTTTTTTGATAATGATACTGTTTATCATTTTAATTTTTTATCTATAAAATCAACAACATGCCTAAGTTTTTATTAGTAGGTCTACGTGTCACTAAAACTTCGTAACAGTCGAGCTTTAAATAGCTAAATTACAGTGAATTGAACATTTACCAATTACAGCAACAAGAACAATTGATACAGATGAGATACACGTATCCAACGGACCTGGACACAACAGATATGTGGGAAAATTGACGAACATTTTCGAAACGGTTTGCAACATTCATATGTTATGATGACCACTCAAGCAATCAGGTCTACACACTGAAAAAATGGCTTGCAGCCACATAACGAAATAAAATACGTAATAACCAAGCTTTAGTTTTTGAACACAATTTATTGATTCGGTAAATAGGTCAAGTTTTGATATTCAAAAAACGCTCTTTAAGTTGCTGATTGGTTGATAAAACCCTTCTGGCAGAAACAATCTTCTGCTGCTTCAATTTACTTCTTCTCATATTTCTATTAGAAATGAACAATTTTATCATATACGAGTATTTACGTATTTCAATTGAAAATATATAGCGAGGTTTGAAGCGTATCACCAATACAGTTTAGCAATTGAACGCCTTTGAACCATTTGAAGTTTTATTTATTATCTGATATAATGCACCAATAATCTACCTTATTCTTGAGTTGAGCATTTACTCGAATGGTCGCAATGTACTTGGTTCATAAAATTTACCAAAGAAGCTTAGTTTAACATGGTGATAAATTACTGGCGTTTAATTTTCCCCCTTTTTTTGGAAACATTCGTTTACTTTTTCGGCCATATTTGTATTAATAATGAGCGGATCATATATGAACTTCTGGGCCATATTTACTGTGGTGCATAGGAATATCTGAAAAAGTGTAGAATCTTATTGTTTATTTTTGAGTTTTTATACTTTTTTAGATACTTATGTGCTCATGGGCAAATCTCACCATAAATAATGTCTGTTTTTACTTCGCCATTGATGGCCCGAAGCCCATTAGAGAAAGGAGGAGCAAACCCCTTATTTCTACAACCCACAGCCTCCATGATTCCTCATCGTGAGCCCCACAATTATATGGAACTAAATGTTCTCGGGGTTGCACATTGGGTTTACTAGTTCCCAATGATGGGACATTAAATGCCGAGAAATGCTAAAAACTGTAGGTACATCTACAGCTCTGCTACTAAATCCTACTTACGGCCCCCTTCCGTGCCTGATAACGGAATCGACGTAATAACTATGCCGCTGGAATGGAGTTTGGACGACGAGCTAACTCCCCATCCCTGGAAAACCCTACAATGTTTCAAAGCCTGCAGAAGGGCCTCAAAATGAATGGGACTCACAGCAACGACCTCGCAAATGGAAAAAGGACGTTGGATCCTGGAATGTCCGATCACTCAATGACCCTGGCGCTTTTACAACAGGCCAGCCAATGTAATTTAAAAATACTGGCAATCCAGGAAACAGGACTGGAAAAAGTATTCAAGATACAAGATCGCACACAATATTCAAAAGTGGGAAGCCTAATCGAAAATAAGAATTTGGAGTGGCCTTTATTGTTGATAGGGATTTGAACTCGCATATTATTGATTTTCAGGCAGTTCACGAACGGTTGGAGAATTCTTCAAAATCTGGCAGATAAATGTTCACGCCTCGAGCAAAGAAAAGGACGCACAAACGAATGAAACGTTCGACAGTCAACTTATTGCCTACAAACCACACAAAAATTCTGGGTGATTTCAACGCTGCAATGAGCTATCTCACCTAGGAGCGGCTGGAGGATATAGAATGCAGCATTACACAAATGACGACGACCAGCGCCTTATTGACTTTGCATGCAGCAGAAATCTAGCCATACGTTCGACTTGCTTCCCTCATCGGACGCATACATAAAATGGCCTGGGTATTACCGGGTGGTAATACACAAAACCAGATTGACCATGTTATGATCGGATCGAACAACGTTGGGCCTCGAACATACTTGACGTCCGTACATACCGTGTGGCCTACTGTAACTCCGATCGTTACTTAGTTAAATTAACCTATCGATGTGGTATGTCAAAGGCATATTCAGCGAAAACCAGCCCGCGACAAAAGTTTGACATCGAAAGGCTTCAAACGGCGTCATTGGCCAAAAATTTCACGGATACACTCGACAAGCAGCTGTCTCCCATTTTATCAGATACATCACTGAAAACAAGCGACGAGCTCTGGATGGAGGTGAAGCGGTTATTAAGACCGTGGCAGAACACACAATTGGACATGAAGCCTGGGGCAAGAAAAATTATTGGTTCAATGATGAGTGCCAGAATAGGTTAGACTAAAAGAATAAGGATACAAAGATTACCAGGATGCAGAGAGAACACTATGAAAATCTCAGAAGAGTAGCGAATAAGATAATTAGAAATACGAAAAAACAAAATACTATGACGACCAATCGAGAATCATCAATGCAAGTTTAGCGAGCAACAACACAAGGCAAGCATACAAAGTATTGAAAAACCACGCTCTGTCGTGATGACATTGGCAATATCATCACTGATGAAATTAAGATTAAGGAAAGATGGGCATCATATTTCATGAACCTCCTTAATTCTCCGCACAGCTCCAGACCATTGGAGCCTATATATGTTTCTGGAGAGCTTCTATTAGCCCACCATCTCTGGATAAAGTTTGTTTCATCATCAAAGCCCAAAAGAATAATAAAGTGCCGAGGATCGATGAGGTCCCAGTGGAGCTCATCAAATTTTGTGGCAATGGTCTTCATAAAGCTATTCACAAAGTCATCCAGCACATTTGATAACAAGAACATATGCCGGAAGAGTGGAGCTAATCAATTATATTCCCTATCCACAAAAAAGGTGACAAGCTACCGTGCGAAAACTATAGAGGCAGATCGCTACTTTGTATGGCGTACAAAATAATATCAAAAATCTTAGAAAATAAAATCAGATCATACGCAACAGTATTATTGGGGAGTATCAAGGTGGTTTTAGAGCAGATATGTTAAGCAGGTACTTGAAAAATACTGGGAGTTCCACATAGACGTAGACCAAATTTTCGTTGACTTTAAGCAAGCATACGACAATACTGATCGTAACGTACAAATAATGCTTTGCTTTGGGAGCTCAGGCAAACTAGTCCGTCTTACCAAAATGACAATGCCGTCGACGACCTTCCAAGTTCGCATCAATAACCAATTCATCAATGCCTTTGACGCAAACATCGGACTAAATCAGAGTGACGGGCTGGCCCATTGCTATTAAATTTGGCTCTCAGAAGAAAGCTAGTTTATGCGGCTGATGTCAACATTTTGTCACGGTCACTAACAATTGCCAGAGAACTCTTCCTGAAACGCGACAGTGAAGCAAAACTAGTAGGACTACAAATCAATGACTTTTCAAATACAGTATCGAAAATGTGAGCAAATTTTTTCATTTAGGCGCCAAAATAACGTGAACCGGTAATGAAAGGGATGAAATACCCCAAAAAGTACAGCTCACAAATAGAATATTGCATTTAGTTTTAACGAGCGCGAAGACCAGCTACATACACAGGAAAACAAAGATCCAAGTATACAAACCTGTGATAAGACTTATGCTATGGGTTTGAATCATAGACCTTAACCCGAGCATCCGCAGACATACTGAACACCTCAAAGGATAGGTCCTAAGGTGAAATTTCAAGCAAAGCTAGACGGAGACCAATAGTACATTCGATATAACCATGAGCTGTATGAACTTTTGACGAACCGGGGTCCTCGACGATTGTAAGACTGCGGAAGCTGCAATAGACTGGACACATGAATCGTATGCACGAAAAACAGATACTCAAAAAGATATTCGTTGGGAGAACTGAAGACCGGAGACCGTTGGGGAAGTCGAGAAAATGCTGGTCTTACTCAATGGACGAAGACAGTTCATCGCGGCCCTGATTTCAAAATTGGAGGACGTGGTCAATGTAACTAGACAGTTGGAGGCGCTTGTTGCAGGAAGCGAAAGCCCGAGAGGGGCTGTAGTGCTACGAGGAAGGAGAAGAAAATTAGAGCTTATTATTAAGCAAAGAGTCTCAGGTCAAGGTAAACGGCGAACTAACGGGCAGCTTCAAAAATGAAATCAGGCTTAACATGGGGGGATGGGCGTATCCCAATGCTCTTTAATATTGCGTTGGAACACGTCATCAGGGAAACAGCACCTGAAATTTGGTACACGAAGTTTCAATTCCACCTAATTGATGGCATACAATTATGTTGATGCCGTCAATATTATGGCACTTTAAATCATGTCAAAAGATCATTTCTGAGCTTAAGTCTGAAGCAAACCTATCTGGCTGACAATTTAATGAAATTCAAATTAAATTCGTGACTCAAATGAGGAAGAACACACCAGTCCAACAAAACCTGATCAAAGGAGACTAGAGCCTTGAAGATGTGGCTACTTTTGTTTATCTTGGAGCCAACCTGACTAGAAGAGGCACCGAAGAGTTTGAGCTTGGATGCCACATAAGTGCCTCAAATAAAGCCTTTTACTATATACTTCCCATTCTAAAGTTTAGAATTGTCACAGGAAAAATAACCTATCTATTTACGAATTACTAGCCAAATCTGTGCTTTTATATGGAAGTGAAACATGGACCCTGACGAGCGAATCCGAAAAGGCAATTAACATATTTGAATGCAAAGTACTCCCAAAAATCGACGGCGAGACTGCGTTGCAACAATGAGTTGTATGAACTATTTGACGACCCACCTATATATATCTCCTTGCGTAAAGTGACGCAAATTCCAATGGGCGGGCAATGTAGAAAGAATGGAAGAAAACCTGCTACCCCAAAAAATATTGATGAGTAGACCACAAGCTAGACGTCCAGCTGTCTCCCATTTTATCAGATACATCACTGAAAACAAGCGACGAGCTCTGGATGGAGGTGAAAGCGGTTATTAAGACCGTGGCAGAACACACAATTGGACATGAAGCCTGGGGCAAGAAAAATTATTGGTTCAATGATGAGTGCCAGAATAGCTTAGACTAAAAGAATAAGGATACAAAGATTACCAGGATGCAGAGAGAACACTATGAAAATCTCAGAAGAGTAGCGAATAAGATAATTAAAAATACGAAAAAACAAAATACTATGACGACCAATCGAGAATCATCAATGCAAGTTTAGCGAGCAACAACACAAGGCAAGCATACAAAGTATTGAAAAACCACGCTCTGTCGTGATGACATTGGCAATATCATCACTGATGAAATTAAGATTAAGGAAAGATGGGCATCACATTTCATGAACCTCCTTAATTCTCCGCACAGCTCCAGACCATCGGAGCCTATATATGTTTCTGGAGAGCTTCTATTAGCCCACCATCTCTGGAAAAAGTTGGTTTCATCATCAAAGCCCAAAAAAATAATAAAGTGCCGAGGATCGATGAGGTCCCAGTGGAGCTCATCAAATTTTGTGGCAATGGTCTTCATAAAGCTATTCACAAAGTCATCCAGCACATTTGATAACAAGAACATATGCCGGAAGAGTGGAGCTAATCAATTATATTCCCTATCCACAAAAAAGGTGACAAGCTACCGTGCGAAAACTATAGAGGCAGATCGCTACTTTGTATGGCGTACAAAATAATATCAAAAATCTTAGAAAATAAAATCAGATCATACGCAACAGTATTATTGGGGAGTATCAAGGTGGTTTTAGAGCAGATATGTCAAGCAGGTACTTGAAAAATACTGGGAGTTCAACATAGACGTAGACCAAATTTTCGTTGACTTTAAGCAAGCATACGACAATACTGATCGTAACGTACAAATAATGCTTTGCTTTGGGAGCTCAGGCAAACTAGTCCGTCTTACCAAAATGACAATGCCGTCGACGACCTTCCAAGTTCGCATCAATAACCAATTCATCAATGCCTTTGACGCAAACATCGGACTAAATCAGAGTGACGGGCTGGCCCATTGCTATTAAATTTGGCTCTCAGAAGAAAGCTAGTTTATGCGGCTGATGTCAACATTTTGTCACGGTCACTAACAATTGCCAGAGAACTCTTCCTGAAACGCGACAGTGAAGCAAAACTAGTAGGACTACAAATCAATGACTTTTCAAATACAGTATCGAAAATGTGAGCAAATTTTTTTATTTAGGCGCCAAAATAACGTGAACCGGTAATGAAAGGGATGAAATACCCCGAAAAGTACAGCTCACAAATAGAATATTGCATTTAGTTTTAACGAGTGCGAAGACCAGCTACATACACAGGAAAACAAAGATCCAAGTATACAAACCTGTGATAAGACTTATGCTATGGGTTTGAATCATAGACCTTAACCCGAGCATCCGCAGACATACTGAACACCTCAAAGGATAGGTCCTAAGGTGAAATTTCAAGCAAAGCTAGACGGAGACCAATAGTACATTCGATATAACCATGAGCTGTATGAACTTTTGACGAACCGGGGTCCTCGACGATTGTAAGACTGCGGAAGCTGCAATAGACTGGACACATGAATCGTATGCACGAAAAACAGATACTCAAAAAGATATTCGTTGGGAGAACTGAAGACCGGAGACCGTTGGGGAAGTCGAGAAAATGCTGGTCTTACTCAATGGACGAAGACAGTTCATCGCGGCCCTGATTTCAAAATTGGAGGACGTGGTCAATGTAACTAGACAGTTGGAGGCGCTTGTTGCAGGAAGCGAAAGCCCGAGAGGGGCTGTAGTGCTACGAGGAAGGAGAAGAAAATTAGAGCTTATTATTAAGCAAAGAGTCTCAGGTCAAGGTAAACGGCGAACTAACGGGCAGCTTCAAAAATGAAATCAGGCTTAATATGGGGGGATGGGCGTATCCCAATGCTCTTTAATATTGCGTTGGAACACGTCATCAGGGAAACAGCACCTGAAATTTGGTACACGAAGTTTCAATTCCACCTAATTGATGGCATACAATTATGTTGATGCCGTCAATATTATGGCACATTAAATCATGTCAAAAGATCATTTCTGAGCTTAAGTCTGAAGCAAACCTATCTGGCTGACAATTTAATGAAATTCAAATTAAATTCGTGACTCAAATGAGGAAGAACACACCAGTCCAACAAAACCTGATCAAAGGAGACTAGAGCCTTGAAGATGTGGCTACTTTTGTTTATCTTGGAGCCAACCTGACTAGAAGAGGCACCGAAGAGTTTGAGCTTGGATGCCACATAAGTGCCTCAAATAAAGCCTTTTACTATATACTTCCCATTCTAAAGTTTAGAATTGTCACAGGAAAAATAACCTATCTATTTACGAATTACTAGCCAAATCTGTGCTTTTATATGGAAGTGAAACATGGACCCTGACGAGCGAATCCGAAAAGGCAATTAACATATTTGAATGCAAAGTACTCCCAAAAATCGACGGCCCCGTAAAATAAGGAACAGAGGGGAGACTGCGTTGCAACAATGAGTTGTATGAACTATTTGACGACCCACCTATATATATCTCCTTGCGTAAAGTGACGCAAATTCCAATGGGCGGCCAATGTAGAAAGAATGGAAGAAAACCTGCTACCCCAAAAAATATTGATGGGTAGACCACAAGCTAGACGTCCAGCGGGAAGAGCAAGGGCTGTATAGGAAGATACCATAGAAGTTGACTGCAGATCCTTGCAGGGAGTGATCAACTGACGAGTAAGGTCGCGAACCGTTATGATTGGAGGCGATTAGTGCTGGAGTTCAAGGCCCGTCTTGGGTTGATGCGCCATAGATTGTGATAATGATTACAGATTACTTTGCTTATTGCTATTAATAAATTAGTAGTAGTCGAAAATAAACATTGAAAGCGGAGCAACATTAGCTTCAACGGATTGTTAGATGCAGGTCCTTATTTCATCCAGTAATTTCCAATAAGCTTTTCAAGACAAGGAAACATCTTTGAATAATTTTTAGTTACATCCCCAAGTAAAAATTATCATTATCTTTCGTCAAACATAGAATAATTCTGTTTTTTTTTCTTAAAAGAAATGCCAATTAGTATCAAAGAGTAGCTTTCCGTTTTGCATAATTTCAATCACCATAAGAAAACATTTGCAGTTTGCACTTAAGCGGCTTTCCACCTTTCGCCTTCTTTCGACTGCATAAATGCATAATCACTTCACCTCAGGATTATATAAGTTAGGAGTGAAGTCAAAAAGAACTGGCTACATTCAGTAGGACTGAAAGGTCACAATCTCTACAAGATTTTATATTATATGCTGACTTGGATAACGACTCCTTCCTTCGAACCAGTTCGCATCGCAATTGCTTGTTGGCAAAACCGTAGAAATCCACTCCTGATGGCTTATCTTCTTTGAGTGTGTCACCACACGCCAACTTCTGATACACAGCATACATGTCGCTAAAGCTTCGTTTATCAGTACTCGTATATGCTAGGGAAAACTGTATCTCATTTTCTTTTATTCCTCTCATAAGAGTAATTGCCCGGCTTAATCATAAATCGTTTATTTAAAGACTGTTATGAGAATGATTATTTTATGGCAACGATTGGGATTGTAGACTATCATGGAAATTGGATTTTATCTTATTGAAAGGTACTAACCAGAAGGCTAAGCGTGCTGGGATTGGTTGCGATAACATTTAAAGATATCCATATTATGATTCAAACTTAAATGGTTGCCGAGTTGTATTTTCTTCCGCGGTACTGTTATTTGATAGTTATTTCAAGCACATATTTTCAATAGAAACGATTAGTATGGAGTTCCAAAGAGCTTCTCATCATGTTGAGAATAGGGAATCAATCTATGCATTTATAATTAGGGCTAAAATTATCATTTTACGTATTGAATTTTCGATTCTTTCTACAACGAAGTTCAGTTCTTCCTATAAGTAAATTTTGAATGCATGTTGAATTCAAAAGCATTTAAAATTAATTTTGAATTGGATGGCCAATTTGATCAAACAAAAGTAATCACAACTCATCAAAACACTCCTGAAAAGGAGCTTTGAATATTCTGAAGGTATTGAATTAATTAAGAGGCCGTAGAACATGAAATAAAAATATTTGAGTATGTCAAAATAACTGCAAATAATGTCATTCTGTGCATATCTATTTGACGGAATAAAATTTGATTAGGTATAAGCTCCTATTAAGCTTTGACATCTAAAAACTTTTCACGTACTAATTATTAAGCCAGCTTAAGACAAAATATTATAGCACGCCTTGCATAAATTATGATTTCGTTGCGCTTAAACTATATGTGACTTCAAAATGTAATGCCATGGCAATGGTTACGTAATTGCAGTAGAAGCATCAAAATAATAGTATAACCCGATTATGTGCTAGATAATTAAACGAAGAATAGAGCTTATAATCAAGTTAATCCATATTCCATTGAATTTTTAAATAGAATCAGCATTTACTTTCTTCATTCTTACATCTTTGAAGCTAGCTGAAAACTGATTTGTAAATTCACACTGAAATATCGGAACAAGTCGGGTAGACTGAAGCACGCTCCTCTCAGAAGATGTTTGTAGTTAATCTATGATATATGGACACCAATTGTTAGTTAACTCAAGTAAAACTCCATTGAAATGTACACCAAATCTTCTTATACTCGTATCTCGAAAAACCCTCGTGCCTTAATCATTTTGGTGAGCAGGCGTGTTTTGACTCACTTGAGTCATCTTTAGTATCTAAAGAATATGGTTTAAGACTCAAGATCTTTATTTGATGATTTTCCATTTTTTACATATATACAATTCATCAATAGCTTAACCTAACAATATACATGCGGGTTGTGCCTTAGGGCTTTTCCCGGAATTTCATTATAATTTACTTTGATTACATTATAATATTCATTTTTATGTAAAAGAAAACTTGAAAATGTTGACACCCGCAACATTATCATACATTAGTAGATTATAAAAGAAGCTTGTAAAAATCATCTGATCTAGCTAATGTGTCAAACGGTTCCAGGCTGTGTTCTCAGGTTAACAGGGAGGTGTTTAGTGGGTAGTCCAGGCACGCATGGGAGTCCCACATTCTATGCATAAATGGCATTCACCTCCCTATCACAAAAAAAACAACTAGTTTTAAAATTTTAAAATTGATTTCCTTAAAATTAAGACTACCTTAAAAACTACTCATTCGCTGCGTCCATAGAGCGGTTGTCCATCGCTCTCCTGGCAACTCCCGCCTTGTGCTCCTTGGCTCTCCTGATTCGCACTTCCGCAAGATGGTACGCATAAGTCACTTTTTTCAAAATATTATCAACGTGAGCACTAAAGGTAGCTTTCCTGTCGAAAACTACCCCCAAGAACTTCGTTTGCCTAGAGCAGTGCACCATCTGCCCATTTAACTTAATCCTGGAGTCACAGATGCCTCTTGCACGACGACCAAAGTTTTTGTGGGAGTCCTTGAACACAACTAATTCACTTTTCTTCGCATTTACCTTAATTCCCCATATCCGGTAATATGCAGTAAGAGATTCCAAATATCTTTGGAGCCGCATCCTAGCAAAGCGCAAATTGTGCTAAGATAACCACACTAACAAGTCGTCAGCGAAGAGGTTCACCTGGATTCCGGGCTTATATTCATCTCTCGCACCTGGGACGTCAGAGGTGAATATGTTGAAAAGAAATGGGCCTAATGTAGATCCCTGTGGGGCCACCGAGACAATACTAAATGGGTCTGAACTAGCTCCAACAGCCACCGCAAAGGCAGTTCGTCCCCTGATGAAGCTGCCTATAATTTTCACAATGTGGGCCGGAAAGCCTAAATTTATCATTTTTAAAGAGAAGCCCATTCATCCATACAGAGTCAAGGCTTTCTCCACATCGATCAGGCAAGCTACAACAAGCTTATTGTAGCGCCAGCTTCTCGTTATATCAGCTTGGAACACGGTCATAGCATCCACCGTGGAGTGAGCTTTTTTAAAGCCAAATTGTCTTTCCGGCACAATTCTTGCCCCGGCAGAGAATCGTAGGATATCTTCAAGTATTACGCTTTCAAGAAGCTTACCAATGTTTGAAAGCAACGAAATTGGATGAGTATCGACTACGTCAGTGCTGCCCGACGTCTTGGGTATTGCGAATATTTTTGCACATTTCCATTGCTGAGGGAAGTAGCAAATGTTAATGCAGTTATTTACAATAATCTGGAGAAGAACAAAGCAAACATGGGGAAGCCTTTTGAGCATATAATTGGAGATTCAATCAACCCCTGCTGATTTTTTGTCATTTTGATCCAGTGCCAACAAAGGGAGCCTGTCAGGGCTGACAAACAGCCCATGGCGAGAAGGTGCGTCAGAGGGATTTGAAACAGAGAACCAAGTCAAGCACAATTGATCATTGTCCCTGTCGAAATTCGTTGTGATGCTGCTCACAAACGAAGTAATGGAAGAGTCCTCTCTTGCTTTCTCTCCTTGAAGAACTTTCGCAAAATGTTTTGCAATAGAGTCAGCGATGGCTTTGTCATCCATGAGCATGGATCCATCATAAGTGAGGACCCCGGGCAGCCTTTTTCTCCCCATTATCTTATTGATTTTAGGAAAGATACAGGGACCTGTTTTGATACTTTCCAGGGCCTGCTCAAATCGCTCGTTAGCAAAAGCCGTGGTTCTCCTCGAGATCATTCGGTTTTGAGACGTAATCACTAGGTGAATATGTTCATACACCCAGTTGGCCATATTTAAATTGCGGCGGTAGATTCTTGCGTGTAGCTATCTAAGCCGACTACGTCTACGATGAAGCTCCAAGATGTCTTCTGGTTAATCTTGATAAAAGTAATTTGTCGAGGATTTCTTAATGGGGATCTTTGAGATGACCGTATTTAGGGTTGAGTTTATACAAGCAACTCCCTCAACGATTTTAGGAATAGAAAAATTTTTCCATCTTTTGATCGAAATTCCTTCAATTTTCCGTCAAGGTCAGCACTTACTGCTGCCGAATCGATTCACTTGCATGGAATTAAAACTTGAGGATCTGCAACCTCAATTTTCACACCCTTTTTCACTATTAAGGTCAGCTCAACCAAAAGATGGTCAGACTCGGTGTCAAGAACTCCACACTCGAAACTCCTCCAACTGTGGGAGAGATTTACCAGATTGGCAGACACAATCAAGAAGCCAATAATACTCGTAGACGAGCTTCGGCGAGAGGTAGGCTCTTTCGGGGCAATCAATATGAGATCCATATTTGATTGAATCCAGTTAGAGATAGCTGTTCCATAGCCATTAGATACGATTTTTCCCCACGAGGGATGTTTCGCGTTAAAATCACCTCCCATGGCATAGAAATTGAATTTTTGCACAGAGTAAGCACAGTTTCTAAGTCGGCAGTGAGTTCCTTCGCCGAATATCTATGTCAGACAAACATCCCCACGAACGCAAGGGTGCACCATCCCAGCATAGAGCTTTCAGGTTATATTTGTGAGTCATAGCAACTCCAAGACTTCCCTCTGGATCATCACGCCTGATCATCTTGTATTTCCCCAGATGCACTCTGTGCCTTTCTTTGAGTCTTGTTCCCGATATAAACAAGAAGACTGGTCTATGGGCGTTCAGGTATTCTTGAACGAGATTCCTTTTATAGCGTGGAGCTAGTGAACATACGTTGAGGATGGAGAGTTTAATGGAACTCATCATGACAACATACTTTGAAGTCGAGTTCTAAGCACGCAGCTTTTTTCTCACTAGGGTTAGTGATTTTCTGTAGTGGGGAATGAAAGAGTTCACTTTTCCCATGAGTATGAACAAGTCACACCTGAAAAATTGTTGGCAGTCAGTGATCAAAACCGTATTTCGGTCATTCTGCGTCTGTTGGAGTTGTTGCATTGGTTGCTGTTTTTGTTGCCGTATGGGCTGCGGTGCAGGCTACTTCTTTGCACCTTGCAAAAGGCTAGAGTATGAGATCCCTTCACGTACAGTATTTTTTATAGAAGCGGTGATGAAATCCCTCCTTTCCTCTTTTTTCTTTTGGAGGTTCTTCCTCCTCTCATCAACTTCTTTTGGCTTAGGACAACCTCTGAAACTCGCAGGGTGCCCCTTAGCATTGCAGTTGACGCAGAAGATCTCGTCTTTTTTCTCGTCCTTCGAGATTGGACATTGCATGGACTTATGCTGCTTGTCGCATTTTACACATCTTACTTCGAGTCCGCAGTTAGAAGCGACGTGGCCAAATCTTTGGCAGTTGAAGCAGGGGGGAAGGGTAATTTTTCTGCACACGCTCCCATTGTATCTTCTGGTACAATAGACACTTTATGTCCATTACTTTTTTCACTTCAAAGTCCAGTTTGAACTGGACCAAAAAGGATGAATGTGTCCTTTTTTGCCTCCTACAGATTAAAGTGCAGAACTTTTTGCTCAGCCACGACATCATTCTCATCGTATGAGCTGTGCTCGCCTTTCAGTCTTCTTCTTCTTCTTCTTCTTAGCCCTACAGCCCCTTTCGGGCCTTCGCTTCCTGCAAACAAACTGTCTCGGTCCGTTGACTGCGTCAGCCAATTCCGAAATCCGAGCAGTGATGAACTGTCTTCGTCGACCGAGTCTGACCAGCGTTTCCTCGGTTTCCCCACTGGCCGCCGGCCTTCAGTTCTCCCTACGAATACCTTCTTGGGTATCTGTTGTTCGTCCATACGAGCCCATTGCAGCTTCCGCAGCCTTACAATGCTTGAGACCTCCGGTACGTCAAAAATTTCATACAGCTCACGGTTGTATCGAATTCGCCGTTCGTCCCGGTCTAGGTTCGCTCCGATTATTCGCCTCAGGACCCGTCGCTCAAAGGCGTTCAATATATTTGCGGATGCTTGGGTTAGGGTCCATGTTTCACACCCATAGCATAACACAGGTCTTATCACAGATTTGTATGCTTGGAGCTTTGTTTTTCTATGTATGCAGCTGGTCTTCAAGATCGTCGGAACTGAATAAAATATTTTATTTGCGAGCTGTATTCTTCGGAATATTTCGTCTCTTTCATTGCCCGTTTTCGTTATTTTGTCGCCTAAATACATAAATTCGCTCACCTTTTCGATACTGTATTCGCCAAGTGTGATATTTTGTGTATTTGGGGAATTTTTCCTTGACTGCGTCATGAGCTTTGTTTTATTTTCGTTGATTTCTAACCCTACTAGTTTTGCTTCGCTGTCCAGTTTCAGGAAGAGTTTGCCAGTTGTTAGTGATCGTGACAGAATGTTGATGTTGTCCTCATAGGCCACTACCTGGCTCGACTTGTATAATAATGTACCTCGCGTATCGACAGGTAGCTTCCGTATGACGTACTTCAGAGCCAATTTGAATAGCAATGGGGCCAGCCCATCTCCCTGCTTTAGTCCGATATTTGTGTCAAAGGCATCGGTGAGTTGGTTATTGATGCGGACTTGGGAGGTCGTCAACGTCATTGTCATTTTGCCAAGACGGACTAATTTGGCTGGGATGCCAAAACCAAGCATTATTTGGTATAGTACGTTACGATCAATACTGTCGTATGCTTGCTTGAAGTCAACGAAAATTTGGTGTACGTCTATGTTGAACTCGCAGCATTTGACAGTGAACAATTGTTCTGTTGTTGACCTACCTGCCCTAAAACTACCTTGATACTCCCCAATAATACTGTTGGTGTATGATCCGATTTTATTTTCTAAGATTTTAGAAAATATTTCGTACGCCATACAAAGTAGTGATATGCCTCTATAATTTTCGCACTGTAGCTTGTCACCTTTTTCGTGGATAGGGAATATAATTGATTGGCTCCACTCTTTCGACATATGTTCTTGTTCCCAAATGTACTGTATGACTTTGTGAATAGCTTGATGAACACTACTGCCACCATATTTGATGAGCTCCACTGGAATCTCATCAATGCCCGGCGCTTTATTATTCTTTTGGGCTTTGATGAAGAAACAAACTTCATCCAGAGTTGGTGGGGCCAATAGAAGCCCTCCGCAGACATCTATAGGCTCCGATGTTCTGGAGCTGTGCGGAGGATTAAGGAGATGCTTGAAATATGTTGTCCATCTTTCCTTAATCTTGATTTCATCAGCGATTAAATTGCCGCTGTCATCACGACAGAGCGTGATTTCGGGCTGATAACCACGTTTCAGGCTTTTCACTACTTGGTATGCTTGTCTTGTGCTATTGCTCGCTAAACTTACATCTATACTTCTCAAGTGGTCGTCATAGTATTTTCTTTTCTCAATCCTAATTATCTTACTCGCTACTCTTCTGAGATTTTCATAGTGCTCTCTCTTCGTCCTGGTTTTCCTACCTATGTATTCTTTGTACGCCTGATTCTTTTCATCTAACGTATTCTGGCACTCATCATCGACCCAATCATTCGTCTTGCACCGGGCTTGATGTCCGATTGTCTGTTCTGCCACGGTTCTGAAAGCCGCTTTCACTTCCATCCAGAGCTGGTTGTCGAGGGTCTCCGTGAAATTTTTGGCCACAGACGCCGTTTGGAGCCTTTCGATGTCAAATTTTTGTGGCGGGCTGGTCCTCGCTGAATATGCCTTTGACATACGACATAAATAGTTTAATTTGATCAAGTAATGATCTGAGTTACAATTGTCTCCTCGGTATGTACGGACGTCAAGTATGCTCGAGACCCAACGTTGTTGGATCAAAACATGGTCGATCTGGTGGTGCTATCTGGTGATATCCAGGTCATTTTATGAATGCGTATATGTGGGAAGCAACTCGAACGTATGACTAGATTTCTGCTACATGCAAAGTCAATCAGGCGCTGGCCGTTGTCATTTGTTTCATCGTGGAGGCTATATCCTCCAGTCGTTCCCCAATGAGATAGCTCATTGCCAACCTTAGCGCTGAAATCACCCAGAATAATTTTTGTGTCGTTATTGGGCAATGAGTCGACCAGTCTTTCCAGGTAATTGTAAAACAATTCCTTCGTTTCTTCGTCCTTTTCTTCCGTCGGGGCGTGAACATTAATCAGCCAGATTTTGAAGAATTCCGCTTTTATACAGATCGCACACAACCGTTCATTGACTGCATTAAAATCAATAACGTGCGATTTGAACTCCCTATCCACAATGAAGGCCACTCCAAAATCTTGTTTTCCAGTAGGCTTCCCACTTTTAAGTATTGTGTGCGATCTCATGTCTTGAATGTTGTTTCCAGTCCAATTCGTTTCCTGGACTGCCAGTATTTTTAATTGATATTGACTGGCCTGTTGTAAAAGGTCCTTAACAGCGCCAGGGTAATTGAGTGATCTGACATTATCCAATGTCATAGTCCTTTTTTCGTTTGCGAGATCGTTGCCGTGAGTCCAATCCATTCCGAGGCCTATCTGCAGGTTTCGAAACAATTGAAGATTTTCCAGGGACGGGGAGTTAGCCCGTCGCCCAACCTCCATTCCGGCGACATGGTTATTACGTCGATCCCATTATCAGGCGCAGAAGATTCGCCTTCACCCTCTTACGTCCTCACAAAGGAGGTGTAAGCAGGATTTAGTAGCAGAGCTGTGGATGTATTTACAGTTATGAGCATTTCTCGACATTTAATGTTACATGATTGGGGAACCAGTAAACCCAATGTGCGCCCCGAGAGCATTTACTACCATTTAGTTTGGGGGGGTTTGGGATGAGGAATCATGGAAGCTACGGGTTGAGGAAACAAGGCATGCCCTCCTCCTTTCTCAAACGGGCTTGGGACCGTCTATGGCGGAGTTTCGCCTTTTAGTAGGAGAGTCAATTTTCTCTCTCCTGGAAGCGTATTGATTTAGCAAGCCACCTTCGCACACTTCAGAAAATTAAAAAGGCTGGGGTGATCCTCAGCCGTTTTCGGGTGGAGCGAAGTTCGTGAGGAGCTGTTCACCATCGCGTTAAACTCTGGCTCCTTTGCCGAGTTTCGTGCATACCCTTTTGACACTATCCCTGAAAGTCTTCAGGTCAAGCCTATAGCACACTATGGGAGGCACCTTCTCCTTTTTGATAGCAGCCACGCTTGGCTGCTGGGGCTTCGATTTTCCTTTATTTCCCTCTAGGCCCGGCCTTCCACCCGGCTTCGGTATGGACCCATAAAAACTAGCGGAAGCTATTTTTGTCACCTTTTTGAGCTGGGGAAAATCCCGCTCGCTCACTTCAAGGGTCTTTGATACTTTCGATGTGGGCTCCTGCGTTGGAGACCCCATCGGCCTCTTCCTGGCTTCCGGCTTTACGATAGCTTCCAACCCGTCACCACTGTCCGTGGAACTTCCACCCTCATCCATCTTCATATCACTGGAGACCTCCGGCACTTGTAGTTGCATCTTGCATCTAGCAAGCATGTCGAGGATAAACTCCTCCTTTATGTCTCCCCCCCCCAAATTTCTCGCAGAAACGCTGCAAGTTTTTTCTTGCCTTCCCCGTGAAGTTGGATTCGCTTCAGTCGAATGGTGTGGTATAGTACTAAGTAAATTGGTTTGGAATTTGTCATACGTTATTCGTTGATTATGTTACCGTCCGTCTTTCTTTATTTATATATTTCAATTCTTTCTAGGATGTCAAGTCTCAGTTCTTACTTTGTTTGTGGAACAAAGTCAATGAGTTTATCATAGCGTCAAGCTTCCGTGCGTGGTTTTATAGGTGCGTCGCGTTTTTGGAATCTTCCTAGTTGCATAAAAAAGTCAAAGTGCTGTTTACATCTGGTCATTAGCTCTCGCGTTAAAGCGCATATATCAGTATTTCCACAAGTGGAAATTTCGAATAAATATAGGGTGGTCCAACCATAATGCACGATGTTAATTGTGAGTCACGACTAAACGTCAAGTTTTGTGCCCAACTTAATTTGACATTTCTTTATATCAGTGTTTGACAAATTCAACCAAAGAGAGGTACACAATGGAGCAGCGCGTTAAGGTTGTTGAAGCCTTTTGCGCAAATGGGCGTTCAAATCAAAATGCATTTCGTGCTGTTCATGATTTTTTTGGTCAGCATAATCGACCAAATATGTAAACAATTAGCAGAATTGTGCGCAATTTTTAGCAAACTGAGTCTGTAGGAAATGTAAAATCACCTGTGCATGCTCGCTCAGTTCGTTCTGCGTAAAACATTGCTGTTGTTGGCGATAGTGTGGCAGAAGAGCAGTCAACCTCGACTCGTCGTCGTGCCCAACAATTGAACATCTTACGAACATCACTGATGCGAATTTTGAATAAAGATTTGAATTTACTGTAAGCGGTTCAATACACTCAAGAGCTGAAGCCTACAGACCATTTCAAGCGTCGGTAATACGCCGAATGATTGGTTGAACAGACAGAAGGGAATGGTGATTTTACAAAGAAAATCATCTTCAGCGACGAGGCTTACTTTCACCTCAGTGGATTCGTTAACAAGCAGAATAACCGCATTTGGGCATATGAGAATCCGCGATTGATTGTTGAAAAGCCGATGCATCCACACAGAGTGACTGTTTGTTGCGGTTTATGGGCTGGCGGCGTCATCGGGCCGTACTTCTTCGAAAATGAGGACAGCCAAGCAGTTAGCGTGAATGGTGTTCGCTATTGCGAGATGATAATGGCCTTCTTGTGGCCAGAAATTGAGGTTGTGGACCTAGGCGATATGTCGTTCCAACAGGATGGTGCCACTTGCCACACAGCCAAGGAAACAATGGCTCTTTTGCGTGAGAACTTCAATGGCCGTGTTATCTCACGTTGTGGCGATGTTAATTGGCCGCCACAATCATATGATTTGACACCGTTGGACTTCTTTCTCTGGGGATATTTAAAAGAAAAAGTGTACGTCAATAAGCCGAGAATAATTCAAGAGCCAAAGGATGAGATGATTCAGCACATTAACGACATTGAACCACAATTATGTCTCAGAGTCATTGAAAATATGGACCATCAGATAGAAGTATTTCACCGTAGCCGTGGCAAACATTTGGTCAGTATTTTGTTTCACACATAATTGTCATAGATCATTCTATTATAATAAAAAATATCAACATAATTCTCTGAAAACTTTGTGTTTTACTTACAATTAATATCGTGCGTTTTGGTTCGACCACCCTTTATTATTAAAAGAAGAACTCGCTTTTCTATGCAAGCAAAAATTAATGGCTAAAGCTCGGATTTCGCCAAATCATCTAATCGCTCCACATTTCAACTGAGTTCAAGCTGTAAGCAGTCATGCTGCCTTAGCCTTCCTACTATGTGGTAATGTATGTATTGTATTTCTTCTCTAGATATTATGTTAACTCGTAAGTAATGTATAAGCTAGGTTAACTTTGTTTAATTTTAGGCTTAAAATGTTGTTGTATTATCATCATTAAAGTAAACGTACTCTTCAGTACACCTAACAATAAGCTAAACATCATAGATAAAATGAACTCTTGTTCAAAACACTATATGTTTTGTGAGCATTTGTAACTAGCCGTGATGCCAATAAGGCGAAAAATCGTGAAGAAGGGCATAGATTTCTCATACTCCCGATAAATACTCCCATTTCATGACTTGTTCTTAAAAGTTCTCATCAAAACCTTACATTCGATACTCTACATGACCATCTTTGGTGAAAAATTTTCTTATCTTTTCTTAAGGATGGTTCCCCTTAAGAACCTTTGAAAATGTTGTTGATACCTAAGCTATCACTTCTGATAATATACAGCATCTGAATAATAAGTAACCGGACTCACCACAGGAAATTTTTTATTGGCAAAATATGTACAATTTTTCTTTAGAAATCTTCAAAGTAGTCCCCATTGGAGTCGATAACATGCTGATACCGGATTTTCCAATCCCCGAACGCTCCCTGGAAGTCGGCAACCTCGATGCTGTCTAGAGCCCTCGTCGTAGCACGTTGAACGTTTTCCAGAGTACCAAACTGCGTCCCCTTAAGGTGTCTCTTGATCTTGGGGAATAGAAAGAAGTCCGCAGGTGCCATATCCGGGCTGTAAGGAGGCTGTGGCAACGTTGCCCTCGACTGTTTGGCAGGTGTGCGACGGAGCATCGTCGTGATGGAGGATCCACGAATCGGCAATCTCCGAACGGACTCGGCGAACCCGGGCGGTTAGTCAACGGAGCACCTCTCTGTAGTACTGGCCGTTTACAGTTTGGCCGGGTTTCACAAACTCTTTGTGAACAATGCCTTTCACGTCAAAGAAAGCAATGAGCATCGACTTCACCTTCGATTTTTTCATGCACGCTTTTTTCGGTCGTGGTGACGCCAGTGTGTGCCACTACTAACTCTGCCGCTTCGTCTCAGGATCGTATTCGAAAACCCACGTCTCCTCTCCTGTAATAACGTGGTTAAAAAACTCTGGTTCGGATGCTCGATCGAACGCTCCATTTTCACTCTGACGACGTAACTGAACACGCACTCCGCTCTCGCTCGATGCTATCTCTCCAAGCGCTTGGAGGCAACCGCTGCAGCCCGGTTCCCTTTACCTAGACCCCCACCACTACTACAGCACCAGATACCGGTTAGCAGACGCTTTGACGGCGCGGGCAGGCTCACTCTGGTTACTTATTATATTTAGTTTGTTACCCGTAGCTTTTGTAGTTATGAGAAAAACCTGTTTTAACACACAGATGATTAAGTAAAATATATATTGCCAGACTATCGTCAATATTAAATGAAAGTTCTATCACGTTATTTCAACATATTACGTTATTTCAACATATTATAAGTTAAACGTTAATATATATATATATATTATCTATCCAAATATATTTATATTTCCTCTAGGATCTGACTGAGGCATGCCCCATTCAATGACTTTCACATTGAAGTCTCCCCCAACGATAACGTGCCATGCTGTGTTGGAGGTAGCGTCTACAAGAGCATCAAATCTGGCTTGAAGGAAGGCAAAGAGTTCTTTGGTGTTAGGTGTATACTAGGGAATGTTGCTCCTTTACACCAAACCCACAGAAAGACATCCCCCCGTCCATGGCTCTGCTCTTGCAAATGGGTGCTGCCTCGAACCTAAATGGTGGTAATACAAGCTTGTCAGGGTAGCATGCTGATGAACTCCTACCATGATGCTGCTCGCTGTGCAGCACTATGTCAGCTTTGATTCCATTCATTCTGCTCCAGAAGGGTGACTATACTGCGGGGATATGGATCATTGAAATGATGCTTTGACAGTAGTTAGGGCCTATTTGAAGACTCAACGCTTCTTTGTCCCTATAACATACTTGAAGTCATCAATACTAAGCTTAATACCAGACAACTCAATGTAGCTACAACGTGCATTGTTTCATTTTCTGACCCACTTAGCCACAATTTTGGCATGGTGAACTCATTTCAGGCCCCTTGCATCCTTTTGCGGTATGGCTATAGCCAAGGCATTTAAAGCAATGAAGATGTACTTCTCTTCACTACATCCTGCAGTTTACTCAGTCAATTCTTATTCTGTCCTATCTAAGCATTTGTTGCGCATACGTAAAGCTATTTAAACTACAATGGGAGGGACATGTGCAGAGAAAGGAAGAGTATAGGCTTCCCAGACGAAACGTCCGGTTGGCAAACCGAGGAAATGATGGAAACTTCAATCGATCCTGACAGCAGATCCTTGCTTAGGAATTTCCGAATGATCGCAACCTCGTTCACCAATTGGGATTCCTAAGCAAGGGTCTGCTGTCGGGAACCACGACAATTGCAGACAACCACTGCTGCACGCAAAGGGAAAAAGGAGAGCTATATCATAAATGATGATGAAGTATTTGTTTTGCTTCCAGTTAAAGAACGTTGACGATGGCCATGCGTTGCACCTGCAAATTTCTTTGGTGGGCCTCTGTTTAACCTAATTTAGGCCATCTTCCTCCTTTTCTCTCTATCACCTTTGATTGGGCTAAGACATACCTTTTGCTGATGATAGGCGTTAGGACAGATGGCACTTAACCAAGTAACTCGGCCTTATTCTCCACCTCTGTCCAAACCCACATGGGTCTAAATTGTTAAATCCTTTCTAGGAACTCTTCGAGTTCCAGGATGTCGTTCATGATATTAGTTTTCCACTCTTTAGGACGTTTCAGCTGGTTTTTAATTGCTCCACGACCATTCCCACTTTTTGCAAGAGCTGCGTTTTTTCAGCACTGTAAAAACCATCATGCTCTTCAGCATCCTCCCTGGAGAGAAGCTTTCCATATTTACATCCCGTCTCTTAGTCGTTTTGGTGATTAAGGCAGCAGCGACATATACCAGCATAACCTTGGTTTCCACTTCTCGGCACGGTTATATCAGACGATGTGCAACCCATGAACTGATCCTGAAGAGAATATCTCCTTCTTAGCACTACAGCCCCTCTCGGGCCTTCGCTTCCTGCAAATAGCGCCTCCAACTCTTCGGTCCATTGGCTGCATCCTCCAATTTTCCGAAATCCGAGCAGCGATGAACTGTCTTCGTCAACCGATTCAGACCAGCGTTTCCTCGGTTTCCCCACTGGTCTCCAGCCTTCAGTTCTCCCAACAAATACCTTTTTCGGTATCCGTTGTTCGTCCATACGATTCATGTGTCCAGCCCATTGCAGCTTCCGCAGTCTTATAATCGTTGAGACCTCCGGTTTATCAAAAATTTCATACAGCTCATGGTTGCATCGAATTCACCATTGATCCCTGTCTAGCTTCGCTCCGGTTATTGGCCTCGGGACCCGTCGCTCAGAGGTGTTCAATTTATTTGCGGATGCTTGGATTAGGGTCCAGAAAATAGGTGCATCTTAATACTATCTTCCCTATAAAATAAAGAAATTTGAGATTTCAAACGAAAATTTTCAATTAGTCGATTTTAACCCGAATTAAAAATTTTTTAGTCATTTATGTCAACCCTTGAAGTTGCTCCTAAAGCGATCAAACCTTCTCTCATCCAATAAGTCCCTGTACAAGTTCGTAGGAAAAAGCTGATCACCAAGTGACTTTTATTGATTGAGCTTATATGGGGTTTGCTATGAATATAATTCATGGATACAAAAACTAATTGAATTTGCATGAAATAAAAATTGAAAATCGACCCTCCCAACTTGCACGTTCATATCAGTTGATGCATAAACAATAGGCTGATACCTGAAGAGAATACGAGTGCACCTTGAAACTATGCTCCAAATCAAATAAAAAAAATTTACAAGTAAGATTTCAAATGCAAATTCACACTCATTCAATTTTATCCGGGGTAACAAAATTTTTTCATCATTTACGTTTTATCTACCGCCAGGTTGCATAGATGCTTGATGACGCCATATACTTGTGAATTTCTTCCTGTTACAGTAAAGATCATTAACACACAGGTACTTGTAGTGACGCAAGTCACTCCTGAGACTCTCCCTTTTCTGCTGACCACTGGCCACAGCTACTTATTGGTTATTCATAGCAAACCTTCGAAGAAAGCTCTTCTCCTATCCGCAATCAAGGGATTTTTTGGTCTGCGGGCATTGTCGAAAAGTTGACAACCAAGAATTGAATTTTAAAGATATTTATATTGAGGACATATATCGAAAGCACTTGGTGCAGGTACAGAGAAGAGGAGAGCTGAGGACGGCATCTTCATATACGACAGTCTCTGATTCGGTGGTGAGAGTTATTGCAGGCGTGATACCTGCTACCCTGTTTGCAACAGAGCGCTACGCTATTCACTTACGTCGAAGTGAGGACTCAAGGGAAACGGTTGCCCGCAAGGAAAGATAGCGCTCACTCCACGATTGGCAGCAGTGTTGGGTGAGTTACACGTTGGGTAGGTGGACTACGTGCCTCATCCTGGATCTGAGTCCATAACTAAATCGAAGGCATTCTGAGACTGACTTCTATCTGACCCAGCTTTTCTAAACTGGAATGAAGAAGATATCATCCGTTTGATGATTGATTTCCATTACGATTGCGTTATGGTCGCTATCGTAAGGAAGCAATTGCAGTTTCCGTTGAGGACTATTAAAGCTGAATTCAAATCTTGCGTCAGCAATGCAAAGGTCCAAATATTAATTTGTCCTGGGGTATGTTGGGAGCTCCGACCCATACAGATTGCACCTGAATTCAATTTGGTTCCCGGTTATCCATGATTTCAGCAATACAACTCTTGGATTATTGGTGGTGTTCAGCCATTATGTATGTTTGTCATTCAAGTCACCGGCAAGAATATAATAACCTTGCACCCAATTCAATTTGAGTATTTCAAATAAGGAATTGAGCTCTTCCTTGAATTTGAGAACATTGCGACCAGTTGCATAAGCAGAGGTAACGAAGAGGTTATCCTCACCTGGCAATGAAATTTTGATAACGGACACCAAGAAATTCAAAGTTTTTTAATTCGACTTTTTCAATATTTTGGAAACAATAGGGTCTACAAACCAATATCCCGGTGCCACCTCCCCCACCACCATTTACCCTATCGTGTTTTACGAGTGCAAAATCTTCGAATGCTATGTAGCGCCATGAATTGAGGTGGGTTTCAGTGAGAATTATGATGTCAGGCTGTTGCTTAACAATAAATTCAAGGAGATAGTCACGTCGATGTAAGGTAACAATAGAATTGACATTTATCGAGATGATGCAAAGCCTATCTTTGGGGATGTGAATGGATGACAAGTTATTTTGAGGCATGTGAAAGACCTAAACACTGAATAACAAAGTTTAGTTTTGAATCTTGTTTACCGTTTCTCCCTGATAAGGAATTAAGTTGCGGGTAAATTCTGATAAGTGGCTCATTATTGTCAATTATATTATTTACATTATTTGCAGCATTTTCTACTGGTCCTCTAGCGGCCAGTACAAATGATACTCCGGGCTTGACGAAGGTATGACAGTATGGTGTGTTGTATCGAAATAAAAGTTATATGAAAAGCTATATTACAGTTAAGTAGAACAAGTATAACAATATTACGGAAGGCTCTTGTAACAACTATGTACTCATCTCGACTCAGTCTCAAGCAATATAGTATACAACATGGCGCAGCCAGATAATTGATAAAATATGAGTATAGTACAGTGAATCATTTTCATTAGTGAAATTTAGTAACTCAAAATGGATTTCAAAAAGCCGACCCAACTTCAATTAGAAGTTGATTTTAAGGATAATTTTAAGAAATTCATGGCTTTCTACGATTTATACGCGATCACAAGTAAAACCGTTAAAGAAGAAGAAACGGTACAAGTGGCACGTTTCTAAGTTGCGCTGGTGAAGAAGCGATTGAATTGTTCAACACATTTAATACAGCATAAGCCGGTCGAAATAAAATTGATTCTGTAGTTAAGGCGTTTGAAGAATATTTCGATCCGTGAACAAATGAAGTGTATGAAAGGTTTAAATTTTATTCGAGGTAACAACCCGACGGCGAACCTTTTAACCATTTCATGGCGGATAATCCAAAATTGTCGAGAAGTTGCAATTTTGGTTCTGAAAAAGATAAAATGTTTGGTGATCGAAATGTGATTGGTATTTCAGATTCAAAAATCAAAACTAAACTTATCAAAATCTATGAACTCACACTGCAAAAAGCGAAATTTATTGCAGGGTGAGCGAAGTTAACGATTCACAGGCAAAGCAAATGCATACACCCATCCATGAAGTCAAAAAACCTTGGGAATCGAAGAAGCAATCCACAAAAGCAACTAACCAGTCAAGTTTACTAGCGAAGCAAAAGTAACAAGACAAGCAAAAGCAACAAGATGAACACAGTACGCAGCAGAAGGTATCGTGCAAAAAGTGTAATAGAACACATCCAAACAACAAATGTCCAGCTTATGGTAAAATTTGTTTTAATTGTGAAAAGAACAATCACTTTTCTAGTGCATGTTTAACTAGAAAAAATACTGTGAGTGAAAAAAATTCAAATACTCCTACATTTTAAATAGACATGTTAAGCCAAGATCTATAGAAATTCGATTAAATCAAAACTATTACCAGTGACCGCTCGATTAGAAGCCTATGGAGGCCAGCACATAAATGTGTGCAGAATATATTATGGTTGCAGGAAAAGGCTATCCAATTTTTGGGGGTTTTTTGTGGTAGGGACGTGAATGCCCATTTACGCGTAGAGTGTGGGACTCCCATGTTCGCAAGAAGGCGACTGGACTACCCACTAAACACCTCCCCTGTCAACCTGAGAACCTAGCCTGGAACCGTCCACTTTTGGGGTTAGAAATGTTGTTAAAGCTAAAGTTAATAAAAAAGGAAGAAGTTCTCCCAGTAAATGAAATACTATTATCTAATAACATGGATGAATTTAAAGATGCAAATGTAGATTTGTTTAGAGGGAAAGGAAAGCATCCGGAGGCTTGAGAACTGAAACTTAAGCCGAATGCTGTTCTGGTGCATTGGCCATCGAGAAAAGTGCCATTTTCTTTGCGTGCAAGACTTAAAAATGCTCTCGACAATATGGAAAAAAGGGGCATTATACGGAAAAAGGAAGTTCCTTTGGATTAGGCACACAGTATTGTAATTGTGGAAAAGAAGGATCAATCACTGGGGATATGTCTTGGTTCTAACGACGAACAAAAAAATACAATTTGAACATAATTTAATACCATTCTAGATGATTTGAGAGCCGCGATGGGGAAAATGATCTCAAAGAAGGGTTCTGGCGAATTCCTCTTACAGAAGGCTCCATGAGTTTGACTGTTTTTAATACGCCGCTTAGCATATATGAGTTTACTGTACTTCCATTTGAAGCTAGTATGGTTCCCGATAAATTTCAAAAATTTATCATGAAATATTTTGGTGATTCGCCTGGGGTACCGTATGAGAAAAACTATTGAAGAATATGACGCGAATATGAATCGGGCTTTAAAAAGGGCCAGGGAAGTAAATGCAAAGTTTAACGGAGAAAAACTGCAATACTGAGGCAAACAGATGAGTTATTTGGGGCACACTTTTAATGAAGATGGACTTTAACCAGATCCGGGCCGGATTAAGGCTATCATAAAACTTAAAGATCCAGAAAACCGAAGGGTCCTGAGAAAACTCTAGGATCACTAAATTATTTAAGGTAATTTATTCCAGCATTCCCCGAGAAAAATGTGCCTTTAAGAACATTGTTGAAAAAGAATGTTGAGTTCCAGTGGTCTTCGTATCATTCCGATGCATTGAAATCAATTAAAAATAAACTAGCAAATAGAACCACATTACATTCTTTTGATCCGAAAAAGGAAACCACTATTCTAGCAGGTGCTTCAAGAAATGGGTTAAGCTGTTTTATTTCTCAAGAGGAAGAACCAATTGCATTCGCATCTAAAAGTTTATCTCAGGCTGGAAAACTATTCACACATAGAGAAAGAGCTTTTAGCGATAGTCTTTACTACGAATAAGTTTCACTATTATATTTATGGACAAGATTTTATAATTCATACGGATAATAAACCCTTATTATCTATATTGAATAAACCTATGAGCATTATTTATTCCACAAGATTACAAAGAATGTATACCAAGTTGTAAAAATATGACTTCGAGGTGAGGTATATTCCAGGGAAGTCTTTACTAGTTCCTGATCTTTTGTTTAGAAATTTTATCGAAGATCCACAAGCCAAAATGGATGATATACTGACAGATCTAGTTCATTCAGTTGAGTAGAGTATACGATGAAGAAACAGATCATAAAGTGTGTAGAAGAAGGTCAAATTACCAAGCAGTTAATTGAATGTTGTGTAAATAGTTGGCCAAATTCGAAAGATAAAGTGCCGGATAACATAAAATATTTCTGGAATTTAAAAGACTAGTTGTATTTTGAAGATCATGCATATTGCAGTTAAGTATTACAATATTGCGAAAAGTTCTTGTAAAAACTATTTACAACAAGGCGTACTTGTGGTTGTTGTGGAATAAATTTTAATTTTGCGTCTTGATATCGGGAGCATCCTCAATATGATACTGGATGACCAAAAACACCGCAGTTAACGCAGTATAATTTATCTTTGGGCTCTGTCTGAGCCAATTTGTACTTACTGAGAGTATGAACTTTCTTGCATTTGACGCACCGATAGTGCATGGCGCAGTTGGCAGCCGAATGACCAAATCTTTGATACCGGTAACATTGGTTGACTTCTCTTTTCTGGAGGCGTTCCTACCTCACCACACTGGAATTCAAATACCTTATTTGTTGAAGGGCACTTGGACTGCGCTTACTTGTAATTAATGCCAGTTAAAATGGTAAATTCTTCGTTTCTACGGTCTACCTTCTTATCGCAAAATTTTTGACTGAAATAAATTCAATTTCTGGTGCAGCTTCTTTGAGCACCTGAAGAAGATCAACCATATCCTCTCCGCAATTCAAACCACTCAACAAAAAGGTCTATTTTTTTCATTTTTGGAGGTAGAGGTGAAGGGTGGAACCTCTCCAGAATGCAGCGCATCTTTGGCCGATTTGAAAACAACCTAAAAGTTAGTTAGTTTATTTTCGGCTGCCAATAGCCGTACCATAACTTTTCCGCTTTGTCAGAACACGCTGATTTGCGGAACTTTTTCTGCCTTTTTGGAAGGTTTTTCAGAGGAACCAGCAGAACTGCGGGTTGGTTTCTTCTCCTTATTTTTATTTTTTCAGTACTGAATAAAATTTAAATCATTATCTTGATTAGAATTAGCTTCGATGTTTTCTTCAACTTCCATTTCTTTGGTTAATCCCTCCAGCGCAGCAAAATAGTTTTGACTCTCGTTGGTACCACCAGCAATTAGAACTTCTTCTAGAAGTGCTTGCTTTGCACTTTTTAAGCCTTTGTTACTTGTTGCACTTGATTTTGCGGCTGCGTCATTTAAGGTTTCATCCCTTTCTTGAATAGATCTTTGAGGGACTGTATCTCTAGCTTTAATTCGTCATATTCTTTTTGCAGCTGGATTATTTGTTGATTGTCCGCTATTATTTGCAGCTTGCATCCACCATCTACGGAGTTTTCATCGTTTAGCTTTCTCTTGGTGATTATCGCCAGTTTCGTATTCGACGTTTCCCCAGGTTGCCCTAACGGTGGGAAGCCGTCGAGCTCCTCCACACCAGCGGTCCTGAAGTTTGCTTGGGGTTTTCGGTTTTCTTTACCAATCAAAGTAAAATAATATTCGATAGAAATTTCCTGAGGCGATTGCTTCGACAATATAAGCTTCTTCCGATGAAAATAACCTTCGGACTGACGTTTTTTTAAAAAAAATTAATTTAATTTTTAGTTTTCATTCATATTTATAAAAATGTTGGCGACGATTCCTAAAAAAAAGTGAAGCATCGTTCTGTTTTCGCAAACTACTTGCTTTTTTGAAAGCTTGAAAAATTAATGCTACCTTATGTTATCATAATGAAATAATTGACTCAAGCAAACCAGCTTATATTAAATTAATAAGCTGGTTTGTTTGAGTGGCTTTAAAAGGAAGAGCCACCAATAATATGTTAATCTAACAAAATATTTCCTATACTCCTTACTCTAGCCAAACACATCTGCATAAACGAACCATTTATATTATCCATAGCGTTAAGATATATTCATAGTTGTTCAAATATTAGCCTAAAAGAGTCAATAGCCTCAGCCAATATATGTGTGATTGTTGGGCGCATTTTAACTAGATTCTAGTCTCTATTGTCATGGATCATCACGCTTCGTAATATCAACCCCAAGTAGTGCCCATAACCCGCACCACATCAAATTAAACTTGACATTCAGTAATTGCTTTATTCATGGATAAATTTGATGTAAAATTTTATCATGTTAAATTTATTAGAACGATTTGGGTAATAAATCAATATAAAGCACTCTAAGCATCGCTTGAAGTATGAACACTTACCTCGATCAAAATAGGGAAATGAAAATCGATTCAAGATGATATCGTTTCTATTATATTACGAGTATCGAATAGAGGATCTGTAAGAATGTAGGCGCATGTAGAGCAATAAATAATTTGAGTCATTTTAAGATATACGTATGAAGAACTTTTGTTGTATGCTGATGCCAATATCAAATGTAATAATGTCAATGAAACATCCAGCTGTATTGAGAAAACTATGGTGAAATATCCCATCAAGTTTTAATTTGGTTGATATTAGTATTTACGTTATTTAATTTCGATATTAATTTGAAAAAATATTTCTGGGCTCACTCTCAATTATAACATGCATTTGGTGATTATGAAGAATAGAATAGAAGTAGTGAAAATATCACTGTTTCTATTCTATTCTTCATAATCACCAAATGTACGAGTATGCATACAATCCACACATTGCATAGCCTTTATGCATGCAAATGTTTTATATGGATACGTAGTACATACTTCCGAGTCACCCAAACAACTATTAAATTTATTGTCTCCCTGGCCTTCGTCGATTTGCCAAACATGCAATAATTGCAATCGACTTCCTACCACAAAAATTCATTGCCAAATATATTTTTCATTTGCTCTTCCCCAAAACTGATTCTTGCACTCATGCTGCAGCATTAAAGTTTGTCCAGTTAGATTACTCTATCCAAAGTTTCACATATGTGTATAGTCTACATTTATCGATATCATAAAACTACAATAGGATGCAACCCAGAACAACTCTCCTGAAATTCTAAAGGGAGAATGAACGTTTGAAAAGGATGCGAAAGCAAAAGAGAAAAACTTTCAATGTAACACACCAACTTCGTGACGTATCTTCAATATTAAAATGTATACACAAATAGTCTACACGGAAGTGAACAAACACAAGCGAAAAGTTGCGAAAAACATGAAAGTAGATTTGGGAAAATATCTTCGCAATGTCGTCGTCTACAACGGAGAGGAGGAGGGTTATAGTTTTGACCAATATATATGTCAACAAAATGAAGTTACCCCCAAAACAGAAAGGATAACGAACGCAACAGGGTTGAACTTAAGGGGTGATAGTGAAGGCTGCCTTGCGCAATAAACACTTAGTATTTAGGATTGTATTTGCGAAATATAAGCATTGAACCGTGTTGTATGCTAGCACGAGAGGCAGCGTAGCAATTTTCCAAGTGATTTCCTATCGAATGAATTGCATACGTAGCAGTAGATTAACAATCACTTACCATATAATGAGCGTAAGTTGCCAATACCGTGGCTGGGTAAAAAGTTGGAGGTAGTGAAAGTTGTACCAATTGTCATCCGAAAAGTTATTTAATTTCGCAACGAAACCTCATGGATGATAGTTTAGAGCATTTACAACCACAAAATAATCGGCAGTCGGTTGGAAGTGGAGGAAAAAGTTTTAAAAGCGACACCTATTATTCAGTACAGGAATCAAAATTTATGCGCCGTTTTAATATTTCATCTTCTATATGTTTATTTCTATCTGTCAGTTTATTCTTTGTTTACAACTTTGAGAATGGAACACTGGAGTGGAACATCAACTCAAATTTTGTCATCATTTCCCGATGCGCCACGAACGTTGCTCTTCTGATTTAATTTTGGAAGGGTGTAGTCTAAAAAGGGAGCTACAGTTTAGAAATATTTGAATATGTAAAAGTTAACTGGCATTGCATAATTGATTGATAATGTTCCTATTTCAGACTTGAATAGTTTGTAAAACTTTATTTAGATAAAAAGAAACTCACAACGATATTTAATAAGCAAACACTAAATCTGTTCCTTACGTAATTACAAATTCAACTACTACTAAAATTATAATCGTTCATTCTTTTATACTTTTTCACCTCCCTTTTCCTTTCATAATCGTCTTCAGTGGAATTAAGGTGAAATGTATAATCGTTGAGCTTGACCTTCGCTATGTGTGAGAGAACCACATGCCTCTAAGGTATACTAATTTGTTAAGATATCGCCTAACAGAAATTTATACTGATTTTAATTTCGCAAAAAAATAGTATTTTGTATTGATGTATTTTACTGCTATAAGCTTAAATAACAAGCTGAAGTTTCGTTTGTTGTTCACTCGCTCACCATATGCAACAAAGAGTTGCTTTCCGATGCATGCCACTTGAACATTTTTAAGTATACTATTTAGAGTAAATAAAAGCTTCTCGTAGCTGGCAGTCAATTGCCTTACAGTCAGTATATTGCTATAGGCGAGACTTGATCGAATGGATCAAAAATAGCTTAATGATATCTTGATTCAATTTATATGAGGGAACAAATTTGAGCATATATTGGTTATAAATACGTCGTCTATTACTGTTGAATTTCTCAAACCAGTGATTAGTCCCAAAATGAACTATCCTGTGCCCCGATATTAAATTTATCTCTTTAATATAGGCTATAAAATTGATTAAAAGTTTGAATACAATATTCGAATTATTTGTCCGAAGCATATTTTTGAAGAGTTCATATATCCTTCTGCTTGTTAATATAAAAATCAATTATTTCGAAATTACTTTTATTCATTTGAAAATTCAATAATATAATAAATGGAATTCATTCTATATATGCCTACAGAATAATTCTAGCAACTCCGGGATTCTGCTTTCCGCTTTCGCGGATGAAATAGCTTCCCCATCCAGAGAGGCGCTTGAAATCAATACTGTCGTTCGTTGCATTTGCCTGCAAAAACAAAAATATGTCTGAGATCCAGATGAGATTTATAAAAGTAAAAAGTTTACCGATAGTTGCGCATTAATAATTTTTTTATCTCCATATATTCGTATGTCCAGTATTATTTAACAGACTCCTGAAAAAAAAATAAAATTGATTTCATTAATAAAATTATTCAAGCAATATGCTAGCAAAACTTGCCCCCAAAATGCAGGCGCTACTACGCGAAAACTAATCGAATAAAATGGTCGCCATCCAAATGTAAACATAATCATGCATGAATTGAAAGCAGTGATTTTGAATGAAAAAACACTTACAAATTTTGTATTTTCTTTTCTACGTTTTATGTTGCTACTAACCTAGGAAATGCTACTCCTGTGGGCTGGCGGGTCGTTCTATTATTACATATTTTCACAATGCTCCATATTTTTGAAACTTCTTTGCATTTTCTTAATTTTTCGTCGAAATATAACGTTTTCTCACTTGCAATCTAACCAATAGATTGTCTCTTATTGCCTTGTTTATGTACAACAGATAAATCACGAATTTTCACTGATTTTAACATCCAAATTACACAGCAAACGAGTTTGTTTACGCGTTTTCACAACCGAATTCGACAGCGAATGCAAAAAAATCATATGATAATATGTAGATTTCTCCTTATCGACAGCGAGAATTGATGACAAGAAAATTCAGTGTTCCATTAGCATCGGGCCGTTCCTGTTAGCTACCTGTTCCAATGTTTACAAGCCATTTGAATTTGACGTGTCAGTGAATTTTAAACAAGGGATAAAACCGAATATCGTGCAGTGACAAAATTTTTATTTTGGAAGGATTATCAGAAACAGAAATTCATATAAAAATGGTAAAAGCGTTAAAATAACTTACTCCTTCATTTCCAACTGTGCTTCAATGGGTTTTGGAGTTTAAACATGGTCGTATAAGCGTTGAAGACGAACCACGTATTGGACCTCCAAAAAGAGTATCAACACTAGAAATTAGTGAGCGAGTCGATGATATTGTTTCTAAAAATCCAAGTGTGACTAAGCGTGAAATTGTGCTACCATAGGCATCTCGGAGGAATGAGTAATCTATATTTGACAAGAACTACGTATGAAAAAGCTATTTGGAAAGGTAGTGCCGCATTCGTTAAAAATTCAACAAAAACTAAATCGAAAACAAATTTGTAAGCGTAATTTGGTGCATCGCTTTGTAATTATTGATGAGAATTGAATTTAGCACCATGATGGTAAACTGAAACAAGAAAAAATTGGAAGAATCAAAGTACGAATTGCTTGAACACCCACCGTATTCACCAGATTTGGCTCCCTCCGACTATTACGTCTTCAGGAATTTGAAACAATTAAAATATGGAAAGCGTTTTTCGTCGAATGAAGAAGCTGTTGCAGCCGTGAAACAGTATTTTGCAAAGCTTTTGGAAAACCATTACAAAGATGGTACAAAATTATTGATGGATCGTTAGAATAAGTGTGTTGAAGTTAAGGGAGATTACATTGAAAAAAAAATTAATTTCATTAAAAAATGCAAATACTTTTATTTTCGCTATCAAAACTTTTCAATTAGACTGTATATCATCGGTCTTTATCTAAATTTGTAAAAATTGTTCGAAAATAAAGTGATTTCATACCGCACAAAATTCCGGGAGGTGAATCCTTCTATCCTTCAGAAACTTAAAACAACCGTCAGTAGCCATTGGGGGAAAGCTCGTCAGTTAGCGCCAGAGCCATGTTGCGCCATGTATAAATCAGAGCAGAAAGAACTGGTGCTTTTTACACCACTACACACGCACCTGACTGCCTTTCTTGTAGTCTATGGGCTTTTTTACATGCAGCATAAAAAATAAGAACGAAACAGGAAATATGGGCAAGAAGAGTGAGAGGCAATGAGGTAACTTGCTGGTAAAAATACTCCTAAAATTTTCTAAAATGAGCTGGCAAAAATCACATTGGTTTCGGATTCATTAAACCACAACTTTATTCAGTGAAGTAAATTCACTCCTTGCCAGTCTTCAGTAAGTGAATTTTTATACCCTTGAGAAAATAAAAACAGCCCTCAGGCACCTGAGTAGTGAGGAAAAGCCTGTCAGTGTGCATTAGTAATATTTTGCACGATATGTGTACTCATATCATAGCCTTTCATCATCCTCTGAGCTGATGCCTACTACACCCCGAACCACGTAGCAGTCTGTCTTTCTTGTAGTTGATAGTAACAAGGTTACTCTAATCTTTAAGGAATGGAACAAACTAAGAAAAGATAGTCGTCCAACTATCGCAATTTACACATGGTTAAATAGAAACGAACACACTGCAATTTCGAGATTTACGATTTTTCCTAAAACCAATTTACTAGGTGTGGTAATCTATTTATTAATTTTAGACTCTCGTACTAATATGAGAATTTTAAGATCACAAGCGTCACTATTGGACATAGAAAATTCGCTGCTACATAGCCTTTTTGCTACTCGTATCAACTACAATAAAGGCAGTCAGCTACGTGTTTTTGCTAGGTGCCAGTACCTTCTACAAGGCGATGGTGCAAAATTATGATCCATATACGACGCAACATGTTTCTGACGCTAACTGATGGCCTTGTCTACACTACACAGTTTATTGATGGGTGTGTTTAGTTTTTCAAGGTGACAAAGAATCATCTGCCTGAAGCTAACAAAGTATCAAATAACTTCGCTGAATACAGTTGTAGTAATGGAGCAGTCCCCTAAGCAAACTGCTCGAAAACCATCATAATGCTAATCTAATTTTTAATTGCAAATTTGAAAAAATTATTATTTAAATTTACAATTAAAATTTGGACACGGCAACCACTTTATAACGCAGCTTATCCACGAATTGCATTGCCGCAATGCAATCTACAGTGGATGGGCTCGGAAAACTCCGTTGCGACATGTCCCGTACGGTGGCTGTTCGGAGAAGTGTGCAGATCTGCTTGGGCGGATCGAGGAGTCTGTTTTTGATCGCCACGCGTTGCGAACGTCGGAAGAGTTGCCCCGGCAACGAATTAACGGATCGTCATTTTTGCGGTTGGAAGTGCATGAGAAAGTGAATCTATTAGTGTGGACTCCCGTGAAATGTGCGTGGATTTATTGAATGTACGTGGATTTATTGAATGTTCACGGTGGAAAATTTTGAACGGGCGCTGAAGCGCGCTGTGCACCAACCAATATCTCTTATCGAAGAAAACTCGTATCTTACGGAGCGTTTAGTGCAAGTTATCATGTTACGGTTAATTAATGGAATTTCAAATTACAAAAGTTATTTGTACGCTTAGTGCTCAATGTGAACATAGAAGTCCTCAAATGACATCCGATGAAATTTAAATTTTCCGCTTTGATTACGACTACGAGGTTTAAATCATCCCCGACGAAATATAGAAGAATCTGGTGATTTTTTAAATCAGTTGCATCGGAAATTCGCATATTTCTTGTTGAAGTCCCCTCAATTCAACCTTCGTGACAAAACCCTATGACCTGCGATTGTTTATGGCATTTTTCCAGCGAATATACTATTGGTATAACGCACGCTAAAGGGTTATCAATATTGCGTGTCTTTCACATATTTTGCTGTGGCATTTGTTGCTGATTTTCAAATGCATACATACTCAGCGGCAGCGGCGACGACGATAAATAGAAACGGTTGCGCTTTTCGCGGATCTATTTTCAATGGTGCGATATCTGGCTTAGTTGCAATACTATAAATATAGAATTATTGTATAGCATTAAAGAAGTGGAGTGCCGCGCACTAAGTCCATTTTCCGTGCAACAAACGACAATTGTCACGTTTATTTGGAATTAACTGAATTAGCTATCAACATTACCTCGTCCGAGTGATATTTAAATATTGATGTTTTGCTTGTCCGCTTAACGTTGATTTTGAATACGGTTCGTTTGGCAGTTCTTTGTTATTTGGATTAATTTGGGAGAACAGCATTAAAAACTAGTAGCAAAACAGCATATCCAGTTTCCTAGATTAGGAGCTCAGTTTCGTGAAAATTTTTCATCATCTTGTAACTCCTACGATGGTAAAAAGACCGCAACAAAGCTCAATTATAGCATTACATATTCACCATCAAAAACATGTAAAATACTATCGATGGAAAAATGCCGATGAGAGAGTGGATTTATCAATACTTTATACTCATGTTATCAATGTGTTATTTTATAATCCAATTATTTCTAAGTCATATAGCTCATGCACTTACTTACATTGCTCCTTATTTCATAACATATGATATGCAACATCATTGTATTGGCAGGACGCATAATTACAACACAGGCTTACCCACCCCAGGAGGATTGGGTAAGTAACCTTTTTTTTGATTTTTTTGTAACTTAATTTAGAACAAGTTTTACAAATTAATGATTAATTCCAACTATAGAAGTTGTAATAAACATAAGCAGTCAAGCAGCCTCGTGGTGATCAGGAGTGGCTGCTCCTGAAGAGATAAGGTGGTCACCCCATCGAAACTGCTTAGTTTGTTGTTTTACTAGTGTAAAGTAAACTGCATCCGTCAAGTTTCCATCCTTTAGGCAGAGATGAGTGGTTCACTTCAGCCACTTTAACATATTTAGGTTTGACATTCCCCTTGTAATGCAACGATCTTCTTCTGTGAAAGTAACGGTTGCTTTTTGTGTAATGTTTGCGTTTGTCTCAAGCCTCCGTGTCCGCTAACTTTAACGAGGCAAAAAAATATTGAATTTCTGTAGAGTAGCTTAATTGACACCTAATAGAACTTTTCTAAAGACAATAAAAATTGATCGGTGCGTCTTGTAGAGTAGAGTACGCGTGATAAGTATTTTATAGTGTAGCTTCGTAGCTCGACAAGAACCCGCCTCATATGATCCCACAAATGCTAGTCGTCAAGCACGCGTACGCGGTCGTTAAGCGAAGCTAGTTAGCTGAGCTCGGTGTTGTTTATAGCTCACTGACACTTATGCCAAACCATCGGCACCCGTGTCCTACACGGGCATTAAAAAAATCATTACACAGTTTTAACGACTAAAGTGAAGGGAAGAAATTAAATTTGAATTTTGAGTGAAACAAAACTGTGGTTGTGACATATAAAGAAACAAGTTGAAGTAGCAGGAGAATGCTCCTACCAGAAGGGTATCGTAAAACAATAAGTAAATCAAACAATATATTCTGCATATCAAAAATTGACTAATACGTGTATACAGATTCCATAAGTTGAGTTCGAAGAATTATTATGGTTATTATATTTTTATATTCGCCGCCATATTGTGTCAAGTGTTTTGACCCCGTCGTTTAATTAGCCATGATAACACATCAATATTACAAACCATTTCTAAAATTTTTATCAAAATTCCTACATATTTATAGTGTCCAGGTCCGTTGCAAACGTGTATCTCACTAGTATCACGTGTTAATGTTGTTGTAATTGTTAAATATTCAATCGGCTATAACTTAGCTGTTTATTGTTCAATTATTGTGGAATTTTCAGAACACATACAATTGCTTTCAAAAAACATAAATTATGCAATAGTTTTTGGGAAATTTAAGGGTCCCATTTTGGTTTTATAGGCAAAAATGTAAAATTTATAAAATGTACTATAATGAACAAAGTTAGTCAAATTTCGACTTCTGAGGTATTGGTTGCCCTTTTACTCCTAAAGTCTTACCACTGTAATTTTTTTCAGATTTTTCAGATCAAAGGTGTTCAATCACGAGGAGGGACACCAAATTTTCGTACATAACCCCTTCCCCTGCACCCCTCAAAACAAAACTTTCATTTGATACCCATATTGCTTACATGCGATGAAATTTTTTTTGCAAGGAAACTCCTCTGTATGGGGAGACCCCCTTAAGTAACTTATACATTTCTTTTTGTAGCGGAAGTTTGAAGAGGATGTCACTTTACATCTATTTCCAAAATCTTATTTATCTAGCTTATGCAGTTTGCGAAAAAAAGTGGTGTGACACACGGACGGACGGACGGGCAGACGGACAGATAGAACGCGATTTTAGTAGCGTTTTGTAAAATTATTTTACAAAACCCTAAAAAAAATCTAGCTTATGCAGTTTGCTAAAAAAGGTAACGATCTAAACAAATGGAGTTGTACCGCAGTTGAGTATTGTCAAGATGTTCATACCTGAAATGAAGTGAGTCCCTCATGAAACTTTTGAGCTATTAATGCTCCAAAATCTGAGGTATAAGTGACAAAGAAGGCGTCACCCATAAAGGCATGAAGCGGAAACGTTAAATGAAATCATCAACCATATAGCAGCATAAAATAAGGTAAATGGAGTTGAATAAAGAAACTGTAGCCGGAATTTATACTTGGGCCTCCCTAAATGCGATTAAGCTTACGGAAGGAGAGGCACAGCATGGTCTTCCAATTGAAAGTATTCGCAATTAAAACTGTCACAGATATTCTAATGAGTAACTTCAAGTTAGCACGCCAAAATAAAACTGAGAAAAAACCACCTAAATGGTGACCAAATAGTATTAAAAAGTGTACTGGTTCCCTACTGACGAGGCATTTAATGTCAAGAAATACCACTAAGTGAGTTTCTACTGACAGCTCTGTTATCAAACCCTACTTACGCTTCCTTGTGGTAGTCGCTGGAAACGTTTACTTATTATAAAAGGCTGACATACAAAGTTGAAGGTAAGTTTTCGGCGCCTGATAACGGTATCAATAATTATAACCATGCTGCCGTGATGGTGCGTCTTAACTTCTTGATGCTGGAAAGCCCAATGTTGTTTTGAAACCTGCAATGGAGCTTCGAATGGATTGAACTTACGGCAACGATTTCGCAACCGAAGTAAGGATTTTGAAATTAAATGCTAAAATTTCAACAACGTTGGCACTATGAGGGAGCTTTCGCGAGGCAATACAAATTAAACGCACTGGTGATATAGGAAATGAACTAAACTGGAAGTGATATTCAAGGTGTGAGATTGCACACAATATTCAAAAGTGGGAATTTCGCAAGGAAGTGAGAATTTGGAGTGGCCTCTATTGTACGTGGGCAGTTTGTCACGCATTATGAAATAAAACGTAGTGAATGACCGATTGTGTGTATACCGTATAAAAGCAAAATTCTTCAAACTTTGGCTGATAAATGTACAAGTTCCTATATAAGAAAAAGATGAAGAAATGAAAGAAATGTTCTACAATCACCTGAAAAGACTCGGTGAAAATCGCATTTGCTTACCGGTCTTCAGCAAGAACTTGATTTGTTTTTTTTTGTGTATTAGATAAATATAAGATAAATGCGTACATACTTGTCAGAGTTCAAAACTTTCTTCTTACTACCAAATATGATGCCGTTGTTTCCGTGATGTTTTTTTTTGTGCCCCCGGTAATAGGCTAATCGTTTGCTCGTTATTTCCCCTATCACTTTCTGAGGGCTTATTTTCTTTCGGAGACACCGGCCGTGTGTTGAAAAGCAGATGAATGTCGTCAGCTGGCAAACCCAGCAATGGCTCTACTTTTCCGAGGGCTAACTGCACGCACTTTTCCACCATGTCTCCGTGCTCAGAAAATATCTTCCCGTATACGCTCGACGAACTTCACTCCTCATCTAAAGTTCTATTCTGCTCTAACTAATGCACCTCTTCAGTTTTGCTATTATGGAACCGGGGAATTGCTTATGCGATACCTACCATATATTTTGTATGAAACATTCACGAGTTGCGCATCGGAACAGTTTTGCCTACACTCCAGTCTTCCACAGAAAATCAATTCGGAGCCTTTATTGTTCTGGCGACCACCAGATATGTAAACCGACTTTTCTTTTTCTTTGGAGGTTATCTCCACACACCACGAGCAATCTGGCCCGTTTGACAGTTGCCGACTCCAACTGCAGTCAGCTTTGGGTGACATTCCTCGACTCAAACTGACGAAGGATGGGAATGTTAACCAAAGCTGACGTTCGCTAGAACGCCATATGGTAGCGATGGGCATGTGTGTGAGTCGGCAGTGTCGTAGGGCCGATTCATTACAACTTACTGACCATAAACGATACAAACATAATTCTGGATGAATCCAACGCTAAGATTGCCAATGAGCTATCTCATCAAAAAACAGCTGGATAGAAAAGCCTCTATAACGAAACCAATTTCAATGACCAGCACCTGATTGATTTCGTTTGTAGCAAAAATCCAGCCATACATTCGACTTATTTATTATTTATTTCCCACATCAAGACATGCATAAGCTATCCTGGGTATCATCAGATGGTGACATCAATAAGCAGATCGACCATATTTTAATCCAACGAAAATGGGCCTCAAACATATTTGACGTCCGTACATAACGAGGAGCCAATAGTAACTTGGACCATTACTTGATCAAATCAACTTATCGATGTCGTATGTCAAAGGCATACTCGGTGAAGACCAGTCCTCTACAAAAATTCGACATTGGCAGGCTACAAATAGCGTCCTTGACAAAAAGCTTCACGAGGACTCTCGTAAACCAAATGGCTCCCATCGTATCTGACACATCGCACAAAACATGTAACGAGCTATGGGGTGAAGTGAAGGTGGACAATATCAAGCGCGGCACAAAAGGAATTATTGGTTTGTAGTGCCAGGATAGGTTGGACAAAAAAATGCAGCGTATAAACAATATTTGGATAGAAAAACTAGTACAAGCAGATAACACTATGAATATCACAGAAGAATAGCGAATAAGATCATTAGGATTAAGAAAAGAAAATACAATGACAGCCAATTGAGAAGCATCGATGTAAGTCAAGTGAGCAACAACACAGGACAACCATACAAAGTTGTGAAAGGTCTGAAACGAGGTTATCAGCCCAAAATCACCCTGTGCGGTGATGACATTGCAACATCATTGCTGATTAAAAAAGGAGTAAGAAAAAATGGGCATCATATCTCGAGAACCACCCCTTTGCACAGCTCCAGAACATTGGTGCCTATAGATATTCGAGGAGGGGTTCTATTGGCTCCACCAACTCTAGATAAAGTTGCCTTCACTATCAGAGTCCTACAGAATAATAAAGCACCGGGCATCGATGAGATTCCAGTGGAGCTCATCAAATATTGTATGATGGCAGCGGTTTTCAGAAAGTCATCCAGAACATTTTGGAATATAAATGAATGCCGAGTGACTAGAAACAATCAATTATCTTCCGTATACACAAAATGGTGACAAACTACAGTTCAATATTAATGAGGTATATCACTAGCATACTTTGTAAGGCGTACAACATTTTGACAAAAATAAGAGGAAATAGGATCATAGTATACAACAACATTATTATTGGGGAGTATCAAGATAGCTTTAGAGTAGATAGATAGACGGCAGATGAATTTTCAACAGCCAAGCAGATATTTGAGAAATTCATTGATTTTATGCAGGCACACCAATGTATTGATCATGACGAACTATACCCAATAATGCTTCACTTCAGTATCGCAGCAAAATCAGTTCGTCTAACCAAAATGATACGGTCATTTTTGTATTTAGGAGCCAAAATAACGTAGAAAGTATTGTAATCGAGCAGTCGCCTAAGCAAACTGCTCGAAAACCGGCATAACACTGATCCGAAATTTTAATTGTAGATAGTATACTCAAATAGTATCCACACTCCATCAACCCTCCGGAAAAATCCGAACACAAGCCGAACAGCGAGCCATTAATCTTCGGTAGCAGGCAGGTAGGTAAATGCTGACGCAATGATTGGCGCGAATATAAACATATGCTTCGATGAGACATTTCAGGATTACCATATCTCAAAAAATCAATAACTTTGCAGAAAAAAATTCATTCCATGCAATCTTTTAGTATTTTATTAGGATCTGGCAGCACTTCCATGTTCTGAAATGCGTAAAAGAACACGTGCGTCGGAAATTTTATTTGCTTTTTGCTTTGTTTCTTGAGAGCGCCAGGCCTGGGCTCAGCTGAAGTGCCCCGGATCAGCTGACGTGCCCCTGGAAAAATTCAAAAAGTGTGCAACACAGGGTACATGAAAGGTGTGGGTACTAGGTGAATGTACTATGAGCTAGAGGCTCTCCAATCCACCGTTGCGGGTGGACGATGGACACGTAAGAGAAAAATCTGCCTAGGCGCAAAAAACTACCGTTGCGGCATAAAGATTATGCTGGGATTGAAACGGATCGCCGAGTCTGCTTTTGATCGCCATCGGTAGCATGTCAGAAAGTCGAATTCTTGACGGCCTAGCTACGCGCACCACGAAAATTTCGTTACGCCAGAAGAGTTCTTGATTTAGCTAGCCGTTTCACTCACATCGGGGATGCACATCGTGGTTTTAATCGAAAGAATATCCAGGAATAGTTTCTTGGACTCGAAAATTAAAACTTTTAAATGTATCACCAAATTTTCGGGCTGGTAGAGGAATGCGTATAAAGTGCAATGTTTGGATAGTAATGAAAGAATTGTGCTTTGTGATCAATTTCTAGATGGAACTTTGGATTGTGAGCAACACAAAAGGCGTAATTTGGTGTGATATTGATTGAGAGAAAAGTAGAAACGTGAAGAATCTCGATGGAAACGTGGAAGAAAAATTTGATTTACTTTAGATGATGAGCAATATCTGTATCTATTGTGCCGAATACAATGAATAAAAATTGCTGATAATACGTATTTACGTCTGGTGATGAGTAACATCTGTATTTATTGTGCAATTAAGAAAGAAGTGGAAATTTGGACGAAATTAATGGTGGCGCCGCTAGTGGGACCAATTTTCATGACTTGTCTCTGTTTTTCGCGCGACAAGATAAATCTTATGGATTGATTGAAAATGGTGGATTGTGCACGGCAAGTTATTATTGACAATAAAATTAACAGACTTGACAACTGTTATCAAAGGGAAATGCCAGTTTCCGTTTGTTCAAGCTCACTAGCAATATTCGGGGTCACGTGGGAAAATGACACAAAACAATGCCCCTGGAAGTAGTGATCTGCAGTCGAATTACACTAAAGTTTTCGTTCAACGGGATTACAGTGAAGGAACATCCGTCAAATTTCATACAAGGCTTCCAAGTCAGCTTGATGGTCATATTGAAAGGCATATCTTCAATTCAACAATAACAAAACTTAATGACTATTTTGCTGAAGCAGAGAAAGGATCTTGCAGCACATACTGCGAGGGATGTTTGGCTTGTCTAACAGCTTATTTAGTTAAATGTGCACTGAAACTCATTTCGAAAAGCCTCTTCGAAAGGTATCTGAAGTCATTGCATCCCAAAATTAGCGTATTTATTATCAAAAAGGGCTGCAAATAACAGATCCTACATTTCGTAGTTTGCATGAAATGGATTAGTGTTAAATGTTAGCAAATTAATGTGTTTATATTTTAATTCGATACACAATAAGCGAAAAAAAACCTGCTTATAAGTTACTTGTACAAATCACATACTAGATTTCTTAAACAGTTTATTTTCCCATTAACGGTTGACTACTAAGCAAATCACTACTGCCAATAAGTTTCAGTTAATAGCAATAGCGGAATTTGAGCTTTCAGCATCAACACATCACCAGCGGGCGCCCGGCAAGGATGTTGGTGAGTATCCCTGTTGTTTTCTACTTCATTTTTTAAAATGTTCCGCTTCCACCTGGATGCCCCAGTCTTATTTGGGGGCCATAAGTATCGACAATAAAGACGAAGTCCACTCCAGTCGGTCCTTTTTCTCCAGGCCCAGTTTGTTACAGACTTTAAGCAATTTCACCCTTTGTAGGTTACCTCATTTTCGACTTCGGTCGATATTCATTTGAACTTCGAAATTCTTGGATGCGAAATTTCTTTTCTAGTGGGTCCTTGTGCTGAGGAAAAGAACCCGCCCCACGACACCGCAATGCTAGCATGCCAGCGATTCACGCGTCCTCAGACAAGGCCAATCTCGGTGAAACCCACCACCCTCTCTCGCGAGGCAGTATACCATCGCTGCACTTTATCTACTCCATGTTCACCTAAAAAGGCTCCATGTTCACTACAAAAGGCAATGAAAGAAACGAAATATGCTAAGCAGTATTGCTTGCAAATAAAATATTTTATTAGTTCTGATGATATTGGATGAGCTGCACCATACATAAGAACACAAAACTCCATGTACGCATCTATAATAAAACCTGTTCTATGCTATGGATACATACATAGATATAGAGAGTACTGGATCCGCAACCGGTCGTGAGAGCCGAAGCAATTAGCAACCTTCGCTAAAGTTGTGTGAAGTTAAGGTTTGAAGTGATATGCTTTTGTTTTAGCCCTTTATTCACTCACGTTTAAAAAGTTTTTAATTTTGAACATCGCGTGTACGAAATCGGCACTTTAGTTCACTGTTTTCAATAAAAATTTACGAATTTTCCATCCGCTTTGACACATGAGTTTTCTCGCCTCTTTCTTTTTCTTTTGCTTTGACGTTCGAGTTTTCTGTGAGAGTCGTTTGTTGTGTTGTACTCAAACTGTTTTACGAATGATAACGAAGGCGCGATCGTGTGCACGTGATATTAAATTTTGTCGGTGTGTGCAGGTGTCAGTGGGGGAAGTGATTCTTCTGAAGAGAGGAAAGAAAAACCTGTCTGGAAACAAAGGGGAAGGAGAAGCAGAGGGAATCGTATAGTTTCGAGAGCGTAAGTTATTTATAACTTATTTATGTGGCAAATTTGCTTCTCACATGGACGAGTACACAGATTCTCGTTGCTCGTCCGTTTATTTATATGCCTTTGTATGGATATTAAACTGCACTCATACGCGGACATCCCCAAATTTTTTGAAAGTCTTCGAGAGAAGGGTCTTGAGGAGAACAACTCGAGTGAAGCTATAAGGGAACTAACATCAATTAGTAAATCAAACACTGTCCTTCAAATAGCAACTTCACTTACATATAGAATCCTTCTATTGGCTTATAAAAAATAGATGTATTTAAAATTTCTGCCATTTTGTCAGCGTTTTCTTCTTCTTCGTAGCACTACAGCCCCTCACGGGCCATCGCTTCAGCGTTTTACTGGCCCCATTGTTTGAGTAGATGCAATGACATATAAGTATTTTAAGCCATTCCTGAAATTTCCTTCCAAATTTGAACGTATCTATAGTATCCTGGGCGCTCCCAGTATGACAAATTATTGTTGTTGAAATTATAAAACATTCAATCGATTGTAACTTTATTGTTTCAAACTTGATTGCTATGAAATTTACAAGGCAAATGCATATATGTACATATTACGATTGCTATGAAATTTACAAGGCAAATGCATATACATATTACTAAAATAACTGCATATTATTTTTCGAGAAATTTAAGGCTCCCCTTTGGATTTTAGGGACAAATATTTTAAATCTATTACTAAAAAAGTTTGCAAAATTTTAATTTTGGGGGTATTCGTTGCCCTTGTAGATAAAGACTAACAATCATGGTTTTTTCAGATTTTTCGACTCAAACATGTCCAGATGCGAGGGGGTCAATTCCATTTTGCGGAGACCTACCTTAAAACCTTGTTTATACCGGAAGTTTAAAGAAGTAAGCACTTTTAATCCAGATACGAAATTCATAACCATATAAAAGATGCTGTAGCTTCTGAAAAAATTGTTCTAACGCACGGACGGATAGACAGGTCGCGAAAGTAATTGAATTTTGTTGATACTTTACAAAACCCTAATATACAAGGCCAATCAATTCGAGAAAAATATGATCAGTTCATCAAGGTCAGATTAAAAACTAATTTTCTTGTAAGCAACTTTTTCAATTTCAACATTATTGTTATCATGGATGAAATTTGAAATGAAAGCAAAATACGACCCTGGCAAGAATATTAGCAGCAATTCCTCCTCTTTACAGGATGCGCTCTATCATGATTTTCCCATCCTGCCACTGAAAGTTAGAGCAGCACAATCCATTCTCCACCCAGAAAACCACCCTCGCATCTAACGAAAGGTGGACGTTGCGAAAAATACATACTTGTACATAACATACGTACACAAAGTCTGTTATCGATTTTCCGGGATTCCCCTTGATTGCTTCATTCGTTCCGTGGATGTTGTCGTTGAGGGTGCAAGGCCAAGCATATTATTCCTTGAGACGTTTACGTTTAAAAAGCACTTTCCAATCTACCGCGTTGCGTCGTTTGCATACCTTTGATATCGCGCGTTCAAGCTTATGTTCATGTTCGAGTCATATTCACCCCCGGTATACTGCATTCGAAAAACGCACTTTTCCGGTCAAGGGTTTTCCCGAACGGGAGAACAATCCAGATAAGAAGAATTGAAAGTGACTCCTGTCATAGAATACCTATTTTCTAGTGTAGTGCGTATAAAAAAGGTTAATGGTAAGCTGTGACGACGTCGCGCCTCCTTGTTGAACAGGTGAATTGGTGATTGTTAGGTGAAAAGGAGGAAAAAATAAAAACAAAAAATCAGTGAATTAGCGCCGGTTGCTCATGTACTGCTGGTGGTGCGGATGATAATAATAGAAAGTGCATAGAAGCGTGAAACAGCAGCGCCGCCCTCCCAAATAAATCCCTGAAATTAAACAAGGGGTTGTTTCTCATTGATACGTCCGTACGTGTGTGTTGAAGATGCGGAAGCCAGCTGATCGGGGGATGGCTTGTGTTTGTTTCATGTGAAAATATGCAATGACGGCTCCCCGTGGGTGAAATTCTAAACGGTGACTACTTGACAAGTGCAAAGCATAAGCAATTGTGAACTACGTGTTAAAGACGTTGTTAGGTAAGCTTAAAAAAATTCGAGAACAATTTGCTGACATGTCACGTTTTCGCTTACTGGCAATTGACCTTTCCTATTTCTCCGTGAGCTAAATTTAGTGCAAAGCTTCTTAGAATTCTTCGTAATGAAGTGTTGGAAAGCAACTTCTATTTCCTTTTATCTACGAATGATTGATTAACGCCATAATAAGTTTGCATGGAAAGATGATGACGCTTCTTCGGTAATGTTCCTAAATTGAGGAATGTTGGAATGCATTAATTTCATTATTTCTATCAATATCAAATGCCGTATCCGAATTCAGAGAATTTGTATAATTATTCGTTTTAAATAGTCCCCCATGTTTGAGCTGCACTAAATGGAATTCACCCCATTTTAATAAGAGTTGGCAGTAGAGTTTCGGCTCGAAATTCAAAGCAATGAGTAGTCCCCCTTTTCAAAAAAATGTAAGGACCTGCTCTTCCAACGTAGTGCGATGTTTGAAGGAAACTACCCTAAATTTTCAACATAATTGATTTATTCTATTCAACATTTTGTTGTATACAAGCAGAGATAATAAAATTGCTAATTTTCATTTCAAAGATCTAACAAGAGATTTTTTTGTTATTCTTAATGCTATGGTAGTAAGTTCGCGATTGGGACTCATAATTAGGGTTTTGTACTGTATCACAAACCCCTATTGAAATCGCGACATATCAATCTGTTTATCTTTCACAGCAGTTTTTCTCCGAAACTATAGTAGCTGTAAACAACAAACTTGGTAAGTGCATCAAAATTGATTGCCTCTTGAAAGTTGTGGTAACAAAAAAATTTTCAAAGGTTCTCATCCCCATCAATGGAGGTGACTGAGACGGTTTGATAGTTGAATTGGAGCCGTTCACACACGTGTGTCACCTCAGCGCTACTGTGCAAAGCAACTAGGTCCAAACCATCATATCCGCCAGCCCAAAGCATCAATTCCAGTTCGTTGTCCAACGCGTAGTCCAGATCCAATCAGAGTCGTTACCTGTCATCCCAGGAGGGAACCTCACGGCGCCCCCCATATCCTCGGGTCCGTGGGGGTGGCACTCCCCAAAGAATGCTAGTCTCCAAGAGTACTCTTGTCCACCGACATTCCCTCTGCGGGAATTTTCTCGGGCACGTGGGGGCAGAACTCCCCAAAGAATGCTAGCATCCAAGAGTATTCCTGTTGATCAGCACTCTCCCTGCGACCAAACAGAAATATTACTTAAGTTATGTCTCACTATATCGCTCAACGCCGTATTGATGTTGAATCTATTTCGTGCCGAAATTTGTCATATTCAACATCACGTCGAGGTTGGTGATACAAATATTATTATGGTGCAGGGAAGATACATAACTTAATTATTTGATACACCAATATCACCGACGTATATCTTTAGCTCATTCACTACTTGCGAAACATAAAAGTTTGTAGCTCATAGCTTGAGTACTTTATCCTTTTGTGTATGGATTGTATATGGATGAGGCTCAGAAATTAATTTAATTTTCACAGTAAACTACAATATATTTGTGTTCGTTAGCCTAGTGAGCGTTGAACAGTATCGACCTTACCAAATTTAAAAATAATTGCACTTAACATTTACATCTTTCGCCCAGCATCCACCCGATGCTATAGATCTCACGGAGCTCAAAACAAATTGTCATTGTAATGGTTATAGAATTTATCCACTATCCACCGATTCATTTTGATCTCACCAAAAGTGCAAATATTTATGTTTAAGTTTGGAAAACTTCGCCAATTATCCTTATTCACCAATTTAAAACAATTTATTCGTAATCCTTTAGAGCTTAACCATCCCCCAATCTCACACAGCTCAAAAACACTTTTCCGTAAACTTTGAAGACTTTGCAAACCATCCAGGCTGTCTTTTACATCTCATCAAGTTCTAGAAAATTTGTGTTCTTGACAATTTGTTATAAGCAGTATAGGGTTTGTCCGTCATCCACCTGCTAAATTCGATGTCCTGGTTAAGCAATCTATCCTATCACTTTGATCTCACCAAGCTTAAAATATCCTTGTTTAGGTTTTGCAGGCTTTGCCCATCATCCAACCTATTTCTTAGATCTAACCAAAATTTAAAAGATTTGTGATCAAAAATGTTATACCTAAATCTCACTCCCTAACATCACTTGTCAAAAAGGTGAAAACCTTGTATAGGGTTTTGCATTAGGGACATAACAATTTCGTATCTTTCATGAACACACCCTTAAACTTTTTTAATGAACTATCAATGACCAAACATTAGTTAAAGTCAACATTTTTAACATGGTAAAGTTCACGAACCAGCAATTGGGCTCTGGCAAACCTTGAACAAAATGAAGAATTTCATCGAAAAATCATATTCAGCGATGAAATATGTATTTTTGGTCAGTAACAAACCAACATGTGCTACTTGAGACACCATTGTATCCGCAAAAAATTACTGTTTGGTGCTGCTTTTATGCTGGAGGTATGTGTGATTGGGGTTTTTCGTAGATGAAAACGACTGTCATGTTACCGTCAATGGTGATTATTTGTAGCCAGAATTGGATGAACTTATCATCAACGATATGTGGTTTCAACAAGACGATGCCACTAGCCACACAGCACGCCTCACAATCGATTTATTGAAATTTATTTATTTAGTGTTATGCCCTTAATGGAAAACTCTATATATAGATTATATAGGATAAGGATTTTGGTTAACAAATAGGTTTGTAAAGTACTGAAATTCAACTTGGAAACTAGAACTTATTACTAACTACCAACAAAACGAATTTACTAACGTTAAAATGCAAGCTTTAACTTCCTTCTGTATGGTCTGGCTTAGAGCCTTTTTCCCATTCGAGTCGTATTTGCGGCAAGAGCATAGTCTTTTTAACTATTTAACGTCTAGCAGTCGTTAAGTATAATTTTTAATAAAAGTTAGTTGAAACTTATTTTTTATTGAAAATCATCACCGTTGAGTTATTCAAACATTTATCGAATACCTGAAAGTATCAAAAAGCTGTAGTACATTCAAAGGAAGTCCCGATTTATGAATATTCCCTCTAATCTTGCTGCAAAAGCAAAGGGATAGAGGAGCCCGATTGTTTCAGCCATCAACTAGAACGATCGTGTCCATCGCCAACGATGACGGGCGAACAAATGTCGACAGCAATGAAGACAAGCCGAAAATTTTATCAGTCATCGAGATCGAGCAGTTAGTCAAAGCTACCGAGAAAGCTGAGAAGATTGAGAGAGAAAACGAAGAACTCAAACTTAAAATCCAGTCGCTAGAAAAACTAGTTGGAAAATTAACGTTGAACACAGCAAAAGAAACCGTCAAGAAAGAAAAAGAAGTAAAGTCAAAACTGACCGAAGGCAAAAAATCGAAGAAACCGCAACAGGAACCTGATCAAGACGATGCCCTCAGCGCAAGCGAAGCAAACATCAGTACGAAATGATTTTGAAATCAAGAGAGTGAATGCCGATAAATTGACAATTAGAACTAGGTCATTGGTTGACTTTCAGGCAGCAAAAAGTACTTTGAACTGTGGAGAAGTTCTGCACTTGACGTATACCCCAAAAAGAGAAAAACCAGAACTTTTTATTGAAGGTTCTGGACTGCGGATACCACACTGTCGATCTCCTTCAGGAGCTTCAAGAAATTGCACCAGAAATAGAATTTATTACAGTTAAAGACTTTCCAACAAGGAGATCGATTGTCGAGCGTAAAAATTTGACTTTTTATTTAGTCCAGATTTCGAGCAAAAGCAGCCCAAGCGCCCTTCAAAAAAGCGGGTACTTGGACTACTGAGTGGCGAGGTGGGAACGCCTCCAGACGAGCGAGGCCAACCAGTGCTACGGGTGCCAAAGATTCGGGTATTCGGCTCCCAATTGTGCCACGAAATATAGATGTGTCAAGTGTAAAGATGTCCATGCCCCCGGCAAGTGCAAATTGGCTCAGCCGGAGCCAAACGAAAAATTATATTATGTGAACTGCGGTGTCTTTGGTCATCATATCAACGATGCCCGAGGTATCAAGTAGCAAAGGGAAAATTTACTCCAAAACAAAGTCAAGTACACCTCAGTATGATACCTACCAACTTCGTCACGCCCGGGTGTCATTTGCACATACTGCTAGAGGACCAGCAGATAATGTAAATAAAATGTATAATGTAAGTGGCTATAATGAGCTGCTTCTTAAAATTTACTAGCAATTAAATTCTTTATCCGAGAGAATTGATAAACAGGATTCTAGAATTTACTTTATTTTTCAGCGTTTAGGGCTTTCAAATGCCTCAAAACAAGTTGTCATCCAGTCACATTCCCATGGATACGATTCGTCTTATCTCGATCAACGTCAACTCCATTGTGAGTCTACACCAGCGCGACTATCTCTTGGAATTCTTTGTCAAGCAAAAGCCTGACATCATGCTTCTCACTGAAACGCACCTTAATTCCTGGCGCTCCATAACATTCAAGGATTTTGAATTCGTAAGAAACACTGGCACTGGGATATTGGTTAGAAGAAGGGGAGCTCAATTCCTTGTTTGAAATACTCGAGGCTGCATAGCTATTATATTCTTGCTGGTGACGTGAATGCCAAGCGTACATCATGGCTGAACACCACTAATAATCCAAGAGGGATATTCCTGGAATCGTGGATAACAGAGAACCAAATTGAATACAGGTGCAATCTATATGGGTCGAAGTTCCCAACATATACATACCTCAGGACAAATTGATATTTTGACCTCTGCATTTCTAATGCAAGACTTGAACTCAGCTTTAATAGTCCTCAATCAAAACTGCAGATTCTTCCTTACAATAGCGACCATAACGCAATCGTAATGAGAATCAATCATCAAAGGAATAATGTCTTCCTCATTCCAGTTCAACATAAAAATCATCGGTCGAATTTCCAAGAAACTGACTGGGGAAAGTTCCAAAATAAGTTTAATCAGGATTACCAGAGGCAATGTCCTCCTTCTGAAGATGGCAATGCTTTCTCAATGGTTTCTAATGACAGGAATCTAACTAACGATCAAATAGATCTCTATTTGTCAAAGTTGGAGAAGCTGACGACGGGCACGATTGAGAAAGTAGTTCCCAAGATTCAACATCGGAACAATATGCGAGGATATGAAACAACAACCATTGCAAGGTTGAAAAGATTGAAAAGCCTTCTTCTCACACGCATCAACTATATTTATCCACGAATTTTGAACTACAACTATCCCTTGTTGACTTTGTTAAAATCACACCTGAAGAATGTACGGAACTTAACCCGTTTATACTTCAGGAGTGAGGTCAGCAATCAATGGGCGGAAAAATCGAGGGTATTAGCCCACAGGACACAGATGGCGTTTTCGTGAAAGTGAATAGCATAATCCGTAAGAAGTCTCGAGTGAAGGTATCGAATCTTGAAGTCGCTAGATAAATTTTCTCGATAGGGCTGGTATCGAATTCATTTCAATCAAACATTAACATCTGACCTCATACCGAGCTTGAACCTTACTGATTATTTTTTCAGCTATGAAGACGTGCGCTTTATATTTATCAGGATAAACAACAAGAAATCATGTGGTACTGTTGGTATTCCAAATGTAGTTCTCCGACATTTGCCGGAGGTTGCTATTAGGAATTATTACATATTGTTCAACAACATGTTGGGCAATTCATATTTCCCAAATTATTGGAAAAAGGCGAAGGTATTTCCGATCTTGAAGAAGGGAAAAGAATCTTCGAGTCCTCAAAGCTATCGCCAAATCAGCTTGCAAGGTGTTTGAAGTGACACTAAATAAAGCATTAAACGCCCACATTGAGAAATATGAGTTGATGCCGCAATGCCAATTTGGTTTTCGTGCCAGGCAATTTACCAGACATGTGATAGCGAAAGTAACCTCAGACATCTGTTGGAAAGAAACTAAATGATAGAGAATGTGTTGGGGCGTGTCTCAATGAAATGGAGAAAGCCTTTGATACGGTGTGGTTACATGGACTAATTTTTAAACTCCGTCAGGACAGGTTTCCCAGACACCTTGTCTCCATAATTTGCAATATGTTATACGGGAAATCATTTGTTGTAACTGATGAAAATCGGACAACGCGATCATTGGTAGCGTTTGCTAATGATCTGATCATCTATACGGCAAACCGAAAAGCTACAATAGTTCAGAGCAATCTCCAAAAAATATTCAATGATGGGCAGTTGTACACTGAGAATTCGTGAATGAAAATCAATGCGCAGAAGTGCGAAACAATTTTGTTTTGGACAACGCTTCAAGGGGTCAGTCAAGACCTGAAACGTAATTGGAAGGATTTCCACATTCTGGCTGGCGAGGGTAGTTCAGAACGGGTTACACATAAATCCTATGTTCGATAACTCGGTGTTCATCTTGATCATTATCGGTACTATACTTAGCATGTCAAAAAAATGCTCAGTAAGGCACAAAAAGTTATCATGGCCCTACAAAGATCCTTTCATTCCAGAAAGATTGATCAAAAGATCAAAGTTATCTGTTACAAGACTCTGATTAGACCAGTTTTGACATATGGTTATCAGTCCTGGTACAACCAGAGTGCTAGTATTATGGGAAAATTAGAAGTTTTCGAAAGGAAATGTCTTCGTGCATGTACTGGTTTGTACAGAAAGCCTGAGGCGGATTGGAAGCATTATATATCAAATAGAAGAATTTATCAAGCTGCTAAAGTGACGAAAGTCGATATCTTCATATTGAAACTTCTTTGGAATCATATCGCAAGATCTGTAACTGTAAGTGAAAACCCCTGGATTTCACAGCCGTTCCACCCTACAGACGGGTATATTGCGACTTGCCTTGCTACTGGCTTCAAACCTCCAGAAGCGTTCGAGTATTTGGACATGAATAGATATATTTTTGATTCTGACGGCGTCCCAATCATATATCACATATATAAACGGGCCATCGACAAGAAGATAAAATATCCTCCGAATTTGAGTTCACGAGACCAACAATTCCAATGGAGATACTCATTTGCTAGATTCATTGAAGCTAGTTGTGCTGAGACGGAGCAATCTAGGTATTCGTGCCTGAATGACTATTAGTGTTTCTTTTCTGTTTTGGTCCTTTTCGTTACTTTGTTTTTGATTTTCAGCTCATTATTGCTACATTTAGTGTTGTTGTTTACCTGTGTTTAAAATTAGGGATAGGTTAGGTATATGTTTAGTTTATTAACTTAGGCTTGGAGATGAGATTAAACGTGTAGGTTAGGAATATTGTGATAGCATTTTTTAGAATAAGATAACGTTTTTTATTGAATTTTATTAGAATTAGGTTATAACATATTAGGTGCAGATTTAAAATTAACTGTTGTGTTAAAATATAAATAATTTTGGAATAGTGTTGGTTGGTTTTTTCTCCTTTTTCCAATCGAATCATAAAATATGTAATAATCTTAATTAATTTAAATTTGCTATGTTTTATTTTTATCAAATGTGTTTAACTAAGAAAATATAAACTTAGGGAGCCATTTGAGTTGGCGTTTTTGTATTTTACTGTCTAGAAGTTGCTTTATATTCTTTTAAAGTTTATAACGATAAGTATTGAATCAAGCAGTTTTGACTTTGACATTACTCTTTTTAATTTAAATCTGCTGGGAAACATAGCTGCTGAAAATTTAAAAAATTTTTTATTAAAAAGCCGCTATTTGAGCTTTATTCCCAAAGAAGCCAAAAACGTTAATCTTATTATCGATCTTAGTATTGGGTTTAGCATAAATTATACAAAAATTAGGACTACTATAGGCCTTCAAACAAGTCACCATTGAGAGAACCGATATTTGAAATCAATTTCACAACTTACGTAAATATTTCTGCCATGAATTTGAATAACTACCATCGAAATCTGTTAGCAATTTAGGTGTTCTAAAAAGATTAATTTTTTCAATTTTTGAAAATTGAGGGGCCGCCATTTTAAATTTGAGACTTTGATTTTGGGTTATGCGAGTGGAGATTCTTCATATACTATTTTGTTCAATAATTGTAACGAATGTCATTCAAATATGAGCTCGTCAATGTAAAAATCGGAAATTTTGATCTAAAATGACAATTAATAATACTATACGAGTATTAGATTTTTTGATAGGAGTATTCGATTTTCGACTTTCTGATTTACCATTCGACTTGCACCACTTTTCCATGTTCCAAAAAACTTAACCAAATGACTCAAGTTACCAAACTTTATCTTTTGAAAAATTTGGCCGCTACGGGGTCAGGAAAATCGGAGAAAATAGCATTTTTGAACTGCCGTCATTTTGAAACCTACCCTCAAAATCAAATTCAAAAGCGCTTTATTCAATACTAATCGTTATAAATTTTAAAAGATTACAAAGCACATTCCAAACAATAACAATACAAAAACTTAATGGCACAAATGGCTCTCTACATTTATACGTTATCATTAAACACATTTTAGCAAAAGACTATAGCAAATTCAAATTAGTTAAGATTATTAAATATTTTATAATTCAATTGGAAAAAGGAGAAAAAACCAACCAACACTATCCTAAAATTATTTATAATTTTAACACAGCGGCGAACTTTGATCCTACACCTAATTTTTTTTTATCGTAGCACTACAGCCGCTTTCGAGCCTTCGCTTAGAGATGGTTAGAGTATCTCATTGTCATGACCGAATGTATCGGCACTCCACAAGGTGATATAATCATTATCACGCTTTGGCCGTGTGGCAGTCCACCCAGCTGCAATACCTTCTGATTAAAAACCAGCTGACTAACTGAACGGGCTAAATCTCGTTGACGCCAACGAAACTCGAACCAGAGACTTTCGGTTTACGGGCTTAGTGTTCTAACCACTAGACCACGCGGAGTACCTACACCTTATATGTTATAACCTAATTCTAATAAAATTCAATCAAAAACTTTATCTTATACTAAAAAATTTTATCTCAATATTCCTAACCTAAGCGTTTAACCTTATCTCTAAACCTAAATAAACATAACATATAGGATACCTAACCTATACCTAATTTTTAACACAAATAACCAACAACACTAAATGTAGCGATAATAAGCTGAAACTCAAAAACTAAGTAACGAAAACCACAAAAAGTGGAAATAAACACGAATAATTTAGACATTGTCATTCAGCCACCAATACCTGGATTGCCCCATCTCAGCTCGATCAGCTTCAACCTACCCTCATATGAGGGCAAAAATTACATCACTAGATCTTATAAGCAACTTCCTTGATATTGAATTTTGTATAAATCAAACAAAAATGATGACTTCTACAGACTTTCAAACTTAATTGGATGCCATTTTTAAATTAGAAAATAAAACTTTCACTTTGTGACCTAGATCTCTTAATATCCTCTTAAAATCGCAATATCGATGACAGGGTAGTCAGGGAAAGTGGAGGAACATGACAAAATGCTGTCCCCTCTCCCACGCGATTCGACACATCTGGATCGAAAAATCTGACAAAAACCACGGAGCTGGTTCTCTATGAGTACATAAACGACATATGCCTGAGAAGTTGAAATTCATTTCACTTTATTAGTAATAGTATGATTTTTCAATTTTACATTTTCTAATGTAAAATCATAGGGGTACCTTCAAATCCAATGATGACATCCATATGGCTACTTACAATTAACAACGAAAATTTCAGAAACATCAGATAGTATTTAATGAAGTTATAGTTGTTTAAATTATCGGTGTTACAACAATAAGAACAGCAATATGTGCTACCAATCGACTCAGACATTATGGGCTTGTTAGGGTTGGCATGACAATTTCAGGAAGGATGAATATCAAGCACATCATTGAGAATATGTTCAATATTATTATTAGAATTCGTAAAACAAAATGGTGGCCGTTTTAAACGAGAATGTTGAGTAAATTTAAGTTAGTTTTCCCCAACTTCAGCATTGAAAGTACAAGCTATTAACTCTCTTGATGAAAATATGCATTTTAAAGGTGAAATCATAGTGGAAGTTTCAAATGTGTACAATAAGAACAAATACCGTAGAAGTTGAAGTTCATTCAACTTTGTTAATAATAGTATATTATTCGTAACTATAACATTTTTCCCAGCGAATTCATATGGGTATGCTTAAATTAATATCCAAGTAGCCCAAAGAAAGGTCCTTATTCTTTGAAAATTTCAATAAAGTTGAATCGGGTTCAAGGAAGTAATAGCCATTTGAAAGTTGTCCGAGTACAATTAAAACAATGTAGCTCAAAATGATTCGTGTCAATATACGAACTGGCATGTACCCGAACTTGGCGAACACACTGTCGTGTTTCTAGATACATTAGATAAAAAAATGCGTCGTACCAAATCCTTAACAAAGAACGTATTGAGTCATTCCATATATCCTGATAAAAATTTCCAGAAATAGTCTAGCACAGCCTTGACTGTTTTTCTTTCGAGAATTCTATTTTTAATCTGAACTTGAAATGGGTTGTGTCCAATTGATTGCTTTAATCAATACTGACTCACTCTTTTTGTATAGCTACGCCAACAACGTTTCACTCTATTGCGTATTGAATCCTTTATGAATCATGGTATTAAACCAAATGAAAGCAGACAAAGATATTCGTATTTTTATTCATAATGTGTTACCTACGTCTGGGCTTCTCATTGCTTTAATGTCAATGAGAATAACAATTGATATAATTGCCAACTTGCAATTAAATTAGGTACCAAAAATTATTGATAATATAAATTCCCACACAATTTTATAGGCAATTCGGGACCATTAATTTCTATTATAGTAACATTAAATGAAATTTGTAGATGCCAGTAAAAATATAGTTTTCAGTTTAAATCATTTGAAAAACTCAAAATCACCAAGAAAATATTCACGCATATCAATTAAGCACATATTTTTCTGTGGCACTCAAAGAGTTCAAAGTATAGTATATTGAAAATGAAATTTGAGCACCTGGGCAAACAGTTTGCGTAGCGATCCAAACAATGAAAATGCAAATGAAAACCAAATGCTTGCGCTAAAAATGAAATAACTCTAGCTTTGGGGATAAAATATGTGCTATCGTAAAGAAAATCACATTATATAAAAAAATTAATTTACTTATTTTTGTGTTTCGCTTTTTGTAGATTTTTTAATAATTGAAATTGTTGCATTTCCATCGAAGCAGTCTCACTTTAGTCTTCGAAAACTTGCGAGCTTAAAGACAAAATACCTAAATTGAGTGAGCAGAAGAATGATCCTACCTGACGAAATTTGTTGCCAACCTGTAGACGTTTACCTTAAGGCGCAGCCCCCAGTCAAACTGCCAATTTGGGTAAACTTTACAGCCGCCCATCTCAGAAACCTTACAAACATTTGCAAAAATTTTTAAGCAGAAATTAGAATAAACCTTTGGCTATTGAATCAGTTCATTACATTTTGTAAAAAGTTTGTTGCGAAAATTACAAAATTCAAACAAAATAGAATGCTTTCGTTAAAAAATGTAGTTAATCTCGGAAACTACTTAACGTACAGAGTTGATTTAAGCTATGTTTGTTAGATCTTAATTATTTACACTGAATTCATCAAAAATTAAAAAAAAAAAATTTTGCAAAAAAATTCCTAGAATAAAATGTGTAATTTGCACCCACTGAACAAATATCATGCATGCACATTGATTTGTATCAAATTTCCACATTTTATTCTAAAAAAAATTTTTTGAGTTAATTCAATGTAAATAATTTAGACCTAACAAACGTAGCTTAAGTCAACTCGGTACGTTAAGTAGTTTCCGAGATATACTACATTTTTTAACAAAAACATGCTATTTTGTTTGAATTTAATAGCTTTTGCAACAAACTTTTTGCAAAATGTAAGGAGTTGATTCAATAGCCAAAGGTTCTTTCTGACTTCTAGCTAAAAAATTTTTGCAAATATTCGCAACATTTCTAAGGTGAACGGCTGTAAAGCTTACTCAAATTTGCAGTTTTACTCGGGGCTGCGCCTTAACCCTTCAGGAATAATTCAATAAATAATTGGCATGTATAATCGTACATATCAAATGCTAAAATTGACGAAAAAGACACAAATTCACTCAAAGTATATGTAAAGTGAACCATTATCGATTCATTTCCCAATAAGAGGTGTTATTTTGATATTAAAAGAAAAATGCCATTTTTCAATATAAATGATCGGATGTTTATTTCATTATAAAGAGGAAGATATGCCGTTAATAGTGAAAAACAACATCAGGAAAATAACCACCACGACCACGCTTACAGGACGATATCTTTTTCATGAAATTTTCCATAACCAAATCGCAAAGTGACTGCCCTATCTCCTCGATCGACGCTGGGCTGTTGGCGTAGACCTTCTCTTTTACGTGGCTTCAAAGGAAGAAGTCGCAAGTTGTTAAATCGCAAGATCTGGGTGGCCAATTGTGATCACCTCTTCGAGAAATAACACGGTCCGGAAACTTTTCCCGTAAAAGATCAATGGTTTCGTTGCTTGTGTGGCACGTAGCGCCGTTTTGTTGAAAGTAAACGTTGTCTAGATCTATACCATCCAATTCCAGCCTTAATAAATCATTAATCATCTCTCGATAGCGCAATCTATTCACCGTAACTGTTGCTCCAAACTCATTTTCGAAAAAGTAAGGTCCAATGACTCCGCCAGGCCATAAACCGCACCAAACAGTCAGACGTAGAGGATAGAGAGGCTTTCCAACAATAACTCTTGGGTTTTCCGAACCCAGATGTGACAATTTTGCTTGTTGACGAAGCCACCGAGATGAAAATGGGCCTCATCAGTCATGATGACTTTTTGATGCAATTCCGGATCATTTTCATGCATTTCACGGACCCAATCAGCAAAGACACGGCGTTGTTGATGATCGACCGGCTTGAGTTCTTGTGTTAACTGACCTTTAACATATAAGCCTTAAGACCCAAATCTTAATGCAAAATACGGTGTAATGACGTTTGTTGAATGCCTAATTCCAAAGAACGACGAGGAATGGACAAACCTGGGTTTTCTTCAACATTTTCGGCTTTAGTAGCAATATTCTCGGCTGTTCTTGAGTGACGTGCACGGGTTTTATTTTTCACATCACTAAGTTGTCCCAACAGCTCGAATTTTCCCACCAATTTCTGTATTGCGGTCCGACAAGGTGCTTCACAACGCCCCGAAAATGTTCGAGTTTTGCGAACGGTCTCTGCCAAATTTTCACCATTTTTATAGTGAATTTTAATAACTTCAATGCGTTATTGAAGCATGTATTTATTCTTCTTCTTAGCACTACAGCCCCTCCCGGGCCTTCGCTTCCTGCAAACAGCGCCTCCAACTGTCTCAATCCGTTGACCGCGTCATCCAATTCCGAAATCCGAGCAGCGATGAACTGTCTTCGTCGACCGAGGTAGACCAGCGTTTCCTCGGTTTCCCCACTGGCCGCCAGCCTTCAGTTCTCCCAACGAATACTTTCTTGGGTATCCGTTGTTCGTCCATACGATTCATGTGTCCAGCCCATTGCAGCTTCCGCAGTCTTACAATCCTCGAGACCTCCGGTTCGTCAAAAATTTCATACAGCTCATGGTTGTATCAAATTCGCCATTGGTCCCGTCTAGCTTCGCTCCAATTATTCGCCTCAGGACCCGTCGTTCAAAGGCGTTCAATATATTTGCGGATGCTTGGGTTAGGGTCCATGTTTCACACCCATTGCATAGCACAGATCTTATCACAGATTTGTATACTTGGAGCTTTGTTTTTCTGTGTATGCAGCTGGTCTTCAAGATCCTCAATACTGAATGAAATATTTTGCTTCCGAGCTGTATTTTTCGGCGTATTCCGTCTGTTTCGTTGCCCGTTTTCGTTATTTTGGCGCCTAAATACACAAATTCGCTAACATTTTCGATATTGTATTCGCCAAGTGTGATATTTTGTGTATTTGGGGTATTTTTCCTTGACTGCGTCATGAGCTTTGTTTTATTTTCGTTGATTTGTAGCCCTACCAGTTTTGCTTCGCTGTCGAGTTTCAGGAAGAGTTCTTTGGCAGTTGTTAGTGGCCGTGACAGAATGTCGATGTCGTTCGCATAGGCCGCTACCTGGCTCGACTTGTATAGTAATGTACCTCGCGTATCGACAGGTAGCTTCCGTATGACGTACTTCAGAGCCAAATTGAATAGCAATGGGGCCTCCCTCTCTCTGCTTTAGTTCGATATTTGTGTCAAAGGCATCGGGGAGTTGGTTATTGATGCGGACTTGGGAGGTTGTCGACGTCATTGTCATTTTGATAAGACGTACTAATTTGGCTGGGATGCAAAAACCAAGCTTTATTTGTTACAGTACGTTACGATCAATACTGTCGTATGCTTGATTGCAGGCAACGAAAATTTGGTGTACGTCTATGTTGAACTCCCAGTATTTGACATTGAACAATTGGTCTGTTGTTGACCTACCTGCCCTAAAACTACCTTGATACTCCCCAATAATACTGTTGGTGTATGACCCGATTTTATTTCCTAAGATTTTAGAAAATATTTTGTACGCCGTATAAAGTAGTAATATGCCTCTATAATTTACGCAATGTAGCTTGTCACCTTTTTTGTGGATAGGGAATAAAATTGATTGGCTCCACTCTTTCGGCACATGTTCTTGTTGCCAAATGTACTGGATGACTTTGTGAATATCTTGATGAACACTACTGCCACCATATTTGATGAGCTCCACTGAAATCTCATCAATGCCCGGCGCTTTATTATTCTTTTGGGCTTTGATGATGGAACAAATTTCATCCAGAGTTGGTGGGGCCAATAGAAGCTCTCCGCAGACATCTATAGGCTCCGATGTTCTGGAGCTGTGCGGAGGCTTAAAGAGGTTCTTGAAATATGATGCCCATCTTTCCTTAATCTTGATTTCATCAGCGATCATATTGCCGCTGTCATCACGACAGAGCGTGGTTTTGGGCTGATAACCACGTTTCAGGCTTTTCACTACTTTGTCTTGTGTTATTGCTCGCTAAACTTACATCTATACTTCTCAATTGGTCGTCATAGTATTTTTTTTCTTAATCCTAATTATCTTATTCGCTACTCTTCTGAGATTTTCATAGTGTTCTCTCTTCGTCCTGGTTTTCCTACCTACGTATTCTTTGTACGCCTGATTCTTTGTATCTAACGCATTCTGACACTCATCATCGAACCAATCATTCCTCTTGCGCCGGGCTTGATGTCCGATCGTCTGTTCTGTCACGGTTCTGATAGCCGCTTTCACTTCCACCCAGAGCTCGTTGCTCGTCTTTAACGATGCGTCTGATAAGATGGGAGCCAGCTGGGTGTCGAAGGTCTCCGTGAAATTTTTGGCCACAGGCGCCGTTTGGAGCCTTTCGATATCAATTTTTTGTAGCGGGCTGGTCTTCGCTGAATATGCCTTTGACATACGACATCGATAGTTTAATTTGATCAAGTAATGATCTGTGTTACGATTGGCTCGTCGGTATGTACGGCCGTCAAGTATGCTCGAGGCCCAACGTTGTTGAATCAGAATATGATCGATCTGATTTTGTGTGTTGCCATCCGGTGACACCCAGGTCATTTTATGAATGCGTCGATGTGGGAAGCAAGTCGAACGTATGACTAGATTTCTGCTACATGCAAAGTCAATCAGGCGCTGGCCGTTGTCATTTGTTTCATCGTGGAGGCTTTATCCTCCAGACGTTCCCCGATGAGATAGCTCATTGCCAACCTTAGCATTGAAATCACCCAGAATAATTTTTGTGTCGTTTGTGGGCAATGAGTCGACCAGTCTTTCCAGGTGATTGCAAAACGATTCCTTCGTTTCTTCGTCGGTCGGGGCGTGAACATTAATCAGCCAGATTTTGAAGAATTTCGCTTTTATACGGATCGCACACAACCGTTCATTGACTGCCTTAAAATTAATAACGTGCGATTTGAACTCCCTATCCACAATGAAGGCGACTCCAAATTCTTGTTTTCCAGTAGGCTTCCCACTTTTAAATATTGTGTGCGATCTCATGTCTTGAATGTCGTTTCGAATCCAATTCGTTTCCTGGACTACCAGAATTTTTAATTGATATTGACTGGCGTGTTGTAAAAGGTCCTTAACAGTGCCAGGGAAATTGATTGATCTGACATTCCAGGATCCAATGCCATAGTCCTTTTTTCGTTTGCGAGGTCGTTGCCGTGAGTCCAATCCATTCCGAGGCCTATCTGCAGGTTTCGAAACAATTAAAGGTTTTCCAGGGACGGGGAGTTAGCCCGTCCCCAACCTCAATTCCGGCGACATGGTTATTACGTCGATTCCGTTATTAGGCGCGAAAGATTCGCCTTCACCCTCTTACGTCCTCACAAAGGAGGTGTAAGTAGGATTTAGTAGCAGAGCTGTAGATGTATTTACAATTATGAGCATTTCTCGACATTTTATGTTACATTATTGAGGAACCAGTAAACCTCATGTATTTATTAATAGCGTAGTTTTTACTTGTCAAATGTCAAAAAATGACAGCTTTAAAAGTGACACCTGCCGAAATAGCGGGCTATTCAAAATAACACCTCTTATTGGAAAGCCCTTTAGGATCACTGCTTGGGCAAACCCGTAAAAATCTTTATAAATATGCAGCCTTTTTAGGGCTTATTTAAACGAATCTTATCAAGGCCTATTAGTAGCGCCTCCTGTCTGTGCGTTCGTCAGAGGAAATTTTCTCAGAAACTATAGAAGCACCAATGACCAAATTTGGTGGAAAGGTCAAAAGTGATGGCTATTCAAAAGTTTAGGCCTTATCGAAAATGTCAACAGCTTTTAAACGGTCCCACTATATACTGGGGTAACCATAAAAAAAATTCTCTTTATCAAAATCAGTCCAACGGGGTATCAAATGAAAGGTCTTGATTAGAACTCTTAGAATCAGAAACATAAAAGTCAGTTTGTGAATTAGGGGATGGAAAGGGACACAAAAAGTACGGAAAAATTGTGTCGTCCCCATCGCGATCGACACGCTTGAGCCTAATAAACAAGTAGGTTCTTATGAGTAAAAGGCCAAGAAATACTTCAGGAGGTAAAATTCACATAACTTTGTAAGTAATACTCGTAGTAGGATTTGCCAATTTTACGTTTTGTCCCATAACATCTAAACACTACTCTCGAACTTCTTATGATTCTATTCTATGATTCTGTACGCTAACATGAGATTTTTGGCTTACGAAATTTCATAGGAACCGTCTCGTAATTAAGTGGGATATAGCTATTTTTGTACGGAATTACATGAAATACCAATCAACCATTAATAAGCAATTTATATATGCAAAGATTATTTCTTCTGTGTACATTTTTGGACTTTAGGATGGGAAGTACAAAAAAGTAAACTTTATTTGCTGCATTGACACGCTGCATGATCTCGTCCTTCTTGTTTAATTTTTTGCGATGAAGAGGACCCTAGATATTTAAAGTAGGGGAAGGTCGGGCAGCCCCTGACACTTAATAAAACTACCACATATTTTGAAAATTAACAGAATGAAATGTTTATTCTTGAAGTAAAAACTAAAAACAACACGTTTACATTAGTTTTAATTCAGTAGCATCCAGATTAAGTATTAAGTAGGACAGTAGTTAAGTATTAAAATAGGTATTAAAATTTCAACCAAATTTTTTTTGGCGGGTAGCCGCGAAGTTGAACAGCTAACGATGACCAAACCGTTCCTTGAATTTACATACATAGCAAAAGTAGTAAACCTGCGAGAGATCTATGTCCACACAGTCTTCATGCGCCCAATCCTTATATTTGTGACACTGAATCCCGTCTTCCTCAAAGGTTTCGCCGCAAATGATGCATTTCGTTTCCTGGTCCCTTGATCGGTTTTGCATTTGTTGATTGATTTGGATTTTTTTCCTGCTAGCGGAGTTCGCAGCTACATTTTCATTCGCTGTCACTTTTAGTTTTATTTGTTTTCTCTAGCAGTTGATTATTGAATGTTAACGATGTTAGAACTTCGCTTCTTTGCGTTTTTCGCGAGCGCGTCACAAAACGCTTTTTGAAAGCGTTTGGAAAAGGGGACAACTTTTTAAGTAATTGCTCTGCAGTTTTGTTGCTTGTGGATGCCTGTTGATTGCGGCTAGTAGATTGCTGCGATGTTGCAGTGGCAGTGGTGGTGGACAGTGAATTTTCAGGCAATGTTGGTTCCTCTTCAATATTTGTCATGGCGGAAGGCAAAAATCTAATTCAGTGAGAATATCCCGATTAAAAGAATAAATTCCGGAGCATTTAAAGCCGCTTTGAGCTATGTTCAACCTGGCAGCCTTGGCAAAGGCCAAATTCACTACACCAGCGATGTCATAATCAGTGATCCTGCTGCCTGGGTTTTTCCTCATTCATAACAAACTTTCTGAAGCAAATGCAGGCTTAAATCGCTCAAAAAATACTCTGTCATGAGGTTGCAACTTGTGTGTAGTGTGTGGCGGAGTACTGAGCATGTGAATATTATTAGCACGGGCATTCTCTATCACTGCCAACTCTTTGTGCCTTCCATGTCCTTCAAGAATCAAAAGAAATGGGTTCTCTTGTGAAGGCTGAGCATGTTCTTTGAAATGCTTGAGCCATATCAAAAATATGCCACCATTCAGCCACTTTCATGTGGAACAGCAACGCTTTGCGTTGGTGCATCAATCATTAATCGACAGTTTTTGTCCATCTGTTTTCTCGGAAAAATGAAAAGTGGTGGTATAAAATGGCCTATCACACTCATAGCAAACATTAATGTTATGTTACGCCCCCTCTCACCAGAAGACAATATTCCAACTTGCTTTTTTCCTTTAGTAGAAATCGCTTTCTCATTTTTATGAACTGTGGATACTCCGGTCTCATCAGCGTTGTATATTTTACACGCAGGAAAATTATACTTCTCCAATCAATCCTGTAGATGATCATAAAAATGGTCACCTTGAGGCTTGTTGAACCCAACAGTCCTCGCAATACTGGTCGATTCTGGAAATCTAAGAACGATGTCGGGAAATTTTTTCTTGAAGCTGCAATAAAATTTTTTTCAGCGATATGTTTCTGCTTATTAAACGTATGAGGAATTTTCAATTGCTCGGCAAATTGGAACGCCAGTTTCAAAAACTCAATCCTGGTCAGTGGCATCAGGCGACTATCAAGCTCCTTAACATGATTATATAACTGCCTTAAATGATCTTCCGAGAAAGTGTTCTCAAATTTCCCCAATTTTGGTTTAAGTGCAGGAGGGTACTTCTTGGCACATTAAAACGGTGAGATGTTTCTCTAAGTGATAATTTTGCCTCTTGAACACCTACTATAGCCTGTTTCATTAAATTTTCGTCCCAGTTGCCTCTTTGTGTGATCCTTCCTTTGAACTTAGGCATTTTTAATTAACCTGCAATAGAATAAATTATGTTACCTATGCACTTTTTTACCGTACAGTACAGAAATTTAAAAACTAGGCATTAGAATAGTAAAAAAAAGATATTCTCTTCACCCGAAAAGTGTCCGAGGATACCCGACGAAATCGAGTCCGGTACTACTCGATGGTCCTCATGCAGTATTTCAACATGTCACAATCACAAAGTAAAATTGAAGGCAAAAAACACACTTAATTTACAAACTATATTGATAGTACAAAGAGTTGTTTAATAAATATAGTAAATTTCTGAACTTTTAACGAAAAATAACTGCGTCCTACAAGTAAGCCGCACACACACAATCTGACACAATCTGAATAAACTGCCGTCACAAGATCTTCGCTTGGCAGCTGATTTGAATTATGCAATCTCGCGACGCTGCGGTCATTTCGAGCTAATGCATCATACACCTACATTTGTGCAATATCATAGAACTGACAGTGGCCGAGGCTACCCGCCAGCCGGGGCTAACCGAACTTCCCCTAGTTCACATTTTCGAGGTTGTTGTCTTCTACAATCAAGTTTTATGGAGCTGGTATGTTTTGTCTTTTTGGGTAATGAATTCAGTTTTTGTTTCATTTATGCTTAGGCTGATCATTTTCACCTTATACTTCAGGGTGAAGAATGCTTCTTTAGCATCTTGAATTGGTCTAGCGATACTGTTGACATAATCGTTAAAAGTTACTATTTGAGTGGACTTGAATATTTCTGTGCCTGTATGGTTGACTAGTAAAGTTCCAGGGCTGTGTTGAAAGGAATGAAGGCAAGTTTACCCCTCCCCTCCCTGTTTTAGGCTGGATTCCATTTTGAAGACATCCTTTCGATCCACGTTGACTTTGAGCTAAGACTCTGTGTTTGCCATTGTAACCTTGACCGTGCGGACGAATTTGGTTGGGAGGCCAAAGTCAAGCATTATTTTGTATAGTGCATTCCTGTTAATACTGTTGTAACATATGCTTGCTTGAAGTCTACAAGATTTGGTGCATGCTAATGTAAAATTTTTAAGTACTTTTGGAGCACCTGCTTCACTGAGAATATTTTGTCCATCGTAGACCTTCTCTTTCCGAAGTCACCTTGGTACTCTCAAATTGGCTTAGCGAAAATAAAATGGTGACTGTTCTGACTGTTTCTAACCAACGAATAGCTTCGATTTGCACCAAAATTGGTACAAAGATTCATTCAAGTATGTGATAAAGCTCCAAAGTCGAACCATCTGAAACAAAATGGTGGCCACTCAAAGGTCCAAAAAGTTGAACAACACAAGAAATTTACAGGACCAGGTCAGAACATTAAAATAGCGGCTAGGCACAGTTCGAAATTCACAAACTTCTTAAAGCTACAATTTATATAGGATTTTTATGAACCCTAAAATCAAGGTAGACATTGCTGAGATCTTGTACTATGTTAAGATGTATCAGAACTAAATTCGATTCTTATGAACGCTGCAGATTTTAACAGCAGTGAGTTTTTCATTGCAGTCTAAAAATTAAATTTTAATATACATGGTAAAATGTATTCAAGAAACTGAATGTTAATAAATTTTAAATGAAAAAATTTGCCACTAAAAAGGACAAAATAAAAAAAGACATTTAGAAACAAAAAGAAAACCGACTTCAAAATGCCCGAAAAGCGATGAAATTAATTTTATGCAAGCGGTGCGAAATCTATTATCCCATTTCAACACAATAACTTCCAACATGACAAAACCACAAGTTGAAGGAGCAGGAGAGTGCTCTTGCTAGAAGGGTTATACAAAACAATTAGTAAATCAAACAATATGTTCTGCATATCAAAACTTGACGAATATACAGATTCCATTAATTGAGTTCGAAAAATTATCATAGTTATTATGTTTCTAATTCGCTGCGCTGACAACAAATTTTCGTACACTTTCCCTTCCCCTGCACCCGTAAAAGCAAAACTTGTCATTTTAAGACCTGGTTTGAAAAGTTCTCATTAAGATACCCATATTTCCTAAATACGCTGAATTTATTTTTTCAGGTGCCAGTCCCCTATACGGAGAGACCCCCCCCCCCTTAAACACTTTATAAATTTCTGTTTGTGGTGACTTTGAAGAGGGCGTCACTTTACACCTACATACAAAATCTTATGTTTCTAGCTTAGGTAGTTTGCAAGAAGAAGTGGTGTGACACACGGACGGAGAGACAGGATGCGATTTTAGTAGGGTTTTGTCCAATTATTCTACAAAACCCTAAAAATAAATTGGCCTATTTGTAATTAATTCGATTTATTTGATTGATTTATCAATTAATCGATATTTTTAATTCAATTCACCAAACTCAATTCGCCACAAAGCGAATACCACATTTTCAATTTTTTCAACCGAGTAACCCATTTTTCATTCATATTTTAATTTCTCAAACCTTTGAAATAAAAGTTTATTCATTGTTGGTTGGCCTGTATCAAAGCTGCTGAACGTTCATTAAAAGATTTTTAACGTATTTGTTGAGCTTTTTGCTGAATGTATTAAATAAAAATAACAAAATCCCAGTTCGGGACAAAAGAGTCCCGGCGCAAATATTTGGAGGCCCCGGCAAGATCCACTTGGTATTTATTTTGCCGTACATAACTGAATAATTGTTTTTTCCCCGATGAACAGGTCGTGAAGTGCTGTGTGGTGTTTTGTGTAGTGTCGTGGTGTATCTGCGCTGTCTGTTTCCAGCCACTTTCCGACTTTCTACGCGATGGCCAATGTGGATCGCCTGATCGAGGACCTAAAAGGATTGGCTTGAATCGTTGAAGGCGTGAGAACAAACTACAAGAGGGCTCGAAATTCAGGAGGACTACACTGCAGAAGCCTCAGCACCAAGATATGGCAGTGTGGTCAGGATGCTTCGTCGCTTCAAAGTCATGGCAGGCTCGTTGAGGAGGATCATCGACCATTTGGACCAGAAGGAGGTCATTCAGACCTGGTGCAGGGTTTAACTCATGACCCTCCAACGAAGTTGGCAACAGCTAGATGAATATCACCTGCAGATCGTCGAGCTCCGTGACGAGCCTGAAGCGTATGGTTTTAAGGTGCAACAGGACACTTATTTGGAAGAGCTCACCCAAGATTGGGTCATACGTCTTGAATCAAAAATGGATGAACTCAGCGCCACACCTGCCACAACGACTTTGCCTGTGACTCCTCTTATCATGCTTTTGCCGAAAATAAAACTCCCCACCTTCGATGGGAACTATTTACATTGGCAACAATTCCACGACTTGTTCATGCAAATGATGCAAAGCCAACCGATGTCCAAGTGCCAGAAGCTATGGTACCTCAAGGCCGGTCTCACCGGAAAAGCAAAACTTTTGATTCGAAATTTCACATTGTCAGATGACAACTACGCGATGGCTTCGACAACCTTGAAGGAAAGATAGGACAACCGGCGACTATTGGTATTGATGAGTCAGCCATCTCATGCTAATGAAAGGCCATCAGTGGCAGCAATAAAGGCTCTACATGATACCACACAAGAGTGTCTTAGAGGCCTGCAGAACCTGCAGGTGTCTTCAAGGGACTGGGATCCGTTGCTGCTACATGTGCTAATCAAAAAATTGGATCCAGCGACTCACGCATCATACGAACAATCGTTATCCAACCCGCGCAAGCTACCACTCTTGAAGAGTTTGTTGGACTTCATGGAAACGCGTTTCCAGGCTCTCGAGGCACTCGGCCATAAAACAAAGGAACCGGAGATCAACCGTAGGAAAGCGACTAAGTCGACCGTGGCCACAACGACAGTTTCTCGGTGCTTAATGAGTGAGCAGGATCACCCGCTTTACTACTGCTTGGATTTCCTCAGGATCACTGCTGCAAAGAGACTAAGTTTCGTGCGTGCTAAGTAGCTGTGCATGAATTGTCTTCGAGAAGGAGATCAGGCTTCCAGCTGCGCGACCAGAAGTTGAAAGCAGTGTTCAAAGAATCACAACACCCTGGTACACCTCTCTGGAGACAACAAGCCCAAATAGACCAACACAATATCCTCGAGCACGACAACACCGAAACAAGACTTGAAACCGCAAACAAATGCAGAACCGCTATCGCTCGCTTTAACGACTTTGATGGAGCCCCGACCCCAAGGACATGTACTTCTGGGCACAGCCGTCGTCAGGCTGGTCACTAGCAATGGGAAGATGACGGATTGTCGAGCTGTGCTGGATCCGGGCTCACAAATAAACCTAGTCACCAAAGAAATCATCAAAAAATTGGGTTTATTATCGACACCACACCTTGCCCTCATTGAAAGGGTAGGTGGTAGTACTGGGAAGGCATACCATAAGGTGAACCTCAGCCTAAGATCCAGATTGTCAGGATATGCCGCGCAGTTGGAAGCCTATGTCATGGACAAAATTATATCACCGCAACCGTCTCAGGACTTGAATACACCGGCATGGCACATCCCCAAAAACATAAGGCTGGCAGATCCAGACTTCCACCGAACGGAGCGCATCGAAATGCTGCTGAGCGCCGAACACTGTTACGAGGTCCTAGCCATTGGACAAATAAAGTTGGGCCCACAGCTCCCAGTGCTGCAGAACACGCTCCTAGGGTGGATTGTAGCTGGAAGAGTTATCACACCTCAAGTGTCGTCCGTGACACGCGGCATCCTGGCAGAAGATAACCAGCTTAGTCAGATCATCAAGCAATTTTGGAAGGTCGAGGAAGTACAGGATCCGCAGCACAAGCTTACGTTAACTGAAAAGGCTTGCGAAGAACATTTCTATCGGACAATGACAAGACATACCGACGGCCGTTTCTTAGTTAAACTCCCATTCAGCAAGGATCCTGAGACATTAGGTGATTCCCAAACGATAGCCACTCGCAGATTCATTGCCTTGGAGCGTCGACTGAAGAGGAACCCTGGTCTAAGACTTCCATACGAGGACTTCATGGAGAAGTATATTCGGTTTGGGCATATGGAGGAGGTGATGTTGCAGCAGTGGGAGGAATTACGATAATTCCTTCCACATCATTGTGCCCTGAATCTTGACAGCATTACAACCAAGCTGCGGGTGGTTTTCGATGCATCCAGTAAGACAACCACAAACGTTTCGTTGAATGATGTCTTTCATACAGGGTCCACTGTCCAGGATGACTTTTTTTCGATACTCTTGCGTTTCAGAATGCCTTGTTTCGTATCCACCGCCGACATCGAGAAGATGTATTGGCAGATAATGCTCCATCCTGAATACCGTCGGTACCACGGCTTAATTTGGAGAAATAGTTCAACGCAACCAGTGCGATACTACCCGTTGAAAACCGTAACCTACGGCGTGCCCCGTACCTAGCTACAAAATGTTTGCAAGTTCTAGCACACGAGAACCAGCAGAAATGTCCCCTGGTCAGTAGTACGTTGAGAAGGATCACTATATCTACAACGTCATGACCGGGGCAAACAGCTTAGAGGAGGTACTTCGTAAACAGGCGGAGATATGCACTATACTCTCGAACGCAGGTATGCATTTGCGCAATTGGTGTGCCAACCATCATCTATTGTTGAAGCAGATTAAACGTGAGGGCCAACAGGTCCAGCTGGACTTCAGTAGTTTGCACGAGGACTATATGAAGACGTTAGGAGTCACCTGGCGCCCCAAGACCGACGAGCTCCAAATCCAAATCAACCTGGATCCAACCCATGCAAAGTTCCTCTAGAGGACGATGGCATCTGATATAGCCTAAATGTTCGATCCATTGGACATTCTGGCTCCTGTGATAGTAGCAGTCAAGCTATTCCTGCAGGAATTATGGCGATTTGAACAGGACTAAGATGCAGCATTACCAGTGGGGATCCATACCCAGTGGTCCGAATCCCGCAGTGGTCTGCTATCATTGCAGCAGGCCCGATTTTCTCGTCACATCAGTACAGGCGAGAAACCCGTGCCAGTACAGTTGCACACATTTTGTAATGCCTCCGAGAAGGCATATGGTGCAGCAATATACATGCGGTCAACCCTGAGGAGCGGTCAAGTCAGGCTGCTGTGCGCCAAGTTAAGAGTGACCCGGATCAAGACACTTACTGTTCCGTGCCTGGAGTTGTGGGGCGAAACTAGGCGCTGAGCTCACAAGACGAGTTACGACTGCGCTCAATCTGCAGGAGGTTTTCAGGTATTCTTGACCGATGCCGAGATTGTCTTGGCGTGAATCAACTGTACTGCATTATCGTACAATACTTTTGTGGCAAAGAGAGTCTCGGCCACACAAACTCTCTCAAAGCCGGACCGATGCCAACACGACCACCATTTTTATCCAGGGCAGAATCAGTTTCGCCTTCCGAGTATCGGAGTGGGGGCCCTTGCGACTTGGAGACGAAACGGACCAAGACCGCTATGGTAGCGGCTAGGGCTCCTAAAACACACTTCATTCAGCAGGTCCAACACGGCAACTCTTTCAAGAGGCTGCAACGCATAGTAGCCTCCATGATGCGGTTTATCTGTGGTCTCAACTGACAAATAAGCACCCACGAGTGATGAATTATCCACAGCCCTGGAGATCGTCGTGAGGTATGTACAATCACAAACTTTTAACTGCGATATCACGTCGGGGAAGCAAGTCTCCAAGCACAGTCCGTTGGTGGGACTGGCGCCATTCCTGGACCCAGAAGGCATAATCCATGCCGGTGGGAGACCGAAGGCTGCCAAGATCACGTCCAACGCCAAACATCCCATTTTATCACCGTTCATACATCCGTTCACCAGACTGCTGATGATGGACATCCATCGTGACCGCTGCCATCTAGGTGCGCAAAACACTGCTCGCCGCTACTAGACAGCGGATCTAGGCGATTTGAGGAAAACAACTCGTGAGATCGATAGTTCAACGGTGCGTGTGGTACGCCCGTGTCAAGCCTACGCTGTTTTCACAAATCATCGAAACCTGCCGAGTGCACGTATTCAGCCAGCCCGTCCGTTCATCAACTCCGGCATGGATTTCTGTGGACCTATGATGATCTATTACTGCGGGTACCTAGCCATATTTTGCTGTTTCGCTACAAAGGCCGTCCTTCTGGAGCTAGTCAGCGATCTAAGCACAGAGGCATTCCTCTGTGCTCTCAAACGTTTCGTTGGACGATGAGGACACTGCCGAAACCTTTTTTGCGACAATGCCACCAACTTTGTCGAAGCTCACAACCAGCTATCAGAATTTTCGTCCTCATTATATTCCAACTAAGCGCCTCAAGAAGTAACAACGGCGTGCTCCAGCCGAGGAATCGATTTCCATTTCCTCCCCCCACGCTTGCCTCATTTCGGCGGCTTGTTTGAAGCGGCGGTCAGATCAGCAAAAATTTGATCCGTCGAGGCGTTTTGTTGGCGGCTCTCACCTACGAGGAGCTGCATACCTTGGTGGTTGAGGTGGAGACTATCCTCAATTCTAGACCACTGACTCCGATGTCAAACGATCCCAATGATTTGGCAACCTTAAATTCAGCACACTTTCTCATCGCGGAACCCCTCACAGCCATGGTGGATAGTCGCGCAGAGCCAGTCACCGGAGGTCTCCTTGCCCGCTGGAAGCTAATCAATCACCTCAAACTCGAATTCTGGAGACGATGGTCGCACGAGTTCTTGGCGCAGTTGCAGCATCGTGTTAAGTGGAAACTGTCACACCCCATCGATGAAGTGGCCACTGGGGCGAATTATCAAAATATACGAAAGCGCCGATGGTTTCATACGAGTTGCTGATGTCAAAACCACCTCAGGAACTTTGAAAAGGCCAATACCCAAACTGGCCCCGCTACCAGTACTCGACGACGCACAGTCTAACAAAGTACCATCACAAGCAAGTTCCCCCACTTGATTAAGGAAAGATCAGCGGCGACGACATCTCGAGGACTAGGTGGCGATCGATGCAAACCAGCAAGTCAATTGTGGCGCTCCTCTTGAGAAATTCGACTTATAATTAAATAGCAACCCACTAGACGCCACAAGAAAGTATGATACAACCATTGACGCTGTCTTTTCAAGATATTTAGAAAAATTGAAAACGCAAAAATTCGTTTTATATTTCATCTACCACAAACCTATTCTATCTTTTTTTGAATTTAATTCAGCTGAAAAAGTAGAGAATTCTGCAGAAATAGAATAGAAGAACTAAATTACTTTAAGATATTTTTTTACTTTAAGTTACTTTGTTTAAATAAAAGCAATAACAAAATTTCAATTTTGTCATATTACATGCATCTTACATTTTTGAATTCGTCACATTAATTCCTGAATTTTTCCTGCATTTATCTATATACAACTTTTTAACCTTTACATAATCATTTGCAAAACGAAGCTAAACTTCCCACTGGACACCCCCCAGAGTGTCTGACTGCTGTTTTTCCCCAACTATTAAGCTCGGCGCTGTTCGGATTTCGAAAGTGGAGAACGCCATCCCGAGACGATTAGAGACGCTTTTTGCAGGAAGCGAAGGCCGGAGAGGGACTGTAGTGCTCCGTCGATTTTGATTTTTTTTAACAGAGCCGTAGTGGAGCGCGCCCGATGGCTAGCCCATGCTAGTGGAGGAGCCTGCCATCGATGCGGGTCCTATACCTGGCCAGGTCGATTGAAATGGAAAGACTGGCGGTGTACGTTTAACAATTCATTTTATTTTTTTTCCAGGAAAAATATTTATTTTATAATAATCTATATGTACAAGGAATTATCACATAAATAGTACAAAATAATAATTCTTCAATCAAGTAAAGTAATTGTATTTTATCCCGCGGTGAAATTTAAATTTTTGCTTTATATTTAATTAAATGAAATCAGATTTCGTTTCCTTTAGCAGCAAATCGAATTGGAGATAGAATATCATTTTTGACTATTGAATAAATAATATGGAAACAGTGAGATGGTGGGGTATTGAAATCATCTTGAAACTTTATTTTTAAATTAAATAAAAACAGGCCTTTGCTTTGAAAATATTGTTATGTAAGTAACAAAATCACAAATAAACACCCTATATTTTCAAGTATGTATGTTATAAAGATTAAGTGTTGAAAAATATTAACTTATTAGGTTGGAAAATACGAAGTTTGCTTTTTGGCCAAAAAGAAAAATGTTCATAAACTTATTATCAATAAATTATCTTCCGTTATTTTTAAGAAAGACGTTATAACAATTAATTTGGAAATAATACCTTTTGCAGTGGATAAACCATTGAAAACCTTTCACTCGGTATCTTTCACCCATGTAGCCTTCTTTGCATTCGCATGATGGATGCAAATAATTAGCTGCGGTGCAATCAAAACAAAGTCCACCATGCCGACAATACAACTCGTCAAATTTGTAGTGAAAAGTAGGTTTCAAAATGTCCGTAAAGGACTGCAGCGATGGTCTGCTGCCTCGGCAGAAGAAGGTGTTGGTATCTGCCGAGAATGCCCTTGTCTTGGGACGCTTGAATGCGCTGGCAGGCTAGCATTGCGGTGTCGTGGGTCGGGTTCATTCCCCCAGCACAAGGACCCACTACAAAAATTTCGCATTCACGAATTTCTGGGGTCGAACAAAAACAAGGCGACCGAAGTCGCAAAAAGTGTAGGTAACTACACAAGGGACAACTGACTTGTTCGTGGAACAAGAGTATCAAGTAAAAAGAAGTGGAAGCAGGGTGACCTCGTCCTTACCAGGAGAGGCTCATGGCCCACAAATGAGAGAAGGGCAACCGGGTGGTGATGGAGCCCCTGCGCACCCACCCAACCGGATTAAAATCCATATTTGTTGCAGTGGCCAGGTATTCCTCTTCTGAGTGGAAAACTCATACAACTTGACTTGTATAAGCTTTCCCATCAGAAGAGAAGTACCCCGGTGACCAATTTATGCCATAGAATTATGCAATTCGATTGCATAATCATATGTCATAAAGAGGCACTCTGCTTGGGCCACTCAACCCGCGACATCACCTGAAACAAAAGGAAGGATTAGTGAGTACCCGGCGGCCGGCTCAATTTTTAAGGGGGAAGCCTGCCACTGTACCGGGTCCTATACCCGGTCAGAATTATAAGAAAGGAAAGACCGAAAAGTATTTTCTTAATTCGACATTTCGTTCGTTTTATTCACTCACTCTCAGAACGAAAAGTTTTATAAAAATTTTAAAGTAACTAGTTTACGATGATTAAAAGTGAAAGGAAATAAATTAGTTTAGCAAATTGATACAATTCTCCTCAATGGATTTTTTTTTTTTCAAATGACAATTATATAATGTAAACGATCTTGTGTTCACATTAGATTCTCCTTTTCTTGACTTCATTCGATGATATCTACAGTATTTGCCCTATGAAAATTTAACAATCATTATTTATTTAGACATTCTATTTATCTTTTTACAAGATTTCTTCCTTTTTGAACCAATGTCGTACTGAATCGAATCTCTCCTAGGGAATCTATATTACCCGCAATATTTTTCAATTAGAATTTGGTTTTCTATTTTGTGCTTGCGCTTGGCGAAGACGGCAAAAGAAATTTCTTAAAACGAGAAGCAGCTGCTTTTGTAATTATACTTCAAAAAGGTACATAATACGACATCACTCACGTAATGCGCGGGGCCATCATTATATATATATATATATATATATATATATATATATATATATATATATATATATATATAATATAATTTGAACATGCAAAAAACAAAGAAAATTTTGAGCAAAATAAATGGTACTTACCCTAAACCTCCTCCTACGAGCGCTCGTGTTCGGGGCGGGTAAGGCCTGTAAATTTTGTATTATTATTTTTGTTTTTTTTTATTTATATTAATAACTCCGCGATTTTTCCGGGTTAACAAATCTTCTCCGACACGTTTACGTATGATTAGGACAACAGGTTAGTTACAATGTTCTACGTGAACTAAAATTAAGGTTGATTGAAAGATATCTGGTTGCTGTTCCGGACTCCGCTTTGCACCGATTTGGTTTCCGATACGTGATTTGCTTCCGAAATTTGCATGAATTTGCCTCAATGCTTTTTCCGATTGTCGAGGACTAGAGGAGGATACGAAAGATACGTATGCGGATAGATTCGCGCTTCCAAATTAGATATATTGCACTTGGCTGCTCACACGGAAAAGTGATTTTCGTCGATGGGAAATTGAAAAGGGAACGAGAGAAAATTTATCGTGAGATGAACGGAGTGAACTATGTTTATGCAACAAATTCACTGTTACGTCACAATTGCGAGTGCTGCGGTACTGAAATTTGCGATCGAGTTCTGGATTTTTTGTTGCTAAAAAATTGAAAGGAATTTCCACAATCCGGTTTGTAATACTCGTATTTAATTCTTCACGCCATTTGATTTACAGTTGGAAAGTTGGAACTGTAACCACCGCAAATTCTCCACTCCCCGATTACTCTATGATTTGCAACGTATTCATGAACCAAAACGATTGAACTTTTCAGATAATTTTTCAACACAACTGTAATTATTTCACGTCAATATTTTTCGTCACTTTTCTCTCGACTAACGGTTTTTAACCAAATGTATCGCAATTAATGCATAAAATATTTTCCTTCGCAGGATAGGGACAAACTACCGTTATTTTTTTTCGCACGCGGAACCAATTTCAAATTAAAACTTTTAAAACCAAAAAGAATTTAACGGCTCTGGATCCTCGAAGAGGCACTTCACCAGTTGCGAATATTTTCCACTCAAAACTTTTCCGTTTTTCTTACTAACTTTGTCGCAATAGCAAGTACAATCGCAATAAATAGCTCGTCATTATAATTTTCCACGAAACCGCTTATCAATTTCCTTTATTATCTTCGCTCTACGCGGCGTCCGCGCTGTGTGGTGGTTTCTCGCAGACTCCCCATCTCCCGGCAACAGCACCAGCAACACCAACCAGTCATACTCCCACTACCGCCACCGCTATCGATCATCGTAAAAATCTCGTTAGAAACAGACTGCTCTTGATTACAAACATTCGCCAGTCTCCTCCAAATCCTCTCAAATAGTTAAACACAATGGGAACCACCACATTCAAACATACAATTGTTATGTATGGCACGAATTCATGAAAAAGATTCAGCAATTGCATTTCCACTGTTGGCGGGGTCGCGGTTACTACATTGCTATTGTTGTTATTTACACTTTGATCTACTATTTCCGAGTTATTATTATTGTTGTTATTAAAGTTATGTACATATTTCGGCACAGTGTCGGTCTGAACAATATGATCTTGGACGTGAATATAACCTTTTGTCACTGGAACTGTATGTTGAACTCAAACTGGCACTTCGCTAATAAGCTGTTCATTATCGTTCATACTTTGGGCAAGCAGGTTTGGATCCATGCGAGCGTGCATTTGTTGATGATGATGATGTCGCTCTTGTTCATCGATCATTTGCTCCATCTCATCCACCTGAATAGGTCCATTGTTAACCATTTGTTCGTGTGGCATCATATGATATAACGCTGGACCATGTCCTGCTGGTGGTAGGAAAACCCCGATTGTATGTACAAAATGGCTTGCATGTTGTTGATTTGCACCATAATTATTATTCTGCGGAGCAATAGCCGATTGACCGGCACCTGGCTGTTATGCTGGCTGCATTTGAACCGATGCACCCACTAATTTGCCCACTCACTACGGAAGGTTGTTGCCCAGTTTGCGTTCGTTGTTGTTGAGCTTACGTTTGTGACTGCTGAATTTTGATTTGTCGGTTTATGATTTACCTTTGGTTTTGACGATTGCGATTCTACAGGTTTTGCATTATTTGTTGTTACATGCGGTTGTAGATTAATTGCTGCTATATTCTTACTAACATATTTAGTAAACTTGTTGAAATCATTTGTTGTCGTAGCAATTGCTTGGCCATTAGATGTTGACGAGCTATGATTTGATGATTTTTTAGATTTTTGACTAGACCGATTCGCCGCCGTTCGTGATATCGTCATCGTTGTTGATGACGAATCATTTAATGTTTGATAGTAAATATTTTGCTGATGCTGTTGAATTTGGTGACGATTGTAATATTGATGCTGTTGATGATAGTAATGATGCTCTGATCGACCCTTTTCATCAGCCTGTCGCTCTTGCAATTCATTGGTAGATGCGTTTTTATATAGGGTACAAATCAATTGATTTATTTCATTATCATCAACGTCTGTTAGATCTAGAAACTCATAAGGCGCTGCCGATGCATTTGGATCCATGGCACTTATGCTTGTTGCATTTTCACGTGTGCTTGTCGTATTTTCACGTGGCTTTGGCTGTGGTGGGCCCCCATTATTCATGACGCTGACACGCTCCGTGCTCAATTACTACAAATTCTTTTGAGCATTTCCGATGCAAAACATTCTTTACTAACGTTGAATCTTTCTCGGACACTGATCGACGCTTCAAAGAACTATTCTGGTCGGCCTCCCGATGCAAAAATAATCTGCTCGAACAACAATCGGGTAATCAATCTCGACATCTAGTTTACAGCACTCTGGCACTCGCAGCTTGCAGCTTGCAGCTCACGACTCAATTCGGTCCATAGACAATTTGCTGCGTTATGCTCTTATTGTGCGTAGTCTTTATTAGTCCTTAGTTGAAATGGAAAGCAGCTCCACCGTTTGTTGCGCTGAACGAGTGTATGTTTGCAGCAAGCAAATATTCCGATGTATTGACACGAGAAAGCACGCAGTGCTTCTGTTCTAATTCCCACTTTGCCACATGTAGCTTTGCAGTCAGAGAGAAGCGAATAACTGGCTTAAATTCGATATATTCCCAAGTGGGGGAAAAAATTAGACTCACAGCTTCAATGTACGCACCCGCAGCTACAATTCACATTGATTGTTAAATCCAAATATCCCGGAACAGAGATGCTAACATATATGCGTAACTGGTCAAAATTATGCTAATAGACCCCACATGAAAAGCTCTACCATATGTTATTGGATAATTGGCTATTTTCTTAGAAAAATTCGCACCCCAAAAGCCTGAACAATGCAATCAATCACTATCAGCATAGGTTCACTTGAATATCACAAAATGCTCCATAACTAGATCCGTATTCGTCCATTACGTACATTCAAAGAACTTTTCACGCACGCACGAGCTTGACTAATATCTGTCGTTCTCGTCACTCACGCAATTGCATCGAAAATTTCACTACAAAACGAAATGCTAAATGGGAAGTGAAGAATCTTTTCTTTCTAGCAAACGAAAAATGATATATACCAGACGTCCACTAATTTTTATGAAATCCTTTAACTGCTTTTCAGTGCTTCTATTTTTCCACATATTCACACTTCGAATTGATTTCACGAATGGGGTGTCAAGATCCTATATGCGGAACGGAAGACAAATGGGGCCGGTAATTTTCACTTTCAAAAGGGGCTCCTGAACACTTCAAGCAGTAAGCAAATCTATTCCCACATCTCACATGTACGTTCTGTTAACTTTAAAACGATTTTAGGATCCAATTCGATCTAATTTCCCCATATTCCCGAAGTTAAAACCGGCTTAAAAAAATATTGCCGTTCTCTTCGCGTAATCCCCGTCGCGACCGTAACTCCACTCCACGATCCGTCCAAAAACTTGTCTTTTCTTTCGATTCCCGTGTACACGGTAAATCCGTCAGCTGCTCGCTCAGCGTAGTTAAATTGCCTTCGGTAATTTAATACATCGTTGGGGTGCATTAAATCAGTGTTCCTATGTCCAATATTTAAATTGGCAGATTTAAAACTTTTTCAAGAAAAATTAACTGAAGTAAAGAAAAATGAAAAAAATTCGAAGTAGTAATAAAAGTTAAATTTCATGAAGAAAATAATTAAAGGGAAACGTTTAAATTTTATATAGAGGAAAATTAATACAAAATTAAATTCAATAATAAGAAAGAAAACTATTTTACAAGCTACAATTATGAATGGAAGCAATTAAAATTTTTTTCTAAATCTGCCATTAAAATTTTGGATAGGAGATAGGAAGTTTTTCGAGCAATTTGCTTGTGTGACTGCTCGATTACTACAGAATGCTAAGAAGTAGAAAAAACCAACTATCATAGCTACATCTTTTGCATCCCAGTTCAAATTTTTTATGTCTTTGCAACTGAACTATGGTCAGACATTTCTGAGCAGTCACGAAGCACTGATTCTATTCTCTGAATTTTTTATGTTCTAGAAGTGGTATATTGGGATCAGTAATGAGCCAATTATCTAGTTTTTATTTTAAAAAGCCGGCAAATCTAGTGCTTAAAAACGTTTTACCATGGGACTGCATCTACATTTTTCAGGCAATTAGTTGTTTTCTATAAGTTTGCATTGTTCTAATATCATTAATTTTAATTTACTTTCTTTTACATCCTGCCGATTCACAATGCGAGAATTTCAAAACTAAATCTAAACATTTATCAGTACTCCGTCGCAGCATTTACGAGTATTCAGACTGCTCCGATCAACCAAATTGACAAACAACGAAATTTGTTGAGTAAAAGCATTTTGTCGTCATTACATGTTGATATCACATTGTGGGTCCCCAAGCTGCTGTTATTGCGGTGTAACTCACAAATTATCCGCGTTTACCCACGCAATCATCAAAGCACCAAGTAATTACCTTTCGTTCCTAGTATCAGCCACGCTCGCCCTTCGCCTCGCCACGTTTCAACGAAACCTTAGGAAAACATCCAATGCCGCCGCTTTGTGAACGTCCGGCATCGGCCTAGAACGTTTTCTCAGCATTCCACAATATTATCATTCTATCGATTTGCCCTAATTTTATTTCCTAAGAAAAGTCACGGCGAGACACCCTAAGACCAACCGATGTCTTCAGCGCCTATACAGCGTAATTACCCCATACCTTCCCGAAAAAATAATGCGTCAGGCCCAGTCAGCTGTGTCTAATACGATTGTTGCATGCGAGTTTTTAAGTGCTGATGATATATTGAACGACTTATGCTGATTCTTTCAATTTCAGGTGACTGGCGTATTGTTCAACTTGCGAAGATAAGTTGTAAAAGCTAAATAGAGAGAGCTTTCGTGAACGGAGTGGTTTGTTTGGTATACGAAGCACATGGAATAAGTCGACAAAGGGGAATGAAAGAAACTCGGAGAGAGATTTGCGATGCGCATGTCGCCTTTCGAATTCGGAGTGTTTTCGGAGTTGACGTAAACAGTTGCATCGATGAATTGAACAGTTGCTTGTAATAGACAAGTTGGCATGCAATTAGCGACACAAGTGAGTTGAACAAGTGCTCCCGCCACTTCTCGCATGTCCCAGTGCAATCGGTGTACGTTAACGACAGCTATCATCCTGTAATCGTAATCCACGAGCTTTGGAGTCGACGCAGTTGTGTGTGACGCTTGTTCGAGCTCTTTGTACGCGTGTTTTAGCTCTAATTGAAAATATTACGACGCACAACGTGGGCTAAGTGTTCGCCGTGTGAATTGCAGGCGCTTCCGAGCTTTGCCAGCGCTGCCGCCATCGAACCGTTCACCAAAAACCGCGAAATCGGCGGCGGTCGTGAGCGCCGTTCCGGTTCCGAGTAGCCGAAGCTGCGAGACGACGAATTTCGCGAGAAACATACACAAAAATCAGCTGTCGACTTCGCGGGCCTCGTTTGGTTGCTGCCGCCGCGGATTCAATTAGTGAAGAAGGCTCAAGTGGCTGCTGACGAGTGTTGCTCGCGATTTGTGTGTTGTGTCCGTTCGACTTGCATTCAACTTGTTTGTGGGCTGCGCGCAATCGTTGCCTGGTGAATATTTGCAAAATTTCCAATTGGAATAATTCAATTGCTCGTTGCTGGTGTGGATCGCGGTGTAGTGATTAGTGTGCAATTCGGTGATGCGCAGTTTTTGCGTCTATTTCTGGTGACGGACGCCGTTTGTGCACTCGAGTATTTGGTGGCGCCGCGCCGAGCCACAGGCAGTTTCAAGGTGGCATGAAAACAGTGAATTATTCGAGCAGTGTTGATTTTTCATTTGGCAGTGTTGTGAATTGCAAGGCAAGAAGCAGTGATCAGCAAAAGTGATAGAATTTGTTTAGTGCCCAGTCTGCAACGTCTAGTTCCGTATGTGTAGTTCCTTACGTCACGCGTCCTTCCGTTTCCGTCTTCAGTTTTCCCGTCATGCTTTCCTATATGTTACCTGTTGAGGACAAGTCCGCGTCCTCCTCACCGTCTGCGCGCAATCTGAATCTGAGTTTGAATTTAAACGCAACCACTGCACCGGGCGCGAGCACAGGTGCCAATATGGGTGGTATTGCGGCCGGTCCCATGACCAACGGCAACTCCTTGGACCCTTCGTGTGATGAGAACGCGAAGTTGCTCTCGAGTGAACTTGCCCACAATATCAAGAATGCTCCACGAGACCTGAAACTGGATAATGGCATTATCAAAATGTCGCAAACAAATCAGAAACCACCGTTGCCGACCCAGAACGGGGATCATGACGCAATCGGGGGAACCACTGAGGATAGCAGCTGCGCCGACACAGACTCTAAAAGCGCGCCAACGGCTACGAAAAAGTCAACTGGAAAATTGAACAAAACAGGAACGAAAAACGTCACATTAAAAAGGTGAGTGAATTTTTATGCTCCCAAAAATAAAAGTAATAGCAATTTAATAAAAAAAAAGTAAAAAGGAATCAAACTAATTTTTAATTGTTAAGAAGACTTCGGAATATCTAATGAGTACTGATGAAGCGTAGTCCCGAAGTATCTAAGGCGGTTAGATCACTCTTTTATCGAATGGTTACCGCTGCACCGATTGCGTTCAAATTTTGTATTACGAAGCACTTTTTAATTCTAAGCCCGATAAGGAAGAAAAATCTGATTCAAAAACTTTTTCAATATAATTTTATTAATTTTAGTATCGAACTGACAGATGAGAAGCACTACATTTATTCGTCAATTAACAAAACCACACATTTATTCAATTGTGATCAGATGTTGTCATACTATAGAACACAATTGAAGAAAATAACTTTTAAAAACTAGAAAGGTGCCCTTGTCAAGAATTGAAGGGTGCTCTTACAAAGAATAGAAGCGTGCCCTTCCAAATAATAGAAGGGTACCCTTCTAAAGAATAGGAGAGCACCCTTATATTTTCTTGAGGAGCACCCTTCTATTCTATAGAAGGGTATCCTTCTAATGAATAGAAGGGGACCCTTCTATTCTCAAGAGGAGCACCTTCCTATCCTATTGAAGGGTACTCTTCAAATAAAAAGAAGGGTATCCTTATAAAGGATAATAGGGTACCCTTCTATAGAATAGAAGGAAGAATACAACAATGCTTCCCTAGCGAATAGAAGGATGCCTTCTATAGAACCCACACCTAAAGAATAGAAGGGTGCTCCTCTAGAGAATAGAAGGGTGCCTTTCTAGAGAATAGAAGGTTGCTCTTCTAGAACCCGTCCTTGCATCCTTGCATAATATATTACAGTAGCATCGGGGATCTGCCATTTCAAATATAATTTAATGCCTAAAATTCCACCAAAAAGTTGTTGAAATACAGTTATTTTCCAGTTTTTCCAGTTATTTTCTTCAATTGTGTTATATGACAACATCTGATCTCAATTGAATAAATGTGTGGGTTGTCATTTGACGAATAAATGTAGTGCTTCTTATCGATCAATTCGATAATAAAATTATGAAAACTATATTGAAAAAGTTTTTGAATCGGATTTTTCCTCACTTTATCGGTTTTAGAATTAAAAAGTGCTCCGGAGTACAAAATTTGAACGCAATCGGTGCAGCGGTAACCATTCGATAAAAGAGTGCTCCAACCGGATGTCTTTCTTTCCTTTAGAAGAGCACCCTTCTAAAGCAAATAAATTTTATAGTTTTGAACTGACGACAGAATGTGAAGCTTCGTATCTGTCATGTCAAAACTAAAATACATTAAAATTAATTTGAAAAAACGCTTAAATCTAATTTTTCCTCACCTCATCGGTTTTGTAATCAAAAAGTACTCCGGAATACAAAATTCCAGCCCAATCAGTCCAGCGGTAACCATTCGATAAAACAGGGCTCCAACCAGACATCCTTCTAAAAGAAAGAAAGGTATCCTATAAAATAGACGGATGCCCTTCTAAAGAAGAATACTTAACATCAAATGTCTCCGCACCGTGATATATTTGCCACTTAAACTATTTCAGCGCCATCGGGCCTATGTTGGGATAAGGTGAGGAGACATTCGATGTAAACTATTCTGCTTAGGAAGGGCACCCGTCTATTTTGTACAGGGCACCTGTATTTTGTAGAAAGACACTCTTCTTTCCTTCAGGACACCCTTCTAAAGGAAATAAATTTGGTAGCTGTAAACTGACGAAAGAATGTGATGCTTCTCATCTGTCATGTCAAAACTAAAATATATTAAATTTAATTGAAAAAATTCTTAAATCGAATTTTTCCTCACCCCATCGGTTTTGTAATCAAAAAGTGCTCCGGAATATAAAATTTCAACCCAACCGGTCCTGCTGTAACTATTCGATAAAGTAGAGCTCCAACATTTTGTGCGCACACCTTTATCGATGTCTTGAACGTTGTCAAATTCAAATTTAAACAATGTTCAATCAAAAAAAAATTAATCAAAAAACAATATCAAATGAAAGTTACTAAATATTATCAATTAATTGGAAAAAAGGAGAAAAAACCAACCAACTCTATTAAGAAATGGCATAAAACTAAAAACGCAACAAAAAAGCGGATTTTGTGGTTAGAGCACTTATCCCGTAAGCCGAAGGTCCCTGGTTTGATTCTCGTTGGCGGCAACGAGTCTTAGTTCGAGCGATTCTTCGGGCGGACTATAAGCCCGTCCTATAATGATATGTGCTGGTTTAAAATCAAAACGTATTGCAGCTGGATGGACGCACACACGGCCAAAGCGTGATACTGACCATATCACCTTGTGGCGTGTCGACACATTCGATCATGATAATGAGATACTCTGACTATCTCTAAGTGAAGGCCCGAAAGGGGCTGTAGTGCTTTTTTTTTAATTTGATTATTCGCTTCTAACTATCAAACACTTTTGATTTTTTTCGGTAGAAGTTATCAGCCATGTGTTGTGCGAATAGTTGAAAGGTTCACACAATTCTATTCACGTTTTAGATTTTCGTAATCAAGCACACAAAGCTGGGGAAATTCAAAAGTGATTCTTATAAGGTTAGGGATTTCGTTTCGTCCAGTGAAACCTGCTCGTCGATTAAGATTAAAGACGTAAAAATTATTTGAAAGATAAAAACAAATGCAATCGGAATTTCTACACTTTCACGTATGCGAAGTCGCTGCTCGGGCGCACCTATATGTGGCTTGTCCATTCAAAACACTATAAAATTCAATTATAAAGCAACATAATTGAATTTTACAGTGTTTCGAATGGACAAGCCACAAATAGGTGCGCCCGAGAAGCGACTTCGCATACGTGAAAGTGTAGAAAAAAATATAAGATTTGTCGTCTGATGTGCAACGATAAGACTTATGCTATTTATTATCGCCAAAAATGAATTCGTAATAGGGAGGAATTGAATTTTTTTCATAGGAACTGAAATTCATTTGTAGTTTGAATATATAAACCAAAAAAAAAGAGAAGAAATAAATAGAGAATATATGTATGCTTGTTGAAGATAGAGCTAGCGAAGAGAATTAATTTTCAATAAACAAACAGAAAGCAAGAAAGAAAAGAAAAATGAGCGACAGAAGTTAATTTGTTTTATCTATATGTTTAATTATAATTACAAACTTAACGACGCGACGAAAATATCAATTTGTTCATCAATTGAATGCTAGGAGTTCCTTTAATGCAATTTATTGCTCTTAATTTTCCCCAAAGTTCATTATTTGACCCCTTTTCTTCCAATAATAAATTTCACGAAATATTATGTTTCATATGCCCTGGAACTTAAGATATTCTCGTTTCCTCTGACTGGTGAAAGGGTGCATCCAAATGAAAGAAACAAATGAACATCGACAATCATCTCCAAATAATTACGTCGATAATATCTAGTTGCTTCCTGCATTTGATTTATGGTAAAATTCTCCTTATCAATCGCATTCATATCAAACTCATTTTAATCACTTTACACGATCGATAATTATCATCTTTCAATATTTCAACATCCCAACTCTCATAAACCTTAAACGTAGTATTCATAACATCAGGCATTAAGCATTAGATTTCGAATTATATTAGTAATGATCATTTCAGAAAGAAATGCATCCAGTGTATCTAATGAAATATTGCAGCGGATCCGTTTCTTCTTCTTTTTTCGTAGCACCACAGCCCCTCTCGGGCCTTCGCTTCCTGCGAATAGCGCCTCCAACTGTCTCGGTCCATTGACCGCGTCTTCCAAGTACGAAATCCGAGCAGCGATGAACTGTCTTCGTGAACTGAGTCAGACCAGCGTTCCCTCGGTTTCCCCACTGATCTCCGGCCTTCAGTTCTTCCAACGAATACCTTTCTGGGTCTACGGTGCTAGTCAAATTCAAAGTCAAAAGCGCGTTACAAAGTTCAAAAAAATATAAGGCAAATTCCAAACAATAACAATACAAAAACTCAATGGCCCAAATGGCTCTCTAAATTTATACGTTATCAGCCAAACACATTTTATCAAAAAAATGTAGCAAACACAAATTAATTAATATTATTACATTTTTAATGATTTGATTGATCCGGGGTTCGTCCATACGATTCATGTGTCCAGCCCATTCCAGCTTCCGCAGTCTGAAACCTCCGGCTCGTCAAAAATTTCATACAGCTCATAGTTGTATCGAATTCGCCATTGGTCTAGCTTCGCTCCGAATATTCGCCTCAGGACCCGTCGCTCAAAGGCGTTCAATACATTTGCGGATGCTTGGGTTAGGGTCCATGTTTCATACCCATAGCATAACACAGGTCGTATCACAGATTTGTATACTTGGAGCTTCATTTTCCTGTGTATGCAGCTGCTTTTCAAGATCGTCAAAACTGAATACAATATTTTATTTGCGAGCTGTATTCTTTGGCGGATTCGTCTCTTTCATTACTGGTTCTAGTTAGTTTGGCGCCCAGATGCACAAATTCGCTCACATTTTATATACTGTGTTCGCCAAGTATGATATTTTGTGTACGTGAGGTATTTTTCCTCGGCTACGTCATGAGCTTTGTTTTATTTTCATTGATTTGTAGCCCTACTAGTTTTGCTTCGCTCTCGAGTTTCAGGGAGAGTTCTGTGGCGGTTGTTAATGACCGTGACAAAATGTTGATGTCATCCGCATCGGCTACTACTTGGCTCGACTTGTATAGTAATGTATCTCGTGTATCGACATACTCCAAAGCTAAATTGAATAGCAATGGGGCCAGTCCATCTCCTGGCTTTAGTCCGATATGTGTGTCAAAGGCATCGGTGAGTTGGTTATTGATGCGGACTTGGGAGCTTGTCGACGTCATTGTCATTTTGGTAAGACGGACTAATTTGGTTGGGATATCCAAACAAAGCATTATTTTGTACAGTACGTCATGATCAATACTATTGTATGCTTGCTTAAAGTCAACGAAAATTTGTTGTACGTCTACTCTGAACTCCCAGCATTTTTCAAGTACCTGCCTGATAGTGAACATTTGGCCTATTGTCAATCTACCTGCTCTAAAATAACCTTGATACTCCCCATAATACTATTGGATTTTTGAAAATATTTTGTGCACCGAGCAAAATAGTGATACGCCTCTATAGTTTTCGCACTGTAGCTTGTCACCGTTTTTGAGGGTAGGGAATACGATTGATTGGCTCCACTCGTTCGGCATATGTCCTTATTGCCAAATATGCTGGAAGATAGTGTGGGTAGCTTTCTGAACACTGCTGTCACCATATTTAATGAGTTCCACTGGAATCCCATAGATGCCAGGTGTTTTACTATTCTTTTGGTCTTTGATGTTGGAACGAATTTCAACCAGAATTACACAGGTCAATGGAAGCTCCCCAGAAACATCTATACGCTCCGATGTTCTGGAAGTGTGCGGAGGATTTAGGAGGTTTTTGAAATATGATGCCCATCTTTCCTCAATCCTGTTTTGATTAGCGATGACTTTTGCCGATGTCATCACGGCAGAGTGCGGCCTTGGGCTGATATCCTCGTTTCAAGCTTTTGACTACTTAGTATGCTTGTCTTCTATTGTTGCTCGCCAGACTTATATCTATACTTCTCAATTAGTCATCATAGTATTTTTTTCGTAATTCTAATTATCTTATTTGCCACTCTTCGATTCTCATAGTGTTTTCTCTTCGTCCTGATTTTCCTACCTAAATATTGCTTGTCCGCCTGATTCTTTTTATCTAACGCATCCTTGCATTCGTCATCGAACTAATCATTTCTTTTGCGCCGGGTTCAATCGTCTGTTCTGCAGCGGTCTTAATTGTCGCTTTCACTTCCATCTATAGCTTCTTGCCTGTTTTCAGCGGTGTATCTGATGGGAGGGTCTCCGAGAAATTTTTGGCCACATACGCCGTTTGGAGCCTTTCGATGTCAAATTTTTGTAGCGGGCTGGTCTTCGCCGAATATGCAACGACATCGATTGGTTAATTTGATCAAGTATACCTCGGTATGTACGGACGTCAAGTATGCTCGAGGCCCAACGTTGTTCGATCTATACATGGTCGATCTAGTTTTGTGTGTTGCCATTCGGTGATATCTAGGTCATTTTATGTATGCGTCGATGTGGGAAACAAATTGAACGTATGACTAGCTTTCTGCTACATGCAAAGTCAATCAGGCGCTGGCCGTCATCATTCGTTTCATCGTGGAGGCCATATCCTCCAGTCGGTCCCTGATGAGATATCTCATCGCTAACCCTAGCGTTAAAATCACCAAGAACTATTTTTATGTCGTTTGTAGCCAATGATTTGCTTAGTCTTTCTAGGTGTTGTAAAACATTTCTTTCGTTTCTTCGTCCTTTTCATAGGACATCGACGTACAACAAATTTTCGTTGCCTTTAAGCAAGCATACGACAGTATTGATCGTAAGGTACTGCACCGCATAATACTTTGCTTTGGCATCTCAGCCAAATCAATCCGTCTTAACAAAATGACAATCACGTCGACAAACTCCCAAGTCCGCATCAATAACCAACTCACCGATGCCTTTGATACAAATATCGGACTAAAGTTGGGAGATGAACTGGGCCCATTGCTGTTCATTTTGGCACTGGAGTACGTTATAAGAAAGCTGCCTGTCGATACACGAGATACATTACTATACAAGTCGAGCCAAATAGTAGTCTATGCGGACGACATCATCATTTTGGCAAGATAATTAACAACTGCCAAAGAACTTTTCCTAAAACTCGACATGGAAGCAAAACTAGTATCAATGAGAAGAAAACAAAACTCATGACGCAGTCAAGGAAAAATGCCTCAAATACACAAAATATCACACTTTGCGAATATAGCATCGAAAAAATGGGCGAATTTGTATATCTAGGCACCAAAATAACAAGAACCGGTAATGAAAGAGATGAAATACGCCAAAGAATACAGCTCGCAAAAAAATATTTTTTTTCAGTTTTGACGATTCTGAAGACCAGCTGCATACACAGGAAAACAATGCTCCAAGTATACAAATCTGTGATAAGACCTGTGTTGTGGTATGAGTGTGAAATACGGACCTTAACCCAAGCATCCGCAAATATATTGAACGCCTTTGAGCGACGGGCCCTGAAGCGAAAAATTGGAGCGAAGCTAGACGGGGACCAATGGTGAATTCGATACAACCATGAGCTGTAGAAATTTTTGACGAGCTGGAGGTCTCAACGATTATGACTGTGGAAGCTGCAATATATATATATATATATATATATATATATATATATATATATATATATATATATATATATATATATATGTATTTATATATGTATATATATATATATATATATATATATATATATATATATATATATATATGTATTTATATATGTATATATATATATATATATATATATATATATATATATATATATATATATGTATTTATATATATATATATATATATATATATATATATATATATATATATATATATATATATATATATATATATATATATATATATATAAGATGGGGTAAAACCGCCAGTAATATTTATTTGACGATGTCAAACTATCATTTATAAAATGATCAATGAACCAAACCATATTTCTGAAAGTTTAATCCCTTGGCTGCATAATTCATTCAGAAAGTTTTTATGTAGCTTTTATTTTAAAACAGTTGTGATCGTTCAGAAGAAAAGTTTAAAACGGCGGTTTTAC